>CM035443.1:11693272-12118272 GCA_020310875.1 Ceratopteris richardii
TAGAATTTGCATAATGAAATATGGCAATGTCATCATCATCATAAGTATCAAAGATTGGTAGAGAAGAAGGACCATAAAGAGAAGCATTATCATGATCAATTTCATCATCGTCAAAAAGAGGATAATCAATGTCATGGGAATTTATAATAATATAATCAATGGAAGCAAAGGTAGGATCATCATGAGCAATCATATGTTTCTTTTGTATCAAATCTTCATGCATAATTTCAATGTTCTTCTCAATGAAGTGTTGGAGTTAGATGTCTGCGGAAGCACGCAAACAGCACAAGGAAGAAGAAGAAGCTTGGAGCACAACACACAATATTGAATTTATTACCACTAGAATGTACAAAGATAAGTAACTCTTTAGGGCTATAGGCGTATATACAAGCTGGGGGAAAAAAACATCCTAAAGATGGAAAAAGTGCCCCGACGGTCCTAGTGTGTTCACACACATCACTACCTAAATATCAACAAATCGCCTCTAGGAGTGACGCGGTGAACAAGGACCTGACATTCATGTATAAGGAAGTGCCAATTGGACCTTAGAGAAGATTCTAGATGTGCCAAGGACAAGGGCTATTTAAGGTTGGGAGGAGAGTGGCAGGTAGCTAATTGGGATCTTTCAGTATATGTGTGTATATTTGTGTATATTTGTGTATATGTGTGTATGTGTGTATGTATGTGTGTGTATATGTGTGTATGTATATTTGTGTATGTATGTGTGTATATGTGTATATATGTGTATGTATGTGTGTGTATGCATATGTGTGTATGTATGTGAATGTGTGTGTATGCATATGTGTGTATGTATATATGTGTATCCGTGTGTACCTTTGCAACACTCAATCTCGATCTCTCATTGTTTGCTCACTCTTTGGCCTCTTTGCTCACTCGTTTTCTCTTCGCAACACTTGATCCTGACACAAATGTGCCAAAAGAAAGCAATTTTTTTTTCAATTCATCTACCATCACTTATGTGATGCCAAAGCATTGTAGGCAGTTTGCCCCTGTCATTATAAGCATCACTAGCGTTTGATGCTCGTAGCGATGGTTGGCATAAGGATCGCATAAGCGACACTATGCATCACATACGTGATGCTCTCGATTTATTTTCTTGCTTTTATTCCAGGACTTTGCTTATGCGACACTTTTTTAAAGAAGTGTTGCATAAGCGACGAACCCCACTTTTTTTCAATTGGGGTTGTCATTACGCTCCTGTTATTCTTGTAGTGTACAAGGATTCTTCATTTGGAGGACGTAATACCTTTTTGCATCAATTGATGACCATTTCATAATGTGTTTATGAATTTCAAGAACCTCAAAGAAGCTAGAAAGAGGGAGATAATTACATACATCAAAGCTAAAAAAAAAAATCATTTGTCCAAAAAAAGAAGCACAAAAGAGCACTTAAGTGGTATGATATTCAATAACTTCCTCTATTGTTGAAAATTATTTTTAGGCAAAGTCCGAGACTAATGCAATACAAATAGGATTGAAGGGTGATAAAGGGTATACAAGTGGCTATGTATTGAAATACAACAAGATAGTCACATGGATTTCCAAGAAGAAAACCTTTATGTTCTCTCATCAATTTAAGTTCACCACAGGGAATTTTTCAGACTCAAGAAATTACACGGAAGAGATGGTTGAACCACACCCTAAGAGGGAGGATTAGGAAGTAATCCTCAGCCATGGCTTTTGGGGCAAGTGGTTAGCCCATCATACTCCTAGCTGGTAGGTCATGAGTTCAAATCCCACAATTGGTATCAGAGCCTAGAAAGTAGGCTTGGCCAAGGTGGATGGAAGGTGCATGCAACACTTTGAGAAATGACCCCAATAAAGATTAGAGTGTATCTCCCAATCCGTAGGTCAGGTTTAGATGTGTAAGATACCATTGGAAACCTCTCGGAACAAACTTCTGAATCAAAGCACTAGATTAAGTATCCAAGAAACCTATCATGGGTGAGAATCAGGTTCAAGATACTAAGGTTGAGAACAAGGACTCAAAACTCCAAGCTTGCAAACAAGGCAAGTGGCCAAGAAGCAGAAAGGCAAGGTTCAAGAAACCAAGGTTGAGAGCAAGGCTCAAGAGACCAAGGTTGAGAACAAGAATGTTCAAGAGACTGTGCAAGGGTGGGGACATCAATTCAAGGGGGGATCAAGGATTGATCACTGAGGACAATAATCTCTAGAAGGGGAAGAGAGTGTTAAACTCAAGAAATGACAAGTGTCATGGATGAAAGAAATCATCTTGAATCTAAAATTCCATGTAACTTTCTATATCTCATGATTGGTTCAAAACTTGGGGAATATTATGCTTCCATTGCATTCAAAACATGTCAAAACCCTAAGATTGACTATCTACTTGCTAAATTTTGACAACTAGAGATCTTGTTCAGATTGCTAACATCATCAATGACATCATGAGATCATAGCCACCTTTTATAACCACCTTTGAACACCTATATAAGGAGGGCTTGGCCACATACATCCTCAGTCTTGCCAATATCAGTCTTGGGAGCTCAAGAAGTCATGATCTCCAAGTAAGTAATTTCCAAGTTCCTGTTCGAGTTCTAGTCTTGTGCCTTGTTCTAGTCTTGTCTAGCCTAGTATCTTGGACATCCTATTGTGTCCTATTGTAATCTTGTACTACGAGGTCTTGTCGAGTTAATTCTTGTATTTAGTTCATCTCCATGAAGGGATTTCTTTTAATTCAAATATCTTGTTTCATACCTACAATCCCGAGTTGTGGGATCTCGTGTATCATATGTAGTCAAGTTATCCATACCTATCAGTCTTGGGTTGTGGTACTTCTTGTATCAAGTACATATTCTTGTATTATTTCCCCTATGTGGGTGATCTTCTAATCAAAAGTACAATTCTGGAATCTTGCCTAGACTAGTGAGAGGGCACAATCTAGTGCTTCCATGACATTTTGGCAAGACAAGCATCATGAAGAACACATTTGAACAGATTGTGGCATCATTTTAGAGTCTCCAATGACAAGTTGAGGACCTAACGCATCGACAGACACAAGTCGAGATGGGACATCCACTACATGTAGGCACACTCATCCAGGAACTACGAGAATGAGTCCAAACTCTTCAAGCAAATCAAGAAAACATTCAAGTGAATCAACATCCTAGTTCATCCTTCATGAAGAAACCCAAGATTTGCATGTCAGAGAAGTTGGATGGTGATTGCACAAAGTTCCACGGGTTTTGCAACAATGCAAAGTTTACATCCATATGCACCCTGATAGATGCCCTAATGATGCATCCAAGGTTGGTTTTATTGGAACCTTGCTCTGTGGTCAAGCATTGTCATGGTACACCCCAATCTTGGAGAAGGATTTGGCAATACATGACTATGAGGGGTTTCTCCAAGATCTCACCACCACATTTGGAGATACAGACATGAGTCAAGTGGCAAAAACAAAACTCCAGAAGCTATGTCAAGTTAACCATCATGCCTCTACCTATGGATTAGAATTTAGGCAATTGATATGCAATCTTACTTGGCACAAAGATTATTTCATAAGCCAATTTAGATGGGGTCTAAGAGATGATGTGAAGGACCTTATACTCACAATGCCAAAGGTTAAGACATTGAATGAATGTATCACCCAAACCATTCAATGTGATAACCACCTTTTTGAAAGGAGACAAGAAAAACAAGTAGAAGGATGACTTTGACAATGGAAACCCTTCCAACCCACTATTAGAGAAGAATCTATGCCTGAACGTATGTAGATAAATGTAGCTAGGTTCCATCCTCTAACGCTGCAAGATAAACAAAGAAGGAGAGATACCAAGTTATGCCACTTTTGCATTTAATTTTCCAAACAAGAGAAAAAACTCTAGAGTTGTAGTCGCACTTGCTGAGCAAGGAAACAAGAAAGTCTAGTTGTACAGGAGACCGTACAACTAGACCATGACATAAGAAAGGATCTCATAATTCCAACAACACACACAAAAACACATCTTGTCCCTATCAAGTTAATCATGACTAAGAAGACCCTTTCCCTTATAGCCCTAGTAGATTCAGGTGCCTCCTCATGTTTCATTGATGAAGGATTGGCTAAGAAACACATGATTCCAATACTTCAAAAGAAAAAACCAGTGGTAGTTGAAGTAGTAGATGCATGACCTCTAGCATCTGGGAATATTACCATGGAAACCAAACCATTAAGAGTACACCTTGGTGACCACAATCCCCACATATGTTTCAATGTGATATCAAGTCCAACAAATCTTGTTATCATTGGAATGCCTTGGCTAAAGAAGCATAATCCAGACATCAATTGGGAAAAGAATAGAATCTCTGTTGGGATACCCATAAGAACCCAAGATATGTAGAAGCCAAAGCCTTCATGCATGCAGTAAGAAAGGAACCGACATATATGATCTATGCCATACCATCTCAAGAATCCAAGAAAGATGATCCAATGCAACTACCCACTCAGTACCAAGGCTTTGAAGATGTTTTTGAAAAAGAAGAATGCAGATATCCTCCCAGAGCATAGACCTTATGATTGCGCCATATAACTTCAAGAGGGAGCACAACCACCCTTTGGTCCAATCTATAGATTATCCCTAGAGGATCTTATGTGTTGATATATTTAGGTAGTGATGTGTGTGAACACTCTAGGACCGCCGGGGCACTTTTTTCCCTCTTTAGGAGGTTTTTTTCCCCCGGCTTGTATATACGCCTATTGCCCTAATGGGCTACTTATCTTTGTACATTCTCTAGTAATACATTCAGTATTGTGTGTTTGTGCTCCAAGTTTCTTCTTCTTCCTTGTGTTGTTCGCGTGCTTTTGCAGACATCTATTTCCAACAATTGGTATCAGAGCAGGTCGTCGCTTCATCTAGGGTGCCTTCGACACTCCTATGTTTGCAGTCTCAGATTTGCACGAAATTTGGTGAGCATACTCAAGGTGTTTCTGAGATCAAAACAGCTTCGCCTTATGGTGCCGAAATCGTGATCTGAGCTCATTTCGACCTCCAAAGGTACTATCGTAGTCTTGTGCAGGCTATTTCATCTTTTTGTGCCAAAGGTATATACCAATTTCTATTCGCCAGTTTAAGCGTCTCGAAAGTCTGCTAGAGGTCTAGTAGAATTTGTTGGGGCAGTTCTGTTCAACTTTTTGAGATACAGTCAATTTTCTGCATCAAGGTATTTTAGTCACCGGCCATGGTTGAAAGCAGTGATGTATTCCGTATGTTGGTTGTTGAGGATAAGTTGGATGGTACTAACTACCCATTATGGGCTTATATGATGCGACATGTATTGGTTGCAAAAGGATCGTGGAACATTGTGCAGGGTGTTGAAAGACGTCCTGTTACACCTCTGACTACAGGTACTGCAAATACAGGTGCTGGAGCTGATGAAGATGGTGTCGAAGATGATATTCTGCAGATTCATGTTCGTGCTACTGTTTTTGTTGCACCTACTACAGAGCAGATTCGTTGGGATGGCAGAGATGCCCAGGCACATGCATTGATAGCTTTGTCTGTCAAACGTGCCATTATTCCTCATATTCGCTCTTGCAGAACAGCTAAGGATGCTTGGGATACACTTACCACATTGTACCAAGCTAGGAATGAGGCTCGTGTTGCTTACCTCCGAAAACACTTGGAGAGTGAGCACATGAATGAAGGTGATTCTATGGCCAGTTTCCTAACGAAGATCAAAGACTTGAAGGAACAGTTGATTTCTGCTGATGAGGTTATACCAGATAGCTCACTTGTGCAGACCGTTCTGAATGGTCTTCCTAATTCATATCAGAGTTTTGCTTCTACTCTTTGGTTGATGATGAAAGGCAATCCAAATGCCTTATCATTTGAGGAGTTAGTCTCTGTTCTGTTGCAGAAAGATCACTCCAGGCAAAACAGGTCCATTATGCGAGTTGCAGATCAAGCTTTCCTGGCTAGTCAGAAGGGCAAATGAAAATGGAGCTCTTCAATTAGTAAGCAGAAATCTGCTAATTCTGCATATTCGAAGAAGGAAGATAAAGATGAGAAGAAATCAAAAAAGCAGAAATTGTTTTGTAAGTACTGTAAAGGGAATGATCATATCATAAAGAACTATCCAAAACTGGCTGCTAAAGAGGCAAAGAAGAAAGAGGTTGGAATGGTTGTTGCAAAGGCCTCTACACCAAAAACAGAGTCTGCAAATCTTGTGCGGGAAGAAGAATGGGCATTTACTACTGTCTCCAGTTTTGACCCATCTTCTCATGATCAATGCATGTCTCCACTAGACTCAGATGTTTGGTACTTTGACAGTGGGACAACCAAACATATTACCTCGTAGCGCAGTTTCTTCTCTTCACTCGAGCCTGCCCCTACAGGGAATACTATTACATGCGCCAACAACTCCTCTTATCCTATTATGGGAGTTGGTAAGATCATTTTGACTACTGCTGATGGTAGTTCTTTCACTTTGTCAGATGCTTTATTTGTGCCAGGGATCAAAAAGAACCTGTTATCAGTTTCTGCATTAGCCAAGATTGGCTTGGTTGTGAAATTTGTTGATGACACGTGTACAGTTCATGATCTGTCAAATGGCAATGTGATTATTGCTTCTGGCATTTTATGTCCTGGGTTGTATTAGCTCATAGACTATGAAAGATCTGTAAATGATTCGGCATGTGCAGTAAATGATTCTCAGGCTATGTCAGATGCAAAGCTTTGGCATGCACGCTTTCGTCATCTGAATTTTGCTAGTTTGCTACGCCTGCAAAAATTTGAAATGATGTCCTCCTTGCCCAAACTTGAGGCACCTGGAAAACATGTTTGTGAAGGTTGTATTTTGGGCAAAATGCAGCGTTCATCATTTCCAAAAGATGGTTCAGTTCGGGCTACTCAGAAATTGCAGCTTGTACATAGTGATGTTTGTGGTCCTATGCAGACACCTTCTTTTGGGAATTATCTTTACTTCGTGACTTTCATCCATGATTTTTCCAGGCATGCATGGGTATATCCATTGAAGGCAAAGTCCAAAGTGTTCATGTGCTTCAAATAGTTTTTGGTTTTGGCTAAAAATCTGTCAGCATGTAAAATGGGCACCCTCCGTTCTGATCAAGGGGGGGAATATATGTCTTCTGATTTTAATGCATTTCTGGCTGAACGTGGGATAAAACACCAATGTACAGTGCCGTATACACCTCAACAAAATGGAGTTGCTAAACGAAAGAACAGGTCACTCATGGAGATGGCGAGGGGCATGGTCAAGAGTCAGGCTTTACCACATAGTTTCTGGCTTGAGGCTGTTATGTGTGCAGCATATGTACTGAACAAGTGTCCCACTAAAGCGCTGCAGTCTATCACTCCATATGAGGCTTGGCATGACCGCAAGCCATCTGTTGCTCATCTGCGTGTTTTTGGTTGTTTGGCATATTCACTAGTGCCTGAACAACATCGTAGAAAATTGGATGATAAGGCAATAAAATGTATTTTTGTTGGGTATAGTTCTAAAAGTAAAGGCTATCGTCTGTATCATCCGCAAACTAAACGCGTTCTAGTTAGTTGTGAAACTAAACGCGTTCTAGTTAGTTGTCTTTGTGGAAGATGCTATTCAGCCATTGCTTTCATGTACTAAGGAGACATCTGTTAGCTCCAAAGACATGTATGATACTTTGATGCCTCTTTTTACAGGTGGACGGTCTAGCGCTGGTCCTAATGAGGCAACTTCTCAGCCTTTGCAGGTTTCATATGATGATGCAGATCATTCTATTTCTGATGCAGATTTACATGATGCACTTGTTGATGAGAGAGCTGATATTGAGCAGGCAAAAACTATGCCAAAATGGCTGGTGCAGACTTTGCGTGACAGCAAATTAGATGCACCTTTGTCATATCATACTTGTTCAGGCTCTCATAGTGCCTCCTTTGCATCAGATTGCTATGCTATGGCTGCGTCTAGTCTTTGTGATGAGAATGAGACTGTTTCTTTTGATGAAGCACAGAATTCAGAAAATTGGATGGCTGCTATGCAATCTGAATATGATGCTATAATGAAGAATGGTATATGGTCTTTATGTGACTTGCCTCCTGGCAAGAAGGCCATTGGCACTAAGTGGGTATACAAGCTGAAGTGTAAACCTGATGGTACAGTTGACAGGTTTAAGGCTAGGCTTGTTGCCAAGGGTTATGCACAGGAAAGAGGCATTGATTTTGATGAGATCTTTGCACATACATGCCGTATGACTACTGTTCGGAGCATTTGTGCACTTGCAGCCCATCATGGTTGGAATGTACATCAGTTGGACATTAAAACAGCATTTCTGAATGGTGACTTGCATGAATAAGTGTATGTTTTTTAGCCTCGTGGCTTTGTGCAGAAAGGGCATGAAAACCAGGTGTGCAGGTTAAAGAAGGCATTATATGGTTTAAAGCAAGCACCACGTGCTTGGTATGAGAAGATACATGCCTATCTGGTTGCGCTTGAATAAAGTTACCATAAAGAACAAATACCCTCTACCACTCATATCGGAGCTCTCGGAATGTCTTGGAAAGAAAAGTTCTTCACAAAGATTGACCTTTGAGCAACTTACAATCTTGTCAAGATTAGAGAAGGAGATGAATGGAAGACAACATTTCAAACAAGGTATGGGCATTTTGAATATGGCGTTATGCCATTAAGTCTCACAGATGCTTCAATCATCTTCCAACATATGATGAATGATATTTTTAGAGAGATTTAGATGATTTTGTGGTAATGCACCTCGATGATATCTTAATATATCTCCAAAAATCTAGAGGATCATGAGGGTCATATAAAGATGGTTCTAGCTAAGAGAAAAAGGTTTATATGAAAAATTGGAGAAGTGCTTTTTTCATCAGACATAAATGGAGTTTTTAGGGTATATTGTATTAGGCAAAGGAATCTTTATGGCCCCTAAGAAGACCGAGAAAATCCTTGATTAGCAAACACCATCATGTGTTCAAGACGTATAATCTATTTTAGGTTTTGCCAATTTTTATATGATATTCATAAGAAATTACTCCAAGATAGTGACACCTCTCAAAATGCTTATAGGAAATGCAAAATTCTCATGGATCGACAAAGCAGAAACATTCTTCTAGACCTTGAAATTAGCATTCACCACTGTTTCGATTCTAGTTCATCTTGATCCTACCAAGCCTTTCTTCCTAAAGATAGATGCATCCAACTTTGCCTTAAGGGCCATTCTATCCCAACATGGAGATGATGGACACCTACATCTAGTTGTATATCACTTTAGGAAATTCTCCCCTCCAGAGATTAATTATGAAATCCATGATAAAGAACTTCTTGCAATAGTGGATGCATTTGATACATGGCATCACCATCTAGAAGGAGCAACCCAAAAAGTTACTGTGTACACAAATCATAAGAATTTGGAGTATTTTATGACCACCCGCATCCTCAATAGAAGGCAGTCTCGATGGAGTAACTTTTATCTAGATTCAACTTTGTCATCACATACCATCTAGGATGCTAGTAGTGTTAGTCAAATGCTTTTTCAAGAAGATCTTACCTTGCACCAAAGAAAGGTGAAGAGGCCTTTGATCAACAAGAGAGTGTTTTACTCAAGCCTGAACAACTCTAGTTAGCAGCTATCTCTTCAAGTCACCATGAAAATTTGACTTTGACTCATTTGATTCATCAGACACTAGCACATGATGAATTGCTTTGTATCGTCAAGTACAAAATTCAAGAATGAAAAGTCCAAGAAGTTAATGCGTTCCAAGAAAAGGATGGGTTATTATTCTATAAGAACCTATTGTATGTCTCTCTATCAAGGGATTTTTTGTAGCCTCAATTGTGGAAAGAGGTCAAAGAATATATCCAAACCTGTGACACCTGTAATAGATCTAAGGTGCCATGACATAAACCTCATGGGCTCTTGCAACCTTTGCCTATTCCAAAAAGGACATGGGCTTCATTATCTATGGATTTCATTATAGATCTACCAAAGTCGGATAAGTATGATGTCATTCTTGTTATAGTGGATAGATTTACAAAGATGGAACACTTCATTCCAACTATCAAGGCAATTACAGATGGAGCCATAGCCATACTTTTTCTTAGATACATCTTTAGGCTTCATGGATTGCCTAATGATATTGTCAGTGATCGAGGTCCACAGTTGATATCCAACTTTTGGAACAATCTTTGCAAGCTCCTTGGAGTTCAAGTCAAATTGTATATAGTGAATTATCCACAAACTGATGGACAAATAGAATGAGTGAATCAAGTCCTAGAACAGTATCTCCATCACACCACCAACTATCATCAAAATGATTGGTTTGGGCTCTTACCATTTGAGAGTTTGCATATAACAATAGTGTTCATACATCTATCAATCAAAATCCTTTCTTTGCAAATTATGTTACAACACCCATGTTACCGTTAGTGTCCATGTGAAAGGCCAAATGGCCACCGGGCACTTCTTTGTATATGTTCTTTAATAAAACATATAGTGGCTTGGTCAATCACAAACTATAAGTTTGAACACATTTATAAGACCTAAGAAGTCTGTCTTCATGCTCCCTCTGTACTGTGTTTATTTTTGTGTATTCTGCAACCTCGGTTCGGAGTATTGTATGCAACCTTAGGAGCTCGGTTTTCTACTCCGAGGATATTGTCATGGAGCTCTCAAGAAGGAGAGTGCACCGTGGTGCATCTCCATCGATTTACTTCACTGGCATCAGAGCAATTTGATGCAAAAGCTTTATTCCTTTTGTGTGAGCAAAGCGAGCACCCACCCCTCAACTTTCTCCAAGGCTTACGACTAAGGCAGTGACCAAGGCATAGACCTTGGCATACCTTTTCATCTAAGTTGCTGAAGTCATCGTTGGCACCGTTGGCTATGCACAAGGGAGGACCTCAACGATCAAGGAAGATAGAGGTTCCCAATACTTCCCGAGAGGTCACCCATCCCAGTATTGTTCCCCCTAGAGATCGCTTAATCGTGGCAATCTCTTGCCACTAAGCTACACGCTTGTGGTGTTTGAAGAAGGGGAAAAACTAAGGTTAACACTACCTTGAACATGTTTTGGTCCCTCAAAGCTTCGTTCTTTGCTTTCAAAGCCTGTTTTTGAAGCATTTTTGGGGTGTCTTTTGGATCCATTTTAGAGTACTGTCACACAGAGTTCTCTTCACATTGGTCCAAGAACATAAAGAAGAGTGTTCTTTGTACTTCTCAAACAATAAATATCAACCTTTGGGGCTATGTTTTCATCCACACTCGTAAAACTATAGGTTTCTTGAAAGGTTTTTTAGTTATCATGCAGTTTGATGTCAGTTGGTCAACTTGATGACCTTGGTTACAAGGTGGTCTTCTATGCTCAGTCCTTTCGTATGTCAAGGGGCAATATGGTTATTGCAAAAGGAAGCAAAGTTGGCTCACTTTATCCTTTATTTATATCACAGAAAGAACACTTCTTAGTTGTTACTGAACAGCCTATGGCTTGTATTGGGCATGGTCGTTTGGGCCATATATCTTGTAGTGGAATGGAAAATCTTTCCCATTCTGGCTACTCACCTGTGTTATCTTTCTCTGATTTTTCATTTTGTGAGCATTGTCAATATGGAAAGCAAACCAAAAATGTGCATAGAACACGCATTGACTCTTCAATTCAGCCTTTAGATCTTGTTCATACGGATGTGTGTGGTCCTATGCCCACTAGGTCCTGAAGTGGTTCTCTTTACTTTTTCACTTTCATAGATGATGCTACTAGAAAATTCTGCATATATTCTATCAAATCGAAGGATGAGGTATTCCCTACTTCCAAAAAATGGCGTACTTTACTTGACACTGAAAAAGGAACTAATCTTAAGGCTTTATGTTCAGATAATGGGGTTTGATCATAAAGTAGGGTTCTTATGAAACCGACCTTGGATTCTTCATCAAGATATCTATCAACCTACATACCGATGGGCAAATTAACTTGTAGCAAGAATCTGTGGAACTTCGTGTGATCACTATCACTTTTGTGGCATGCAAATCTTGGGTTCCTTCATGAAGGATGGACTAGGGTGTTGATTCACTTGAATACTTCCTTGATTTGCTTGAAGATTCCTAATTCATTCTTGTAATTATTGGATGAGTACCCCTACATGCATGGATGTTCCATCTCGACTTGTATCTGACAATGAGTTAGATTGTTAGCTTCTTGTTGGAGACTCTAAATCAATGCCACAATTTGTTCAACTCTGTTCTTCATGATGCTTGATCTTGGATAGAAGCTAGTCTTGCCAAAATTTCAAGGGGACACTAGATTTTTCGGGAACTCGATAAGTTGATCCACCCACACGTTTGGTTTGCGTGACTACATCGGGAGTTACCCCACGCACTGCCTGTCGCAGAACAGACAGTGGGTTTGTCCTCTCAATAGACTAGAAAAGGATTTAGAATTTTACTTCTGATTACACGATCATCCGTGTAGGAAAACTAATACAAGAATATGAAATCGATACAAAAGTCCCACAACCCAGGACTAATAGGTATGGATAATTGGACTAGACAAGATAGCCGAGATCCCAGAATGTAGGACCGTAGGTATGAAACACGATATTTGAATTACAAGAACTCCCTTAAGGGAGATGAACTAGATAGAAGAATTAACTTGACAAGATCGCATACTATGAGATTACAAGAGGACAAGAATGGATGTCCAAGAACTAGAATAATGAGGACTAGAAAAAGGAAAAGGACAAGGACTGGAACTAGAACTTTGAAAGTACTTACTTGGTGATCACAACTACTTGAGCTCCAAAGATTGGCATTGGCAAGATTGAGGATGTATGTGGCCTAGCCCTCCTTATATAGGTGTTCAAGGGCAATGTTCAAGTGTGGTTACAAATTAATAATATCATCACTGATATTAGCAATCCAAAACAAGACCTCTGGTTATCAAAATCAAGCAAGTAGATAGTCAATCTTAGGGTTTTGTAGCATTCTAGATGCGATGGAAGCACTAGTTTCTCTAAATTTTGAAAAATTCTTGAGAAACAAAGAGTCACATGGAATGTGAGGTTTAGGATGGTTTCCTTTGTGTCCATGACAAACGGGTTGACCCATCTTCTCATGAGTAGTGTATGTGTATAGTATACTAGGATGTTTACTAGTCCTTTGATAGTGAAACAATCAAACATATTAACTCACAACATAGTTTCTTCACTTCACTTGAGATTGCTCCTACAAGGACTATTGTCACATGTGCTGAAAACTCCTCTTATCCTATGATGGGAGTTAGAAAGATCATTTTGACTATTGTTGATGGTAATTTTTTCACATTGTTGAATGCCACGAGACAAGAAAAATTTGTTATCAATTTCAACACTAGCCAAGAGTGTCTTAGTTGTTAAGTTTATGATGAGAGATGTACACTTCATGATCTCTTGAATAGTGATATTATCATCACTTCTAGAATTTTATGTTGTGGGATGTGTAAGCTCATAGATTATGAAAAAATTGAAAATGATTGAGCATGTGTAATTCATAATTCTCAAGATATTTCATAAGCAATACTTTGGCATGCATACTTTGGTCATCTAGATTTTGCTAGTTTGCCTTACCTACAAAAATATAAAATAGTGTCCTCTCTGCCGAAACCTAAGGCATCTTCTAAGCATGAGGATTGTATCATGGGTAAAATGCAGAATTCTTCCTCCCCCAAACATGCTTCACTGAGAGTTGCACATAAGTTGCAGTTTTTTCCATAGCGATAATTATGGTCTTATGCAGACACCTCCATTTGGGAATTACCTATACTTTATGATTCTCATTGATGACTTTTATAGACATGCATGGGTTTATCCATTGTAAGCAATACTTCGTGACTTTCATTGCTAAATTTTCTATGCATGCATGAGTTTATACACTGAAATAAAAGTTTGAAGTTTTTATGTGCTTTGAACAATTCCTAATAATGATTGAAACTATAATAGCATGTCAAATAGGCACCCTTTGTTCTGATCAAGGAGGGGATCATATATCTTCTAAGTTTAATGCATTTTTTGTTGATCATGGGATAAAACAATGTATAGTTCTACATATACCTTAACAAAATAGATTTGCTAAGAGGAAGAACAAGTCTCTCATGGAAATGGAAAGGTGTACGATCAAAATTTAGGATAACCACATAGTTTCTGGCTTGAGCTTGTTATGTGTGCAACATATGTACTTAACATATATCCAACCAAAGCATTGTAGTCTATCACTCCATATGAGGCTTGGCATGGTCAAGGCTATCATTTGTATCATTCATAGACTATATGCATTCTGTTTAGCCATGATGTTGCCTCTTTTTATAGGTGGATAGTCCAATGCTAGTATTCTGAGATAATTTATCAACCTTTATAGGTTTCAAATGATGACACAAATCATTCCATTTCTTACGTAGATTTACATGATGCAAATATTGATGAGAGATCTAAAATAAAAGAGGCCAAAATTATGCCTAAATTGCTAGTGCAAACTTTGAGAGAGAGCAAATTAGATCCACCTTTGCTATATCATACTCATTCAGGATCTCATAATGCTTCTTTTGCACTGAATTCCTATGCAATGGCTATCTCTAGTCTTTGAGATGAGAATGAGCTGCTTTCTTTTAATGAAGCATAGAATTCAAAAAATTGGATGGTTGTTATGCATTCAAAATATGATGTTATTATGAAGAATGGTACTTAGTCTTTAAGTGATGTTTTCTCTTGGAAAAAAGTTTGATGATACTAAATAGGTAGATAAGTTGAAATGTAAGCCTGATGGAACAATTAATAGGTATAAGACTAGGCTTGTTGCCAAAGGTTATGCTCAAGAGAAGGGTATTCATTTTGATGAGACCTTTGCTCTCACATGTCAAATGGCCAATGATTGAAGCACTTGTGCACTTGCAAATCATCATCATTGGAATGTACACCACTTTAGAAATTAAAATTGCATTTCTAAATGGTGATATACATGAAGAACTATATGTATTTCAACCTCTTGGTTTTGTGCAGAAGGGCATGCAAACAAAGTATGCAGGTTGAAAAATGCATTTTATGGATTGAAAAAAGCATCATGTGCTTGGTAAAAAAAAATGCATGCCTACTTGCTAGCACATGGATTTGAGAACATTCCAACTGAGAGCACCTTATATATTAAGTGTACGGATGTACTTCTGATCATTGTTGTATATGTTGATGATATGTTGTTTACTAGTCTTAACGAGAATCATATTGTTGAATTTAAGACTCACTTGCATGCCTCTATTTAGATGTTAAATTTTTTAGGCATTTGCATCATTATTTGGACATTCAATTTATATAAGTTGATGGGGGAATAGCTTTGTGTCAAAAAAATACATTGACATACTATTGCAATGGTTTGGCCTTGAAGATTGCAAACCTATTGCCACTCCCATGGAAATAAGATTATGTTTGAGTCTTCATGATATTGGAAATGCATTTGATGTTGATGCTCAATCAAAAAGTTATTGGATGCTTGATTTACTTATGCATAACACAACTTGATATTTATTTTTTTGTCTCTATAATGAGCAAGTTTATATTAAGTACCTCTTTCACCACTTGAGTGATATCCAACTACTTGGATTGTTTTGTCCCAACGAGGGACCATTAATGTCAGATTTTACATGCTTTTTCTTGCTCAGATTGGGTTGGTTGTAACATATGTCCACCAATGGTTTTTGAATTCTAGGTTTGACACTACGTGTAATAGTTGTTGCAAAAACTCACTAAGTTTCATAGATGTAGGCACTCCATAAAAGTCCATTTTTTTATCATGCATTTGTAGAATTTTGTCACATCTTATCCATGGAAAAAGCCATGCTCTTTTGAAATCATCTCTAAGGCTTGCATGACTCAGTCTCTATTTGTAGTTGACTTTTGAGATAGGGTCAAAGCTTGAAGTAGTGTGTTTAGAGTTCATGGGCCTTGCAATACAATTAAGTATCTATTTTTTTCTTTATGTGCCAGGACCTACTGATCAGCCCAAAGCATCATGGGAGTGCTAAACTCTCTAGCTGTAACAAGAACATTTCCTGGTACTATAATATATAGTTGCGCATCATATAATGTTTCAAATCACAGAGATTCAAGAACACAGCTGGCAGCATGTCCCCGTTTGCTCGCTTGGAAGTTCCAAACATTTTGGAATGTAAAACATTCACCCATTCCACCTGTTTCCTTTTGTTTGCATAACGATCAATAACAGCATCACTTCATGCACAATCGTTCAATGGAGCTGCTCAGATGAAGATTACGGGACCTTTGTATATGTATTTCTGAGGGTTTAATGAAATCTCAAACGAGTACAATGAGAGAAGGCTAAAATAGAACTTAAAAACCATTCTAAGTCATATCTCATCTTCCATCTCAAAAGATCAGTAGCCTCCATTATTATGTTTGCCTTCCACAAATTCCCTAGGACCTGCACATCATGTCTGTCGGAATGAAGCTGCCATATAGATATGTCGTCATCGAGAGGATTACAGAGGATATGTCACATTGAGGTATAGCAAATATGTTGAGAGGATGGCAAAATCTAGAGAATGGGCTACCATATCTATCATCAATAAGCAATAAAGAATGTCTTTCCAAACAGAGCCATCAGAGATGCCCTTGTATCCTTTTAATCCTCTTCATTATGATTTAAACTCTTTTGGCTTGCCTAAACAGGCTTCGTAACCTTTAATTAGTGCGTGAAACTCTATTCCTTGCCACCTGTTTCACATCAAACAGGTACGCATCCCTCTGCTTCAACACCAGCTCCTTGGCTGCCTCAAGCAGACACCTTTAAATAGCAGACCAGAAGCCAGCTCCGTCAGCTCCTCTATGAACAGATCTTGTAAACTTCACTAATCTTCTATGGGTGATGAGAATCTTGCTGGCTGCTACTCTTTATAATCTGAGATACAGTCTGCTCCATTGTGCAATGGGCTACTTGATTTCATAAAGACTTGACAATAGATTAATGTAGACATACATTTCTTCTACCAGAGCAACCAATACTAGAAACATTATGAGTTCGGGGGTGCAGTACCATATGATGCCATGTGCATTCCAGAGAACTTCAAGTATTGGATTTGCTTCCTTGTTCTAAGTCGTCTTTGTTTGCTTCTTATAGAAGCCTCTCTCTCTCATGCTCATCCTATGTGCCTTCCAGTCCAAACATCACAATAAGGAACAACTACCCAAATTTTGGTCCTCAGACTTGTGAAACCATACTCAAGGTTCAAGTACCTGCAGTTCCTGAATCATTTTTTCATTATCATTGTAGGCACATGTTTTGATTGCACAGGTGATGGCAAGAAAAAGCTCATGTCTCTACTACAAAAGACCTAGTGCACATTATTTTCATGAAAATGGATAAAATGTGGAGAACATGTCTTCAAATCCAAGCTGCCAACTGACATGTGTGATATGGTCCTTATTGAAATTTTCAGATTTACTGACAAGATGGGACGATGTGCAAAAATGTCTGAATTTTGAGTCAACAAGATTGCGAGATCTAAACCAAACATCAATATGCCACAATCCCATCTAAATTACGGAAATAAACTGGACCTTAAGGTCAAGAAATGAGCATGAAGATTTCACCACTTTATTCGATATGTCACATTTATAGGATTAACAAAGATAACTATATGATGGACTATTCATTCAATGTGAGAATTATATTTGAGACTAATCTATGTGGATTTGTACGATATCATTACCAATCACCCATACAAACCAGATGGTACCGAGGAAATCAAACTAGAAGAGCCTTAATGATGGTATATATGTGTGAGCCAAAACTACCATGGACCACTCATTGAAAGACCAGGCAATAACATGGGAAGTAGAACCTTTAACCTTGCTAATGTCCACATCTCACACTTTGAAAAGACCCAAACTTAGCATCTTTGGGTTACGGCCACCTTTGAAATTCACTTGATACCTAAGCAATGCCTTTGTCACCACACTTGAGATACATCTCTATCACAACACTTTGGCATCAAAGCTCCATAGTGGGCTCTCTCAATAACGTGTGTGGGTGTATATTAAACTTCATAATACCTTAAAATCACAAGAAATGATGGTTCAATCTACTTTCTTAATGGAAGGTTAATCAAGGCTAATGACAAATTATGTCCAATCTTCAACAAAAGATAAAGGAAGTTAAAAGTAATTTGATTACACTTATACGTCATTCATCAAGACCCACCTACAATAATCAAAAGGTGTAAGTGCATTACGCCATCAACAATCAACATCTTGTCTTTGACAAATATATCTGATAATTATTCTTTCTCAACATAGATTAGTAGATTGTATTGCTCAACATAATCTTGATTCTACCTTACGTATTAAGGATAACAATTCATGCAATTTCCAAAGACATGTTACTTGGTAGTGAATTATTTCGCCATCACCTAAGGCTTTAGGTATTCCTTGAGGCTAATTTCTGTATCATGCTTTCCTCTTATACCGCAGGCCTGTTGCCTTTCAAACTCTTCTTGGAAAAGTTAAAGAAGCATATCCAGTGAGTATAATTGAATTTAGAATAATTCTGTTTTTCTGTGAAGTCCATTTGAAAGAAACTGTGTGTGCATGTGTGGCCCATCTAATCTTGATTCTGAAACCTGCTCTTGCTGATTTTGAAACTGAGCCAGAAATCTTGTAGAACATGGGTAGATAAGGCGAGGGGGATTCTTAGAGACCTAGGGACAACACAAATCGATCACGGCGAAAATTAGACCTTAGTGTCTCTAGAAAAAATTGTACCTTTGACGAAACTACACACATGAACAATAGAAACTAGAAAATTTTTGGGCTAATTTTTTGTCTGAAAAAATGCATAGGAGTTTTAAACTAACACTAAGAACTCCAAAACAACTCTCAATACTTCCAAAAACAAATACATGTGATTTACATAAATACTTAAATACATGTGCAAATACACTCGCACAAGCATGCATAGATACACGCATACATACTAACTAACTTATATACACACATACATATATCCACACACACACACATATATATATGGGCATTGGGTATGTGTGTATGTGTGTGTATAGATATAGATATATATACACACATGCACATATAGACATGCATGATGCGTGCATGAATGCATAGCTACATGTAACATAGGAATAGAACCATCAAATCAAAAGAAAGATTTTGAGACAAGACATATCTGAAAAGATTACTATTCTCGTAGGATCTTCTTGTTCCTTGAACTATACATCACAAAACTGCTAGAAAAGAATCGAAACAAACATCTAATCAAAAAGACTAAATCCCATGTCCTCATCAGATTCCTCTTCGGGCTCTGGTTTTTTCTCTTCTATTGTTGCTGCTGCGGCAGCAGGTGCTTCTGAGGTAGCAGCAACAGGGGCAACAGCAACTGCAAACTTGCTTGGATCTTTGAGATATTCCTTGATCTTGTCTGCTTCTGGGAAGGAATACTCAGTCTCAAGAGCAATGGCAACAACATTCTTAAATGCATTCGCAAACATGTGTGGAGCCGCAGCTAGGGTGGGATAGTTCAATCCTAAAGAAAGAGCAGCAATCATTGAGACACCAGAAGCAAACTTCTCAATAAGATCTTCTTCTGTCAGATCAAGAACTGCTGGGTCGAACACAGATCCACTGTCGTACACATTTTGTACCACCAATCCATATGAAAAGGGACGTATTCCAAGCTTCGATAAAAGAGCTGCCTCAGAGGAGCCTACTTTCTCGCCCTTGTGAATAAGCTCAACGGGAGCAATAATTTCGACAGTACCCTTGTTAATTTTTGTTGGAATATTCAGTACCTGGAAAAAAGATGTCTGTGACGGATCAAGACCAGTATTACCGGGAGGTACCACCACGTCAATCGGAGCTACGAGGCCAACTCTTGCAGGTGCTCCAACCTTATACTTGGCAACCTCCTCCCGAACCTCCTTCAGATCCCCTTTGGTAAATATCAGGCCAACGTTGCCAATGAGATAAGGAATCAAATTGAGCCACTCTGAACCTCCCGATTTCTCGCCGAACATTCTGATAGTCCGTTTCATCATAGTGTTCTTCCCCATGAGAACCACAGAGTCAGGCCGCAGACCCTTTCTGATTGACTGCATCTGCTTGGATCCAACATTATCCGCGGCGCACACGAGCACCTTGCTGTACTCTTCTAACATTTCAGAAAGCTTCTTGTCATAGTTGATCTTCTTCTCCGCTTTCGTGCCCTTGAACCCCATGGCTATCGAGCTCGAACAGAAATTCGACTCCTTCTCCCTCAATTCTCCTCGTTGGTAAAAAACCTAACTTCGTTGGTGCATAGTTACGTGTATTTTATGCATAGAGACACTCAGATACATAAATGATACATTCATACATACACCCAGAAAAATAATAATAATAATAATAAATAAAAATAAAAACAAGCACACATACACACATATAAGCAAAGATAGAAAATCATAGAGATATGGAAATGCAGTCACAACACATAAATACATACATATAGGCAAAAATACACACATAGATATCTAAATATATGCATACATGTACTTATAAATGCATGCATTCATATGCACACACATATAAACATGAATGCACACATACATACAAACATACTTAGAGGCATATATAGATGTATACATGCATATACATATATAGATGTATACATGAATATACACAAAGATGATTAAGCATGGAAATATGGAAATTTGTTTGATAAGCACATCTATGTATTCATTTATAAATACTTATATAAACACGCATACATACATTATGGGGGAGATTCCATTACCAACATAACATGGAAGATGGTCAAGCTCCACATATACATGTCTTAAACTATCATGGAAATTACCTTGTTTCTCTCAATCTATTTGAAATGAAAGAAATCTCACTTGAATTCTAGAAAACGACAAAAAAAAGTTAAATTTATTAGAATAAGAAATCATGGTCTCTTTAACAAGGAGAAATCATTCACACAATATACACTATAATGAAGTCCCTTCAAGATCTTAACTAGATTCCTATTGTCTATGAAGTTGGGAGAGATTTTTTTTATTTAATCCATATCTAGAATGATTTCATACCCATCCTTCGTGTGTTTTCTTTCCAACTTACTTCATTTTCAAGAAAGCTTTTGCCAATGAAGTGCTTCAATGTGCTTGTAAGTAGCCTATAACTTAGGATTTTGTGAAGGTATACACTCTTTTGTTTTTCATAAAACTTAAAAAACTTCTTTTAATTAAAAATCCAAATAATTGAAACCTAATGTTGTGGGAATCTAACTCATGACCTTGTGGACTTAGTTTTCCTCTTGTAAGCTCATACGAAATGGTAGTTGAGTGGTCGGGCTTGCTCCTGGTACCAATTCAATCCTATGCTCAATATTCCTATAAGGAGGTAAAATCAAAGGTAATTCTTTTAAAAACAACTCTTGGAATTTTGCTCTTACTTTATCTGAAAGTACTTGAGCATTCCAGCTAGAGTTTCCTTGATTACAAGAATCCATCACTACAAAACATGAATACACAAGATATAGAAAATAAATATACTTACAATCAATCTTGAGCAACTTGGTTGTGGTCACCAATCACATCTCTTGGAGATTTGACTCTCCATGGATCAATAATCATCTTCCCGCATGCTCAAATTAGTAAACATGTGAAGCAAAGTCTATGATTGGTTGTTTCTTAGCATGCCATGTCCTACTTAGGACTACATCAAAATAGGTCAGTCGTTCTAATAAAGTAAGTCTATGATCTAGGGATCAGGCCGGTTGAGACAGATCTGAAATCGGACACCATTTGGTCATCTGTGTGTATGACCAAAGATCTCAAGTTTAGACTTACTAGGAGGTCTTGTGCTCTTGTGAACAAGTGATCCACTTAGCTTAGTGGTTAAGTCTCAAGGATGTGAAGGAGGAGGTATTGGGTTCAATCCCCATGGGAGACATGGTAAGATTATTTTGCCCAAAGAGATCTAGAGCCTTCTAGAAGCATCCAGTTCAATTAACTCGAGTTAACTGGGACACTTGGCACACATGCAGTTACATGGTTGACACATGGATGGTTAGTATCCTCCTGCCCAAGAAGGCAATCCCCTGGAGAGAGCTATATATAGAGGCATTTGGTTGGGAGGAGAGTCATCTCTCTAGCACGTGGTGGTCATAATCCTTGTTCTCTTGCATAGGTATCAGAGCTAGGCAAGCTTTCATGAAAACCTTGCATCATCTTACATCATCATCTTCTTCGATGCATTCATAATGCACTTTTGCCCTCGAAAATTGATCTCTTGCATTGGGCATCTGTGTTTCGTCAAGTGAATGTCTTCTTTTCGGAGCGATTTTTAGAGACACAAAACTAAATGCGTATTCTTGAATCCGGAAATGAACCCGTCGCCTCTACATCTTAGAGATATGTTTCAACCACAAGCCCGAAGGCCTTTGCTGATCTATTATCAGTGATCAGAGGGTTGGAACTTTTATTATTGACCTTTAACGTTCAGAAATCTTGAAGTATATCAGTGATGATGATCAGAGGGTCGGAACCTGTGACCTCCCACATGAAGAACTACCAGACTACACACCAGCGCCTGGTGCTAGTTGAACAACCAGATCGGAAACATATTTTAACTGTCGTCAGGCAAAAGGCCCTTTGCCTGATTGTATTGGGAAGGAAGATGGTGACACATAGGTTTTGGTCATTGAGATCTTGATCTCGCGACCTCATCCACCTCAGAGTTTGCGGTCCATCTCTGCTTCATCGGGGTGTCGGATCCACAACAACTGAGAATGGAGCTTCATCGGAGTCTGCCATGACTTGTTGCTCATGGCTTCCTTCTCGGAGAAAGCGTCGTTCTTTTAATACGTAGATTATCAGATTGATCAGCATCGCAATGACCACAGCGTATGGCACCTTTCCAATGATGTGCCCACATTATTATGATTCCAGAAATCATTGTCGCTATTAAGTTCAACGACATTATTGTGGTCCCTCATCAAAAGGCATTGTTCGATGCCAGCCGACCTATATTGGGCTTCTATAACGTTTTCCATTGCACGCATGTGCAGTTTGAGTGTTACTGATGATTCTCTGAAGATGGAGTTATATTATGGGCTAGCCTTACTTCTCTAATGAGCCTTATTTAAAGATGGCAGCGGCTATGGTATCTGCCTATGGCGATTAAGTATTAATTTTTCGATAGCTTGGGTGACGTCTGCTGCAAAAGAATGCGGAGGAGGATCAATCTCAGGATTCATGAGCGTTAGCTCAACCAGGACACCATGCGTGATTCATGGACACCATGTGTGATTCATGGACACCATGCGTGATTCAATCTCACTTCTGTGGCGAAGCGGCGCAACAGATTCGGACCCATGATCTGATTGGGTTCACATCGATCAACACATCACTATTGAACCGGTATGGAGCCAATACGATACGTGGATATCGAATTCAGATGAACTGCCTATCTGATGATGCCTTAACCAAGTCGACTATTGCGCTCCAATTCTGATAAAGATAACAGCTTAAACTTTGAGTTTTGACAGGACTCGATCTAGGATGTTGTGAGAAATAGGGATAGCCATTTAAAAAATAGTGACCGTGGACTCTTTCTACTCTAGTAGATGTCGGACAAGAGTGACCACCTCATTAATAATTGGCTCTTGGTGAAACAAGATTGTTACATGAAGGATGGCATCGAGTGGAGCTCCTATTTTAATGTCATGCGGGATGGGGTTTGATTTCAGACACTTATTGTATCCACTTGAAGCATCCCTCACACATCATCCGATGGCATCAGAAATGCCAAGTCAAGCATAGATCAAGGAAGGTGGATCATGTTTTGGCTATCATTTCTCTCGAGTAATGAAAGATGCTTGGAAGAGGACTAAAGGATGGCAATGGGCTCTTCCCGAGGATTAATGGACGGATGTAGCTTAATTGGGAGATAAGTATTTTCAAAGTTAATGATTGGATTCAATATTTGTTTTAGCTCTCTGGTTTCATGTAGGGTGCATTTTAATCATTGAAGTCTAGTAGTAAACTTCATTCTTGATAATCTTGTTGCAAATTATGGAAACCTACATGAAAGAGCATAAATATATTGAAACACTCATTAAACACAATCATAGGCATGCATCTACGGAATATTGTTGGTGCATCTCTCGTTTCAAAAGAATGTTTTCATGCACCATACACATTTTCTTCTTGTTTGCAAAAGGAATTAGATGCACTCAAGTCTGTGCACATGTATATTTATAACTTTTTGTAAGGTAGAAGATAGATTGTTTGTGCATGGATAATTGGACATGGATGCTTGGATGCACACATGTCATGGCCTAGTATGGATCTCTAGTCATTGAAGAATAATGTTCTCCCAAGTAGTGAGAAGGAAATTCTTCAAACTCTTTGATAGCAAGTAGTTCCTTAACATTCCCAAACCACCAGTATGGGTACTTAAGTCCAAATAGTGATATAACCTAAAGGTATATCCAAGATTCTTAGCTTTGGAATCTGAGAGGCATCAATATATGCTTGGACTTAAGACGGGAAAAGATCTATAAAAACCCATGGGTAAGAGAAGACGCTTTTGTTAGTTCAAGAGATCTTAAAGATAAAGACTAAGTCTTTATTTTAGTCACAAGGTCAACTAGACTTGATCAAGCTTGGCCATGATTGTCCAAGAATGTGCGATTGGAACTACTCTATAGATTGCCCAAGTATTGGCAATAAAATTCCTTTTGGGAATTATTCACTGAGGTTCCATTTTTCCAATAAAAAATTTATGAAAAGAGTAAGTTGTTCCAAGTATGAACAGAGTGAAGGAATTCCAAGAATGTAGTCTGCAACCGTGAAGATAGTACTTAAGTCTGTGGAAGGTAAAACATAATGTTTGCCCTTAAAGGGATTTTGGTACAACTCCAGAAAGCATGAGCGGATGCTTGGACTTAAGCAGTATAGAGATTCCTGTAAAAGTCTCGGCCGAGATAGGTACCTAAAGCATCAGTAAAGAAGGAATCAAAAGACAAGAAGTTAAAAACTCTTGTCACTACAAATTGGTCAAGAATAAAAAAATTGAGCTTGAATCTATGAAAGTTCAAGTACTTGGAATTCTGATTGGTTTTCATTTGAAAACCCTAGCAAAGAAGGATGGATGTTCCATCAAAAGGTTTTCAAGTCCCCAAAGGAAAGTAAATGTCGTGAAACGATCATGTGAAGGGATCAAAACCTATAGGAAAGATGGTATGGACATTGGACTGTGGGATGATAATTATCTTTTAGTCCTAGTTTGGATCTTGAAGTTAAGTTTGATCCTCAAGAGAATTAAGACTTCAAAAAAGGAGTTTAATTCAAGAAGAATAAAAGAAGTATCCTAAGATACTTCAAGATAACTTCAAGATAAAGGACAGAAGATATGAAGTAAGTAACTTCCAAGATCTTCTGAGAACACTTCAAGATAAAGTGTTGTTAATTGGAAAATAATTCATAAATTTCTGAATTAACAACACTTTATCTTGAAGTGTTCTCAGAAGATCTTGGAAGTTACTTACTTCATATCTTCTGTCCTTTATCTTGAAGTTATCTTGAAGTATCTTAGGATACTACTTTTATCCTTCTTGAATTAAAATCCTTTTTTGAAGCCTTAATTTTCTTGAGGATCAAACTTAACTTCAAGATCCAAACTAGGACTAAAAGATAATTATCATCCCACGGTCCAATGTCCCATACCATCTTTCCTACATCAATCTGAGTATAAAATCTGGTGTCCCATACCACCCTATTTTATATTCACATTAATGTGTGGGTGATTCTTATCCTAAAGTCTAAACATATTTTGATCGAGTACCTTATTTCTTCAATTGAAGTTTTAGGCATTACCTCTAACTTGATCTTCTAGGTTTTGATCCCTTCACATGATCATTTCATGATCTTTTACTTTCCTTTGGGAACTTGAAAACCAAACCAAAGATTTGATTGACTAAGTGAAGCACCAAGTTCCTAATGTAACTTGGTAAATTCACTCTTTTTGACTCAAAGAAATGCACAAGAAATGCATTCCCAGTAAGGAGTTAGAAAGACTGAATATGACCTAAACAGTCTCAAGTGAAGCATTATTTGAATACAAAACTCATCAACAGAACCTCAGTGGGTTGACATACTGATGTTGGTTATCACACGAGTATCTTGTGGTTGGATGATGTTTTTGAGTTGCTTTGAATCTTTTTTAGAATCTAGCTTATTTCTCTTAAAGATAAAGAAAATGCTTCAATACCCTGTTGAAACAGATCTTTGAGAAGTTAAGGTCTTGAGTCATCTAGAGTTTGACTTATGGCAAGTTTATGTATCTTCGAAGTTTGAATTGGTTGAGCAGAGTTTTAGTTCTTTCTTTCTGCTTTCCGAATCTTTTGGATTTGACTCAGATATGGTATCTAATTCTTTTCATAAAAGTCAAGGGTTAGGCAGATAGAACTAGTAACTAAGTTAAACATCCTAGATAGATGTTCTGTATAAGAACCTTTTCAGAAAACGAAAGAAAATAAGTCCAAGATTGACTTATTCAATTGAGTTTGCTTCAAGCTATAGCATAAATGATTTCCTAGAGTCCAATATACTCTAGAATAGAGAAGTTAGGAATTACTCAACAAATTGACAATTCCCAAGAACTTTTAGCTAAAGCTAGTCTTTGAGAAAAGTGTCCTAAGCACCCATAGCATAACCTTCTTTCATTTCCTTCTCTTTCTGTTGATGGATAAGGATGAACATGTTATAAGCCCTCTCAACTAGAGCAGATACCTTTCTCTTAGATCTTGAAATTGTCTTTATCATGTGCACTTGCTTAACCTCTTTCTGAGGCTATGCACTAATCAAGATAGGAGTACTAGTGGAAAAGGGCCGACTCATCTTAGTCCATGAGGATCTTTGGTCCTAGCAGCCTATGCCCCTATGACCGTCCTCATAGACTAGATCCATCTCTATGCCTATTCCATAGAGTGATGCCTCTCCTTTCTTACTAAAGGTCTAATTGTTTCTCTAAGTCCCAAGACAAACTTGTGGACTTGGATAAACTCTAGAATAGAGTCAAATACTTTAAGAAGTACCTCCTCATACTTATCTGCATAGTCGTGAACTGTTTGGTTTTTTTGACTAATGAAAATCCAAGTATCTGGTGCCCTGGACCTCTCTTCTGGTGGCATGTAGTCATTATAAAATAGGATTTTTTGTTCCCAAGTAGTGGGATCTTTCTTGTCATGTTAAATTTTACTTCACCACCTATGGGCAACGTCCATGAGGTTATAGGTAGTGTCATGAATCTTATGCCTATCGTCCAGGATATGGCATAATTGAAAGCATGGATCAACTACTGCACAAACTATTGATGCTATTGAGCATTGTGGGATTTGAACTCATGACCTACCAGTTAGGAGTATGATGGGCTAACCGCTTGACCAAAAGCCATGGTTTAGGATTACTTCCTTATCCTCCTGCTTAGGGTGTGGCTCAACCATTACCTACTTGTTGTCAAGGGAGCACTAGATTGTGTCCTCTCACTAGACTAGACAAGATTTTGGAATTATACTTTCGATTATAAGATCACCCACATAGGGGAAATAATACAAGAATATATAGCTGATATAAGAAGTCCCACAACCCGAGACTAATAGGTCGACTAGAGATGATACACGAGATCCCACAACTTGGGATTATCAGTATGAAACAATATTTCTGAATTACAAGAACTCCCTTCAGGGAGATGAACTAGGTACAATAATTAACTCGACAAGACCTCATACTATGAGATTACAATCGGACACAATAGGATGTCCAAAATACTAGACTAGACAAGCCTAGAACAAGGCACAAGTCTTAGGAGCTTAGAAAGTACTGATTTGGAAATCACGACTTCTTGAGCTCCCAAGACTGGCATTGGCAAGATGAAGGATGTATGTGGCCAAGCCCTCCTCATATAGGTGTTCAAGGGCGGTTATAAATGGTGGTTCAAAGGTGGTTACGATCTGATGATATCATCGATGATGCCAAAAATCTAAACAAGACATCTAGATGTCAGAATCTAGCAAGTAGATAGTCGATCTTAGGGTTTTGCCACATTCTAGACACAATGAAGCATTGGTCTCCCCAAATTGTGAACCAAATATGAGATACAGAAAGCCACATGGATTTTGAGATTCAGGATAGTTACCTTTGTCCATGACATCACCTCCCCCTCAAGCAACGAGGTCCATGAGGAGCAGTCATGTTCTTTGGTCTCGGTTTCATTGGATTTTTCTCACAAAATTTTGCAACTTTGATAGGCGCTCTCTGAAGGTCCTCTGTAGGTTCCCAAGTGTGATCACTGATGGCATACCCTTTTCAATGAACAAGGTACCCCAATCTTTCTAAAGATATTCTTGAGTGTAGGAATTGTTGGAGTTAGACGTCTACGGAAGCACACGAACAGCACAAGGAAGAAGAAGAAGCTTGGAGCACAACACACAATACTGAATGTATTACTAGAGAATGTACAAAGATAAGTATCCCATTAGGGCAATAGGCATATATACAAGCCGGGGGAAAAAACCTCCTAAAGAGGGAAAAAGTGCCCCGATGGTCCTAGAGTGTTCACACACATCACTACCTAAATATATCAACAAATCCCCCCTAGGAGTGATGTGGTGAACAAGAAGCTAGCACTCATGTATAAGGAAGTGCCAAGCAATGTGGAAATCACTCCACAAAAGGAAGCAAGCCCAGAGCTTTGCAAAAAGCTTTAAGCTTCTCCCTAGGCAGAGCCTTCGTGAAAAGGTCTGCAATGTTCTCCTACCTGGGACATATGCCAAGCTGATCTCCCCAGCAGAGAACCTCTCCCTGGCATAATGATAATGCACCTCAATGTGCTTAGTGCGAGCATGGAACACAGGGTTCCTCGCAACTGCCAATGCACTCTGATGGTCAGTGAAAATGGTGGTGGTAGAAGACTGACCAACACCCAAATTAGCCATAAGGCGTCTTAGCCACACACACTCAACAATAGCTGTGAAAGTTGCCCTATACTCAGCCTCACAACTCGAAGTGGCCACAGTATGCTGCTTCTTGCTCAACCAAGATATACATGAGCTACCAATCATGAAGCAAAAGCCACTAGTGGACACACGAGTGTCATAGCAACCATCCCAATTTAAGTCAAAAAAAGCATTCAAATTTGGCGGTAGTGATTCCCCCTTGGGATAGAACAACCCAAGTAGTCGAATACCACTCAAGTAGCAAAAGATGCGCTCAATCGCCTGCCAATCCTTGACACCTGGGCAATGCATAAACCTACTCATTTGTGAGACAACAAACTGAATATCTGGCCGAGTAATGCATAAGTATATCAGGCATCCAACAGCCTACTGATAGAGAACAACATCAACTGCATCTCCAGCATCATGAAGACTCGATCCTAAACCTGTCTCCATAGGAGTGGTAATAGTCTTACAGTCTTCAAGGCCAAAACACTGCAATAATGTGTCAATATATTTCGTTTGACACAAAGCCATTCAACCATCAACTTGCATAAAGTGAATGCCCAAAAAGTGATGCAAATGCCCCAAATCAGACATCTCAAAAGAGGCATGCAAATCAGCCTTAAAATCAGCGATGTGCTTCTCAATAGGACCAGTGAGTAGCATGTCATCATCAAAGACAACAATGATCAGAAGCACATGATTAGCATGCTTAACATATAAGGTGATTTCAGTTGGAATGTTCTCAAAACCATGTGCAATCAGATAGGCATGTATCTTCTCATAGCAAGCATGTGGTGCTTGCTTTAAACCATATAATGCCTTCTTTAACCTGCACACCTGGTTTTCATGCCCTTTCTACACTAAGCCACGGGGCTTAAAAACATACAGTTCTTCATGCAAGTCACTATTCAGAAATGCAGTTTTAATGTCCAACTGATGTACATTCCAACCATTATGGGTTGCAAGTGCACAGAAGCTCCGAACAATAGTCATACTACATGTAGGTGCAAAAGTCTCATCAAAATCAATGCCTCTTTTGTTGGTGCAAAGCAATCAACAATTGAAGTTTTGATGAAGTTTTGAAGTCAAGGATTGAAGAAAAAATCAACTCATGAAGCATGAAGAAAGTATATGTTCAGAGAATGAAGATATGTATGCATATGTACATTAACTTAGAGTTAGCTCACTTATACTTTTGTATATTTATGAGCTTGTACATATTTGCCTATATATACAAGGAAAAATGTCGGGGAAAATATGAGAGAGCATGTGAATAGAGAAATTAGAAGTTGTATGAGTCATTAGACACTTTAGAAGTGAGTAAGATCTCTCTCATCACTCACATGTAAAGTTTTCCAGAAATGAAGAAAAGTTGCACCCGATATTTCTGAGAGTTCTCCTTCTCTATTGAATCTTTTGTAAAATGCTTTTGTACAAGTCTAAGTCTGTAATCGATTGACCTCTGTACAAATTTTCAGCTTCTAATTGTGATCAGGCTGAGAGAATTGAGTGTAGGAACATTTACATGTGTAAATGTAAAGAAGAGAAGTTGCAGGAGGTGCAAAATTAGATGCTAATGTTTTGGTCAGCTCTCCTTCCAGAGTGTAACGTTTTGAGCAAGCAAGCACTCATTCTTTAAGTTGGAAGGTAAGCTACCTATGGCTAAAAAGCATTTGATTAAACGGGTTCTATTTTGAGAGAATCAAGCTTTAGAAGTTGCAGGTGTCAAAGTCGACTGTAAATAACTATAGTTTAAACATAGGTGACTTGTTAAGATCATTTCTCAAGATCTACTAAGTCTTTTGGAACGATTTAACTTGGAGAAGGTGCGCAAACTATAGATGACATGTTGTGCAAAGTTTTATAAAAACTTTACACATTTGATAAGTCAATGAGTGAGTTATGTGCAACAGACTTTCTGTGTAGTCACCTTTTTCACAGTTTGTTCAAGATTTTGGAAATTGAGTATTGATCCTCCAAATTGGTAAAGGTTTTAAGTTATGCTTGATATAGAGGTGCTCTAACTTCAAGCATAACTTGTTCTTTTGGAGTTTAACACTCTCCATCAGTGGTATCAGAGCAGAATTGAAGAAAGGAGGACCCCGACTGCTGCAGTTATAAAGAATTCAACATTTGAAGATACAAAAGGTGAAAGCTTGAAAGCAAAGCTTGAAAAGGAGGCCATAAGATATCAAGGAAGACAAAATGAACTTTATTCGAACCAAAGGTAACGTTATTCCTCATAAAGTTTGAAGGATTTAATACATAGGTGAAGAAAGGATGGGAGATTCTCTTCAGATAGAGAAATTGGATAGAGAGAACTATCCAGCATGGTCAATGAGGATGGAAGCTCATCTTATGAGCAAAGACTTGATAGGTTATATTACAGGTGAAGAGGAAAAGCCTCAATTCAGAGATCCTAGTGTTCCAACTAGGGATGAATTATCAGAATTGAAGACTTGGATGAAGAGAGATGCTCAAGTCAGGAGCATTATCTACGTGGGAGTTAATGACTACTTGCTACCTCACATTAGAGGTCTTGAAAGTGCAAGTGATATATGGAATGCTTTGGAGGAGCATTTCCAAAACACCACAAAGTCAAGGAAGGCATCCTTATGGGCAGAGTTTACCACATTCAAGAAGAAGGCCTCTCAATCCATTTCAGATTATGTAACAAGGATGAAAGACATTGCAGATGCATTAGGAACAGTTGATGAAGATATTGAGGAGGATAAATTGGTAAGGCAAATCCTCACAGGTTTGAGAGGTGATGACAAATGGAAGCCATTCATTTTGTCTACTGAATTATCACTAGATCATTTTACTCCTGAGTTAAATCAGTTGCTAGGACACATGCTAACCTTTGAGCAAGATGTCAAAGGTGAAGGTGATAAAAGTGCAGGTCAAGCAATGTATTCAAAGGATAAAAAGAAGAATAGCAAAGGGAAGCAACAAGCAAATGAAGATAAAGGAACAAGTAGCCAAGCTAACTTCCTAAGAGGAAGAGGAGGTGGAAAAGGTAGAGGAAGAGGCAGAAGTAATAAAGATGGAGTCAAAGCTTGCTGGATTTGTGGTAAGACAAATCATTTAGCTAATGATTGAATAATGGTGGATATAATCAGAACTTTAATTCAAGAGGAAGAGGTGGCATAAATCAAAGAGTTAATTTCAGAGGTAGAGGTAGTAGAGGTTACTTTGGAAGAAATGCAGGTAGAGGATTCCAAAGTCAACAATACAACAATACCTACTATAATTATGCTTCAGATCAGAAGGAGGATTCAACATTGATAATGAATGCAACTTGTGAAAGGCAAAGTGAAGACAAAAGAGTCTTCTACATTGACTTAGGGTGTAGCAATCACCTAAGTGGCAACATAGCTTTGATGACTGATTTGGAGAATAAGGTAACTAATCATGTAGTTCAAATAGGTGACAATACAATGCACAATGTGAAGTCAATTGGATCAGTGAAGGCCAAGGATGGAAGTACTCTCTTGAGTAAGGTTTTGTATGTTCCTACAATTCCAAAGAATCTGATAAGTGTAGGACAAATTGTTGAAAAAGGTTATGAAGTTAGGTTCACTAATGAAAGAGTTTTTGTGGAAGACCCTAGCAATGGGTATAAACAAATTGTTTCAGGGAAGAAAGAAGGAAGATTGTTCACATTGAAGATTCAAGGTAACATTGGTCATGCCAAGTTCACCTATGGAGGACATAAGATCTCTGAGTTAGATCTTTGGTACAAAAGGCTTGGACATTTCAATGAAAGAGGTATTAAAGATATGGTTAATAATGGTTCAGTGCTTGGATTGCCTAATGTTGCAGGTCAACATATGGCATACAGATGTGAGGCATGTCAATTAGGTAAGGCTCATAAGCAATCTTATTCCAAGCACGGTTTTATGTATTCAGAGAAGCTTGAATTCGTACACACAGATGTGTGGGGACCATCAAAGGATTTCAACATCAATGGTTCAAGGTATTATGTGATTTATGTTGATGATGCTACCAGATGGATCACTATCTATGTGATCAAAGGTAAGTAAGAGGTACTCAGTACATTCAAACATTATCATGTATATGCGGAGAGAATTACAGGTCAAAAGTTGAAGAGACTAAGGTCAGATGGAGGGGGAGAGTATTTTTCTAATGAGTTCAACGATTATTTGTGGAATGCAGGTATAAAAAGGGAAATTACTTGCAGGTACTCTCCTCAACAAAATGGTGTAGCAGAAAGGAGGGATAGAACTCTTGTTGAGTTTGCAAGATCCATGATGAAGGAGAAAAATTGCCCAAATTATTTGTGGGTTGAGGCTGTAAATACAGCCACATATTTGGTCAATAGATTACCATGTAAAGCTTTGCAGGGTATGACACCATATGAGGCATGGTGGGGCTAGAGACCTACTCTAGATCATTGCAAAGTATTTGGATGTTTGGCATATGCATATGTGCCATCTCAATTAAGGCACAAATTGGAACCTAAAGCTGAAAAGTATGTGTTCATTGGATATGATGATAAGCAGATGGGATATAGGTTGTGGAGTCCATCCACAAAACAATTTCTTGTATCAAAGGATGTTACATTTGATGAGCAAGGTACTTAGTATGCAGGTACAATCAATATTTATGCAGGTGATGAAGAAGTTGTGAATCAAAAGAAAGGTAAATCAAAGGTTCAGATATTTGATGAAGAGGAGAACAATGAAGTATAGGTTGAAGTTGAAGAAGTGCCAAGGTTTGATCCAGAATGTGATGAACCAGAAACCTCAAGGAGTGGAGAAGTCAGAAGGTCATCAAGACACAAATGGCAACCTACAAGGTATAGCTATGACACTTCTTTTTTAGCTACCAAAGATTATGCTTATATAATAAAGGCAGATGAAGACCCTTCTACATATGAAGAGGCAAAATATAAAAAAATGGGAGAAAGCTATGCAAGAAGAGTATGATGCATTGATGGAAAATGAAACATGGGATTTGGTTCCTAAACCAAATAGTCAGAAGATCATTGGATGCAAATGGGTCTACAAGACAAAGAGATTTGCATATGGAAGTGTGTCTAGGTATAAAGCTAGACTTGTTGTGAAAGGGTTTGCTCAGACATATGGTATAGATTATGATGAGACTTATAGTCCTGTGGCAAAGATGACAACCGTCAGGACACTCATAGCCATTGCTGCATGTAAAGGTTGGAAATTATGTCAATTAGATGTGAAGAATGCTTTTCTAAATGGTTACATTTCATATGATGTTTTCATGGAGCAACCACAAGGATTCAGAAATGAAAGGTACCCAGATCATGTATGTAAGCTCAAGAGAGCTTTGTATGGTTTGAAGCAGGCCCCAAGGGCATGGAGTTATAGACTTGTGAAGTTCTTGAAAGAACTTGGTTTCCAAGTATCTAAAGCAGATACTAGCTTGCTTGTTAAAGCAAGTGATGATGGGTTCATTTACATGTGCATATATGTTGATGACATAATTCTTACAGGTACAGATGAGAAAGGCACTCAAAGCCTAAAGAAGCAAATGGAGAAAGAGTTCAAGATTAGTGACTTGGGAGACTTGTTATATTTCTTGGGCATGGAGATCTCATACACGCAACATGGAGTGTATGTAACTCAAGAAAGGTATTTGAAAAACTTGTTGATCAAGTTTAAAGTGGATGATTGCAGGGTAGCACCTACTCCAATGGAGGTGAATCACAAATTGAGCAGATATTGAGGAGAAGAGTTCAAGGAAATGAAGCTATATGAAAGTTTGGTTGGTAGTCTGATTTATGCTACATTAACTAGGCCTGACTTGTCATATGCAGTTGGAGTATTATCTCAATTCATGCATTGTCCTAAGAAAGAACATTGGGTTGCAGGACAAAGAGTGTTGAGGTACATTAAGGGTACACTCAAAGAAGGTTTGTATTATGGTTTTACATCAGATACAAACATCAAGATTTATAGTGATACAGATTGGGCAGGTAATCCTGATGATAGGAGATCAACTTATGGATACTTGTGTTATGTGGGAGATAAGTTAATTTCATGGTGTTCAAAGAAGCAGCAGACAGTTCCTTTATCATCCACAGAGGCTGAGTACAAAGGTATGGTTGAAGCCGCAAAGGAAGTGATATGGCTTAAGACTCTTATGAAGAGTTTTGACATCATCAAGAGTACACCCACTATTCGTAGATAACATGAGTTCATTGTATTTAGCTGCTAATACTGTTTTTCATGAGAGGACTAAACACATTGAGATTCAGTATCATTTTCTAAGAGAGAAGATGATGGATAAAGAGATTGAAGTTATACATACTTCAACAAAAGATCAGATAGCTGATATGCTAACCAAAAGCTTGGATGGACCAAAGCTACAAAGATTCAAAGACATGGCAGGTATAAAGAAGATAGAGAAAACCTCAATTGATGATTGAGGGGGAGCTGTTGGTGCAAGGCAATCAACAACTGAAGTTTTGATGAAGTTTTGAAGTCAAGGATTGAAGAAAATATCAAGTCATGAAGCATGAAGAAAGTATATGTTCAGAGAATGAAGATATGTATACATATGTATATTAACTTAGAGTTAGCTCACTTATAGTTTTGTATATTTATGAGCTTGTACATATTTTCCTATATATACAAGGAAAAATATCGGGGAAAATATGAGAGAGCATGTGAATAGAGAAATTAGAAGTCGTATGAGTCATTAAACACTTTAGAAGTGAGTAAGATCTCTCTCATCACTCAGATGTAAACTTTTCCAGAAATGAAGAAAAGTTGCGCCCGATATTTCTGAGAGTTCTCCTTCTATGTTGAATATTTTGTGAAATGCTTTTGTACAGGTCTAATTAGTCTATAGTTGAATGACCTCTATACAAATTTTGAGCTTCTAATTGTGATCAGGTTGAGAGAATTGAGTGTAGGAACATTTGCATGTGTAAATGTAAAGAAGAGAAGTTGCAGGAGGTGCAAAATTTGATGCTAATGTTTTGGTCAGTTCTCCTTCCACATTGTAAAGTTTTGAGCAAGCAAGCACTCATTCTTTAAGTTGGAAGGTAAGCTACCTATGGCTAGAAGAATTTGATTAAACGGGTTCTAGTTTGAGAGAACCAAGCTTTAGAAGTTGCAGGTGTCAAAGTCGACTGTAAATAACTACAGTAATAGACATAGGTGACTTGTTAAGATCATTTATCAAGATCTACTAAGTCTTCTAGAATGATTTAACTTGGAGGAGGTGTGCAAACTATATGCGACACCTTGTGCAAAGTTTTATCAAAAAATTTACACATTTGATAAGTCAATGAGTGAGTCATGTGCATCAGACTTTCTGTGTAGTCACCTTCTTCACAGTTTGTCCAAGATTTTGGAAATTGAGTATTGATCCTCCAAATTGGTGAAGGTTTTAAGTTATTCTTGATATAGAGGTACTCTAACTTCAAGGATAACTTGTTCTTTTGGATATTAACACTCTCCATCATCTTTCCTATGCGTAACCCTTTGCAACAAGCCTAGATTTATACTTGTCAACTGTTCCATCAGGCTTACACTTCAGCTTGTAAACCCACTGAGTGCCAATGGCCTTCTTGCCAGGAGGCAAGTCACATAAAGACCAAGTACCGTTCTTTATTATAGCATCATATTCAGATTGCATAGCAGCCATCTAATTTTTTGAATGTGCTTCATCAAATGAAATAGGCTCATTCTCATCACAGAGACTAGATGCAGCCATAGCATAGCAATCTGATGCAAAAGAGGCACTATGAGAGCTTGATCGAGTACGATATGACAAAGGTACATCTAATTTGCTGTCACACAAAGTTTGCACCAGCAATAGTTTTTGCCTCCTCAATGTCAGCTCTCTCATCAACAAGTGCATCATGTAAATCTGCATCAAAAATGGGATTATCTGCATCATCACATGAAACTTGCAAAGGTTGAGAAGTTGCCTCATTAGGACAAGCACTAGACTGTCCACCTCTAAAAAGAGACAACAAAGTATCATATATGTCTTTGGAGTTAACAGATGTCTCCTTAGTACATGAAATCAATGGATGAATAGCATCATCCACAAAAACAACATCACAGCCAACCAAAATGTGTTTAGTCTATGGATGATATAGACGATAGCCTCTACTTTCAGAACTGTACCCAACAAAAATACATTTTACTGCTTTATCATCCAATTTTCTGTGATGTTGTTCAGGCACTAATGCATATGCCAAACAACCAAAAACACGTAGATGTGCAACAGATGGCTTGCGATCATGCCAAGCCTCATATGGAGTGATAGATTGCAGCGCTTTCGTGGGACACCTGTTAAGTACATATGCTGCATACATGATAGCCTCAAGCCAGAAACTATGTGGTAAAGCCTGACTCTTGACCATACACCTCATCATCTCCATGAGTGACCTGTTCTTTTGTTCAACAACTCCATTTTGTTGAGGTTTATACGGCACTGTACACTGGTTTTTTATCCCACGTTCAGCCAGAAATGCATTAAAATCAGAAGACATATATTCCCCCACTCGAACAGAACAGAGGGTGCCCATTTTACATGCTGAAAAATTTTCAGCCAAAACCAAAAACTGTTTGAAGCACATGAACACTTCTGACTTTGCTCAATGGATATACCCATGCATGCAATAACCATTCCAACCTCTTTCTTCTTTGCCTCTTTAGGAGCCAATTTTGGACAGTTCTTTATGATATGATCATTCCCTTTACAGTACTTGCAAAACAATTTTTGCTTTTTTGATTTTTTCTCATCTTTATCTTGGTTCTTCGAATGTGCAACATTTGCAGATTTCCGGTTACTAGTAGAAGAGCTCCATTTTCCTTTGCCTTTCTGACTAGCCAGGAAAGCTTGATCTACAACATGCATTATGGACCTATTCTGCCTGGATTGATCTTCTTGCAACAAAACAGAGACTAACTCCTCAAATGGCAAGGCATTTGGATTGCCTTTCATCATCAACCGAAGAGTAGAAGCAAAACTCTGATATGAATTAGGAAGACCATTCAGAACGGTCTGCACAAGTGAGCTATCTGATATAACCTCATCAGCAGAAATCAACTGTTCCTTCAAGTCTTTGATCTTTGTTAGAAAATTTCCCATAGAATCACCTTCATTCATGTGCTCACTCTCCAACTGTTTTCGGAGGTAAGCAATGCAAGACTCATTCCTAGCTTGGTACAATGTGATAAGTGTATCCAAGCATCCTTAGCTGTTCTACAAGAGTGAATGTGAGGATTAATGGCACGTTTGACAGACAAAGCTATCAATGCATGTACCTGAGCATCTCTGCCATCCCAATGAATCTGCTCTGTAGTAGGTGCATCAAAAATTGCATCACGAACAGGAATATGCAGAATATCATCATCTTTGACACCTTCTACATCAACTTTAGTACCTACAGTTGTAACAGTTGCAGGTGTGATAGGACGTTTTTCAACACCCTGCACAATGTTCCACAGTCCTTTTGCAACCAATACATGTCGCATCATATAAGCCCACAACGGGTAGTTGGTACCATCCAACTTATCCTCAACAGCCAACATACAAAATACATTACTGCTTTCAGCCATGGCCAGTGACTAAAATACCTTGATGCAGAAAATTGATTGTATCTCAAAAAGTTGAACAAAACTACCCAGACGAGTTCTGCTAAACCTGTAGCAGACTTTGAGATGCTTATACTTGCGAATGGAAACAGGTATATACCTTTGGCACAAAAGATGAAATAGCCTGCACAAGCATTGTGATAGTGCGTTCGGAGGCCGAAACGAGCTCTGATTGCAATTTTGGCACGACATAGCGAAGCTGTTTTGATCTCTGAAACATCCTGAGTATGCTCACCAAATTTCGTGCGAATCTAAGACTGCAATCGGAGAGGTGTAGACAATGCCCTAGATGAAGCGGCGACCTACTCTGATACCAATTGTTGGAGTTAGACATCTACGGAAGCACGCGAATAGCACAAGGAAGAAGAAGAAGAAGCTTGGAGCACAACACATAATACTAAATGTATTACTAGAGAATGTACAAAGATAAGTAGCCCATTAGGGCAATAGGCGTATATACAAGTCGGGGGAAAAAAAACTCCTAAAGAGGGAAAAAAGTGCCCTAGCGGTCCTAGAGTGTTCACACACATCACTACCTAAATATATCAATAGGAACCACAACTTTATCCCTAATGTAATAGGATAGATTTTGAACATGATGTTGATCTGCATAATACTTATATTGTTCATGAGCTCTATGGATCTCCCCCTTGAGTTTTTTGTGGATATCCATGAGGTATTGGGCCGGGCAATTGGGTTCTTGACCTGGTTTGAGAGTTGTATATACATCCTTGGGTTGAAGTAAAACAATGGAGATGCACCACAGTGTGCTCTCCTTCTCGAGAGTTCCATGACAATATCCTTGGAGTAGAAAACCAAGCTGCTAAGGCTGCACACAGTGCTCCGAACTGAGGCTGCAGGATATGCAGAAAAAACACAGTACACAGGGAGCACGAAGATAGAATTCTTAGGTCTTACAAATGCGGTTGAACTTACAGTCTGTGACTGACCAAGCCACTATATGTTTTATTAAAGAACATACACAAAGAAGTGTCTGGTGGCCATTTGGCCTTTCACATGGACACTAACGGTAACAATCTCCCACTAAAGGCCAATATGGCCAAAGTAACTATGACAGAAAAAATAAAGAATGATAAAGAATACCTAAGTGTAAGTATACAAACTATACCTCCCACTTGATGGGCATGTTACATAGTATACAAGTGACTATGTAAGATCATGAATCAAGTACCCCCATCAAGTGACAACAATGTCAAAAGCTATCATGTGGTAGAGCTTTAGTCAAAGCATCTATAGCATTATCTCGAGTGTGAAACTTCTCAAGAATAATGTGCTCATTGGCTAAGCAATCTCTAATGAAGTGATACCTCACCTCAATGTGCTTGGTCTTTGCATGATAGACCGGATCCTTAGCCAAAGCAATGGCACTCTGACTGTCACTGAGCAAACGAGGTACATGTTGAGGTAAACCCATATCACAAGCAAGAAGAGAAAGCCTTAATGCTTCCTTACATGCCTCACTTGCTGCAACATACTCTGCTTCTATGGTGGAAACAGTTGTACATTCTTGAACACGAGATCTCCAAGAGAGACAGCACCTCTAGCAAAATGAAAAATGTACCTTGATGTAGACTTACAATTGTCTACACAACCAGCAAAGTCAGAATCTGTGTAAGCAATAATGGATGCTTTCCCTCTACCTAAGCATAGACACTTGTCCTTAGTGCCACTCAAAGATCTCAAGATCATCTTGACCCCTTCCCAATGTTTCTTGCCAGGATTAGACATATATCTTCTCACAACTCTCATTGCAAATGCAATATCTAGTCTCGTATCTACCATAGCATACATGAGACTACCAACAATAGACTGATAGGGAATTTTGGTCATGAATTCCTTTTCCTCATCTGATTGGGGGCAATCATCCTTTCTCAATTTCACATATGTGGGTAAAGGTGTACTCAATGCCTTTCCACTCTGCATATTGAACCAGTGAAGTACTTTGGATATGTACTCACTTTGAGACAAGTATATGCATCCTTTACTCCTATCACAAGTAATGCACATGCCAGGAATATGTTTGGCATCCCCCAAATCCTTCATATCAAATGTCTAACTCAACTTGTTTTTCCGAATTGACAAGTCATAAGAGGACTTCCCAACAATCAACATATCATCGACATAAAGTATCAAGCGTATCAAGCTGCCATTTGAGCATCTCTTTGTGTAGAGACAATGATCCTCATTGCTGATAGCCTTGAGACTTCATAAAAGCATAAAACTTTTGGTACCATTATCTAGGGGACTGTTTAAGTCCATACAAGCTCTTCTTGAGCTTACAAACTAGACTTTCCTTGCCATGAACTACATAATCCCCTAGTTGTTCCATATAGATCTCATCTATAAGATCTCCATGCAAGAATGCAATTTTCACATCCATTTGGACTAGCTCTAAGTCCTCCATTGCAACGAATCCAAGCAACATGCGTAGGGTAGTCATCTTGACCACTGGAGAGAAGATTTCCTCAAAATCAAAACCATGTTGTTGCTTAAAACCCTTTGCAACAAGTCATGCTTTATACTTTGGAGAAGCACTATCTGATGTGAATTTCGGCTTATATACTCATTTACATGGTAAAGCTTTCTTGCCATTTGGCAAAGGTACTAAATCCCAAGTACCATTCTTGTGAATAGAATCCAACTCGCTCTTCATGGCACGCTCCCACTTGAAATGATCCTTTGTCTGCATAGCCTCTTTGTAGCAAGAAGACTCACCGACATCTGTTAGCATAACAAAATCTAAACCTGCAACATATCTATTAGGTGGATGTGAGACACGTGTAGAGCGTCTCAATGGTTGCTGAATAGGAACATGTGCAGACTCATCTGATCGGACATTCTCTTGAATGTCCCTATGTTCAACAATTTTATGCATGGTGATTGGAGGACTAGTATCCTCAAACACCACTCTTCTCACTTCAAACTCCTTAATGGGCTATTTATGCATTTTAGACTCATTGAAAATGACATCACTACTTCTGATCATTGACCGTGTTTTAGGATCCCATAAGTGATATCCAAATTGTGCTTCTTGACCATATCCAAGAAAAATGCATTTCTTTGACTTATGGTCCAAATTTTGTCTAAGTATCTTGGGTATATGAACATATGCTTCACACCCAAAAAACTCGAAGATGATCATAATATGGTGGCTTCCGTGTCCATAACTCTTGTGCCACTTTCAGACCTTTGGCAGTACTAGGTGAAAGGTTAATCACATGAACTGCAGTCAATATTGCTTCCACCCAAAAGCCTTGTGACAGGTTTGCATGATGCAACATAGAAACTACTCTATCTTGAATAGTTCTATTCATCCTTTCATCTACACCATTTTGTACTAGGGTATAAGGAGCTGTAAACTCTCTATGAATCCCTCTAGATTGACATAAAAGGCTGAATTCATGTGAGGTATACTCACTTATCATGCTCCATCCCAATCTTGGAGAAGAATATGGTAGTACTTCATGTCTATGAGGGGTTTTTTTGAGAGCTCCCTGCCATGGTCGGAGATGCAGACATGAGTCAAGTGGCAAAAAAAAACATGTCTATGAGGGGTTTTTTGAGAGCTCCCGGCCATGGTTGGAGATGCAGACATGAGTCAAGTGACATGAGTCAAAATCTACGTCAAGGTAATCACCCTACCTCTACCTATGCATTAAATTTTAGGCATTTGATATGTGATCTCAATTGGCATGAGGATTATTTCATAAGACAATATAGATGGGGTTTAAGAGATGATATGAAGAACCTTCTACCCACAATGCCAGAGGTTAAGAAATTGAATGAATACATCACCCAAGCAATTTAATATTATAACCATCTTATTGAAAGGAAGAAAGAAAAAAAAGTAGAAGGTAGACTTTGCCAATGGAAACCCCTCCAACCTACTTCTATAGAAGAACATATGCTTGAGCCTATGTGGATAGATGTAACTAGATTCTAGCCTCTAATACCATAGGAAAACAGTGAAAGGATGATAATAAGTTATGCCTGATTTGTATGATTAGGTTGATTACTGATGATGTACATTGTTCCTTATGTAAGCATCTCTCTCAAATTTCACCACTTGACATTCCAATCCAATGGGTTGGTCCGGGTTATGCAACTGAAGCACTGATCTTTGCAAACCATTCTCATAGATGTGAGCACCTAGGTGGTTGGTTCGGACATATTCTAATTGGGTTTTGTAGGGTCCTTCGGGTCCTTTTAAGTATGCTACACTTAACCCTCCTTCTATTCTTTCCATGCTAAAATCCATTTCTGACTCATTAGTATTTGAGCCCAACTTGTAAGGGTAACTATTCAATTGTTGTGCCCACAAACGTGTAGTAGTTCCTATACTTGCTCTGATGATCTAAGGCTTCGTCGATCTGACTTACCTATTTGCTTTCCTGATCCAAGGTTCATGAATTTACTTCCTGAATCACTCAATACACACTCTGATCATCAGTGTTCCTTTGTTCTCAGTTACTTGTCTCATTTTTAGTTCCTTTGTCTTGTTTCAATGTATGCATCACGAATCGACTTTTTGTTTTGTACTTGCATTCTTGTTCTATAGAATTTAAGTTCTTTCCTTTAGGTTTTTCGTATCGCACACTTTTATCTTATTCTTGGACTTGAAAAAATTAAGTCTCTTGGACTTGATATGTTCCTTCCTGATTCAATCCACAATGCTAGACATTTAGCCTAAGCTAATAATTGACTCAGGGGGTTGAGTATTCTTCCAACCTCAAGTCAGCTTCGATGATCGTTCTAGTGCCCAAGAAGTTGTGCTTCCCAAGCCTTGCATACTTCACCTGCCTTTCTTTGATTGCCCTTGGATAGCTCTTGCTAAACCTGTCAAAATTCAAAGTTTTAGACCAATTCTTAAATTATTGATCAAGCACTTTGATATATACACCTTTAAGGGTCCCTCTTCCTTTGACTAAATTTCTCAAATGCCGCCCTTGCTTTCCTAGTCCCATAGATGGGTCAACCTCAATTTTTCCTATCTAATTATCAATGCATTATTCTTTAAAAAAAAATTTGAGGTCTTCTAGAAAAAAAAACAGACTTTGAATGAAAAACTTATGGACGTCAGGCTCTCGAGGGTAAAAACGGTAGTCAGTTTTTTTTCAAATTTGAGTTAAGGGGTCTCCAATATGCCTAATCACTCACCAATTGACTCAAAATAGGCCTTATATTTGCAAAAAGTCAAAACCCTAATTTGGCATTTTGGGCGGACAATCGCGATGGTTGGAGGTAATCATGATGATCTGGGACCGTTGCAATGGATGAATTGAGTCATCGTGATGGTTCAATTGACCCGTCGTGATGGTCTGGAACTATCACGGTGTAGTTGTGGAAGCAAGAACCCAAGGAAAAGAACCACTAGGAGATGAACCTAGGACACCCAGAGGGAAATCTGTACTAACAAGAGTACTAAGCCTAGAATGGATCCCTCAAGATAATAGAAGCATTGAATTATTCCTGAATAAGGACACTGATGAAGCATTTTGGAGATACATAATGAAACAACCTAGTGAGATAGGCTCTGTTACAATTTACGAATTCAAGGACCCTGATACACCTGGAAAGGTGGTATACCTAGACAACACTACAAAATGAGTGTTTGTAGTACCCGACCATCCAAGACATGCTTGTACATGGAGAGGCGAGTTAGTATTTCCACCATCATGAGCCCATGTAAATACTAGTCAACACCCAAATACTAGTTATCAGGGTGCTGGGAAATCCTCAGCCCATGGTACTCAAAGAGAGAAGAACAAAGAAAGGCCAGAAGTAAGTTTCACTCATCCATACAAAGGGATAGACCCACCATGGACACCAATAGATTGGAACGACAAAGGGAAACAAGAATACCTAGTGGTCGAGATGATTTTCCTCTACCAAGACCACATGAACATCCAAGGATACTAAGACCCACTCAACTAGTAAAGTCGATCAAAAATTACCTTGATGGGACATGAGATCCCTATGACCATGTTGCCGAATTTAAGCAAGTGTTGTGCGCGGAGCAAGTAGAAGACATGTTTACGCAATACAATGCATCTGGACTCACGTTAAAGAACATGGCTTTAACCTGGTTCCAACCATTGCAAAAAAGGAAATTTAGGGATATTCATCACTTATTAGATTCATTCATCAATTCTTTAAAAGTGGAATCAGACATGATACTTCTTTGTTGATTCACAGTTTCAAAGAGACCCCTCAAGAAAGAGTCAGACTTGCAGGACGTAGGTTAAGACAATATGCTGAGAGATGCCCAATGCAAGAATTACCCTCATAGGCCAAGCAAGTGTCATTGCTTTCGGATGGCTTGTTGAGCTGTAAACTACACTCCTATGTATACCTAAAGGAACCCAGAACACTAGAACAATGTGTACGGATTTGTATAGACATTGAGGAAAACCTAGGAGATGAATTGGAACTTTCAAAGGTCTATAAAGACTCAGATAGTTCATCTCAATCATCCTTAAAACTTTCTAGCTCGATAGAAGACCTAAGAGAAAAAGTGGCCTAGAAATTAGGGGTTTCAAGCAAATAGATGCCTACGTTAATAACAAACAACCGTTGTTACACTTGTGTGGTGATCATATGGCAAATATGTGTCCCAATGTGGCACAAACTCAAGCCAACCCTAGTGGCCAATACTGTACAATTGAGAGGCGATACACGAATCACACAGCCCAAGATTGCCCACATAATAAACAAGTAGTGCGACATAACTACCTGCAAGCATACCCCCAACCAAGTAGGTATCAAGGTCAATACAATGCTCAACCTCACTACTATAGGCCTCCACATAACTATCCTTATCAGGCTCAAGAGAGACCTCAACCCATTTTAGCCCAGCAGCCACCCTACCAGCTAACATAATCTAAGTCAAGTATGCTGTTGTAGAAGAGAACCTCAATAGGGCTTTAGTGCCTTCTTCACCCCTGATCACTAATAGTGATCCTAATTCTAACGGTTTTGACTCCACCCATGTAGATAGCCCACCCACATATTACACAAAGTCACCAGAACATATGGAAACATATCAATACAATAGTCCACCATTGGAACCCAATTGGGAGCTTGACTATGCCAATGTCGTGTATACAAACCCTAACCCATGGCCCTAGTTGAGACAACCAAGACCACAGGGCCCTAAAGGGCCATGTTTTAGGTGCCAAGGAGACCATTTCATAAAGGATTTCCCACATCCTCCAATAACAGGACAATCACAATACTGTAACATACAAGGTTTTTGTGTAGAATGTGGTAAAGAGCATGTCATAAGAGATTGTCCAAAGAACCCTGCCAATGCCTCTAAAATGACACCAATTAATGTGATAGGTATTGTGCATAACTCAAATGGATCCAACCCTACATACGTGCCTATCCAAGCTATAACAAGAGCATAGGTGCTGTTACAAAATCAACAACCGAATCCTGAAAAAGTAGCCGGAACTAGTGAAGTTGGAGAGTCTAGTAGCAGAAAGACCAAAACTTGGAAGGATTCCCAAGAAAGAATTAAGAGAAAATGGAGTAAGAAAATAAGCAAACTTGAAAGAAGCCTTAAAGAATCTAGAGCCAAAATCCTCGGATTGACCTGCAAGATTCATTTATGACATTGAGCATACTGAATGGGTATCCCCCATTGTGGTTGTACCAAATAATAATGGGAAATTGCGTGTGTGTATTAACCTTAAAAACCTTAATGCCACCACGATTAGAGACAATTGTCCTCTTCCTATCATGGAACACTTATTGGAGAGAGTTTCAGGAAAGGAAGTTTATAGCTTTCTTGATGGATTCTCAAGCTATAATCAAGTAGCCATTGCTCCTAAAGATCAAGATAAGATGGATTTTGCCACAAAATTGGGAAGGAATTCTTACACAAGAATTTGGAAGTTTATGTGGATGACATATGTACTCATTCGAATATGAGATAGACTCATATCCATGAAATCTCCTCAACAGTCTCCAATGGAACCCCTCACACCTGTACAACCAATATATATCCACCTCTCACGACCCATTATCACAGAAGGCACTACAAGTGTGGTAACTCCTCAAGCAACCACCACTAAAGAAACCACTACTACAGCAGGAGAAACTCCCACCACCATTGGTGCGGTGTCGTCGAGATTTTCTCTCCTCTCTCACTCATGAAGGCCTACAGGAAACACATTCGGTGAAGGTAGCCAGAATTCCCTGAGAAGTCCAAGATGCATCAAGGATGTCAAAGGGAGTTCACATACAAACTTTGGAAGAAATCGAGCAAATATAGGGTAGCGGTCAAAGCTGGTCAAACTTTGGAAATTAGGGCAAAAATTTCAATGTCTCCAAATCACATGAAAATTCACATAGTTGTAAAGCCTATCAAAGGGCAGTCTATAGCCCGAATTTCACATGAAAATGGATTTTCTAGCACATTGATATGCCATGTGCATTTTGTAAAAAATATAATTTTTCCACTTAGACCCTACAAAATTTTGTGTAGGAATTTTTGTTAGCCATATCGTTTGGCATGTATAAAGATCATATGTGTCTACATATTTGTACAAAGTTTCAAGGCGATCAGAGCTTCCTAGACACCTTAATGCCACCTTGCAAGCTTCCAAATGTAGTTAAACTTGTACAAGGAAGATTCAGATGGGAGTTTTTTTTGCATATTCCTAAAGGACGCCTTTCAAAACATAGTCCTACAAACTTTTACCTTCATCAAAGGATATTTGAAGGGTCAAAGAGCACAAAATCCAGTTTTCAAGGTCATCGCAGTTTTCTAGAATAAGAAAATTGAAGGCTTGAAGGGCTTCCACATGGAAAAATATGATTCAACCATGTTGTACGGTCAAGATGAGCTCACATTCAAGGGTGGAGATGCACTAAAGCATAAAGGAAGGAGGATCCATGAGTTTTTTCATCAAAGAAGACTTCTTTGACAGTTAAAGATCAATAATGCAAAGTTTCTCCAAAAAATAGTGGCTTATCTTATCCGAATTGATGTCAGCACTGATCCGATGGTCCAGGTCATCCCCAGATCCAATGGTGGAGAATGAAGGCGCCTAAATTTCACTCCTTTACACTAGATTTGATAGAAAGAACAATTCCAAGCCATTGATTTGATTAATCAAATGGTTGTAATCGAAAGTAGTGATCCTAGAGTTGAGAGTTGATTTCTCTAGGTCCAAGGGCCCTGTTGAAGCTTAAGGTCAAGGACAAAGCATGGAAGCGCATCAAGGAAGTGGACACACAAGAAGAAGGAGCAAGTAGGGAGCTCCAAGAAGCACATGTCAAATTTTCAAAAGAAATCCCTACAAAAATAGTGATTTTTATCACTAAAAACCATTGTAAATACCATTTTTTATTTTTTGTAACTCCATTTTGTTCAAGCCGAGGAGTCCTCGAGCTTGAGGAGTATTAGATCTACCATCCTACCAATTTTCACGATTTTTAGACTCCGTTTGAGCCCCCAAATAAGCCCTGGAACCTATTTTTTAACTAGGCCGGACACTAGGTCTGGACAGGGCCAAAAACCACTCAAAAACTATAAAAAGGGCTGGAGAGCTCATTTGTGAGGCTAGCTTGTTGTAGATTTCAGTTTTGTAAGAGAGCTCTTTGGTAATCGAAGCTTTCCATTGTTCCACTCTTTGCTCTTACCTTGTGCGCGTGTGTGTGTATGTGTGTGCATGCTTGTGTGCTTTCACTCACGCACTTGTGCCATCACTTGCTCGCGGTCTTCATACCGGTCCTCACGTCTCCACGGATTGACATTTATGAGGTGTATCTCCTCACGTTGGTACTCACCATTGTGCTAGAGTGACACCAAATTTGGCGCCGTTGCCGGGGAGAGAGCTTGGAGGACGAGCGTGTGACGGTAAGACGTAGAATAGCGACGTTGGAAGGTAAAAAAATCATCATTTTCAGTTCAGTTTTTGAATTTTCCTTCTTCTTCATCTTCACCATCATCACCATCTCCACCCACCTTCATTTTCTCAGTTTTCTCCATTTTTTAGAGTACATTCACTTTGTTTTTACTTGTGGTTGTGAGCAAGAAGCTTAGAGAGGGTGCAGAACAGAGGCGCAGAAGAATCAGTACCAAAATAGCTGAATTAGCAAAACCTGCGCCAAGTATCGTGAGGGAAACTGCCAAGTATCGTGAGAACTGCGCCAGCGATCGTGAGTGAGTTGCAGGGCAAGCTGGGCTTGAACAGAACAAGGGGAAGTTACAAAGAGATTATAGGAGTTACCAAGGTAAGCAAACCTGCCCTTTTGATCAAAATTTCTCAGAAAATCAATTGCGAGAGTGAAACGATCTGTGCGAAGTATCGTTTGGCACTGTTAGGGATTGAGAAGTGTGTTTTGTGCGATACAGAGATCGTGGAGAGGGTAGGAGACCTTGTAAAACCTCTGTGTGTGATTAAACTTAAAAAATCTTGTAAAAATCTTGGCAAAGGGTCAAGTATCGTTTTGCTCCCGCGGTCGAGTATCGCGATACTTCACAAGTATCGTTTTGCTCCTGTGGTTGAGTATCGCGATATTTCCCAGAGATCGTTGATCGTTTCGGTCAAAGATCGTTTGCCAGCGATCGTTCTCCAGCGATCGTTTATCAAAGATCGTTTATCGTTTGGTTCAGCGATCGCGATACCTGACAAGTATCGTGTATCGTTTCGAAGTCAGCGATCGTTTTGTCAAAGATCATCTAGTCAGCGATCGTTCCTCAGATATCGTTTGGTTTAGCGATCGTTTCGTGAGAGATCGTGTATCGTTTTGAGCCAAGTATCGAGTATCGTTTCAGAATCAGAGATCGTCTGGTCCAAAGATCGTTTGGGGAAGTATCGTGTATCGTCTGGATTCAGGTATCGTGTATCGTGTTGGTCCAAGTATCGTGTATCGCGTCTCAGAGATCGCGATACTTGCCAGCGATCCAGTATCGTTTTGAGCTAAGTATCGAGTATCGTTTTGTCAAAGATCGTTTTGCCCAGCGATCGTTTTGTGAGAGATCGTGTATCGTTTGGCTTGGAGGTCGTGTATCGTTTAGGGGAAGTATCAAGTATCGTTTTCCTTGAAATATCGTATATCGTCTGTTCAAAGATCAAGTATCGTGTATCGAGTTCCTCAAGTAACAAGTATTGTGTCCTATAAATGTCATATATCGCCTGATTTGAAGCATCTTCTGAGAGACCCTGTTTCCCTGTTTTAACCCCCAAAACCCTGAACTGGCATAACTTTCTCATACGAAATCCGTTCGGAGTGATCTTGGGTTTGTTGGAAAGCTCGTGAGGAGTACAACAAAAACATCGACTGGTTATGTTAATATTAATACCAGGATTATTAGATAGGGTATTTTGAAGTTGACCCTCAGGGAAACTAGAAAATCAAGGTGTTCCAAAGGATTTTGAGCAATATAAGAGAACTTTGGGACTAGAAGCCAAGGCTTATGAACCTGAGATCTGGCAGACACTTAGGCAAGGATAGACAAAGCATTAGGTCATCTGAGGCTAGTGTCAACCATACAGCCAAGTCTTGGGCTCAACAGCTTAGTGGTTATCCTTACACACGAAGTTCAGAAACCAGTGACTCTGAAATGTCTTTTGGCATGGAAAGACCCACACGCAGCTCAGGCCTTGCCTATTTACAGACACCAGAAGGTCCCTATAAGACCCAATTGGAGTATATCAGGACCAATCAATTAGGTGCTCGCATCTATGAGGATGGTCTAAGACGATCAGTGGTTCAACTCAAAAATCCTGACCAACTCTTTGGACTTGAACACCCAGTGGTCAAGTTTGAAGAGGGTGCTTACATTGATAAGGAAGGAACCATGTATGTGGTTACCAACTTACCAGATAGGACAGATGAGTTTGGAAATATCATTCCTGAGAATGAGATAGGAGACCTAGAGCAAGGAGACCTAGGAGGAGAACCCAAGACCCCTAGAGGTAAGTCAGTCTTAACCAGAGTGCTCACTCCAGAATGGATTCCTCAAGATAATAAAAGCATAGAACTATTCGTGAATAGAGAAACGGAGGAAGCCTTTTGGAGATTTAGGCCGGATCAACCCAGCCCAGTAGTCACCATCTATGAATTCAAGGACCCAGAGACACCAGGGAAGGCTGTCTATCTAGATCACACATCTCAGAAATTATTCTTAGTACCAGATCATGACAGACATGCTTACACTTGGCAAGGTGAAGCAATTTTCCCTCCACCAAGATCTAATGTTTCCCAAGGCCTCCAGGGAGCCGGATCATCCAAGGCTCATGAAACCCAGAGGGAAAGAACTAGAGAGAGACCGGAGGTAAGCTTTGCAGACACTGTAGGCAGAGACAGATCAGGATATGGAACGGAGAGACTTGAAAGGGAGAGACATAGAGTTCATAGACATCAAAGAGACGATCATGATTTCCCATTGCCTAGACCACGAGAGCACTCAAGAACCCTTAGACCCTCTCAAGTGGTTAAGACAATGAAGAACTACTTTGATGGATTTGGAGATCCTTATGATCATGTGGCAGAGTTCAAACAAGTGCTAAGAGCTGAACAGGTTGAAGACTTATTCACCCAGTTCGAGGCATTTGGGTTGACTCTTAAGGGTACTGCCTTAGCTTGGTTTCAACCTCTAAACAGTCGCAACTATAGAGAGATAGGTCAGCTGCTAGAAGAATTTATTGTGGAATTTTCCAAAAGTGGTATCAGGCATAACACATCATCCTTGATCCACAGCTTCAAACAGACACCCCAAGAAACAGTGCGACTTGCAGGAAGAAGATTTAGGTAGTACCTGGAAAGATGCCCTGTACCAGAATTACCCACATCAGCCAAACAGGTGGCACTGTTTTTAGATGGCCTATTGAGCACAAAATTAAGGTCATATGTATACCTGAAAGATCCTAGATCCATAGAAGAGTGTATACGGATGTGCATTGACATAGAAGACAACTTGGGTGAGGAATTAGGACTATCCAAACTCTATAAGGATTCTGATAGTTCTACAAGTCATACCTCAAGAACCTCCACTGAGATAGATGAGATAGCTGAGCAAGTGGCCAAAAAGCTAGGAGTTCAAAATAGACAAATGCCAAGGGTCACTTCAGTGAAGCGATGTTATACGTGTGGAGGAGATCACATGACTAATGTTTGTCCATTGACGACTCAACCCCAAGGAAACCCTAATGCTCTGTATTGCACCATTGAGAGAAAATACACAAATCATACGGCCCAAGATTGTCCCTATAACAGGCAGGCTGTTAAACAAAATTATCAGCAACCTTACCAACAGGGTAGGTATCAGAATCAGTACCAACAGCCATATTATAGGCCACAACAATATCAACCGCAATACCAGCAGCAATATCAAGCACCATATAGGCCACAACCTGTCCTAGGAAACCAACCGCCAGCTCCTGCCAATGTGATCCCTGTTAAATATACGATGGCGGAGGAGAACTCTCATAGAGCATTGGTACCACTAACCCCATTGATACCAGAAAATGATTTTCACGCTCATGGTTCAGACTACGTCCAAGAAGATAGTCCACATGCTTACTATATAGAGTCACCTGAGCAAAGTGAGATTTCTCAGTGCCAATATGAGACACCACCTATGGAACAAAATTGGGAGCCAGAATACTCCAATGTCATGTATACGAATCCAAATCCTAGGCCCCAATTGAGACAATTAAGACCACAAGCCCCTAGAGGACCATGCTTTAGATGTCAGGGTGATCATTTCCTTCGTGAATGTCCCCACCAACCAGCTCTGGGACTAGGACAAAACATCACAATACAAGGCTTTTGTCCTGAGTGTGGCAAGGAACACCTTCCTAGAGAGTGTCCCAGGAATCCCTCTAGTGCACCCAAGGTCACACCCATCAACGTGGTAGGCTTAGTGGCAGATTCAAGTTCAAGTAGTAGTAATGTGGCTCCTGTACAGGCAGTTACTAGGGCACAGGCTGCACAACAAGCAAAACCATCTGAGCAGTCGGAGTCAAGTGAGGCAGGAGAACCTAGTAAGAGGAAACCAAGAACATGGAAGGATACCAGAGAGAAGGCTAATCGCAAGTGGAACAAAAAGCTATCCGAGCTAGAAGAAAGCCTAAGGGATACCAAAACAAAAATAGAAGACATCGCGTCTCAAAGCCCCTCGCATGCCGAAGCTCCATCCACTCCACCTCATTCCACCCCAACACCCATTGTAAATAATCCACAACCAGGGTCTGTTCTTGCAGATCCAACCCCAGAAGGCTTGGACATGATGTTCAAGGCCTACCAGGCTCGTCTTCAAGAAGGGCCAACAGCTGCAAACCTAGACAAGAGTTACCCTAGAGCAGACTTAGAGATTGAACGGATGAAAATGTGCATGAAAATGGTAGAATAAGCTCAAGCCATACTTGAGACTAGTCAAAAGTTCAATCAGACAAACTCTGTCAAACCGGATTTGCATTTCCAAGGCTTAATAGAAAGATTAGAGCAGTTGGTAAACAAACCACAAATTTCTTTACCTCCACAGGCTCAACCAGTTATTGAAGGAGGAAGCTCACCACCAATGGGAGCTTATGTTCCTAATTCCACGGATGCTGGAATACCTCCTTCAATTCAACAATACTCTCAAGAGTTCTTGCGGGAAATACAGGAAGAGAAATGGGCCAAGGAGAAGGGTAACTCCCCTCCTATTCCTGAGATTGATGATCTACGTGATCAATTTCCCCAAGACATTCCGTCTATCTATGGAGACCAAGCTGAGCAACAAGAAGATGAAAGATTAGATTTTGAATCTAATTCTTTACAAGAGTTGCCTCAGTACACAGGCCCCTGGGAATCTGAATCTCTCCAGATCAGAGCCCCCACAATATTGGTAAGAAATGAAGACTCAGTGATTCCAAGAAACACTGATGTTGTGAAGAACACTAAGGTTCAATGTCATCTCACTGTGGAAGAGCTGCTCAAGGCAAAACCGGAGCTATGGAATCATGTGAAGGATCAGGTTCCAGAACTTGAATCCAATATGCCAAAAGTAGGCTCTAAGCAAAAAGTTCCAGAGATACCTCTCGACAAGATAGGAGACATGAGCGAAGGTGAAGAAGGTAACACTTATCTTCCGATCACCTATCAAGGTTACACAACCAAGGCAATTGTAGATTCGGGTGCCGGTGTTGCTATTGCGACAACCTCCTTGTGGAAGCGATGGGGCAAACCCACATTAAGACCAACTAGAATGAAGCTTCAAATGGCAGATGGTCATTTTGAAAGACCTCTAGGATTGCTTGAGGGGATAACTCTAACCACTTGTGGTGTAGAGTTTGAACATACATTTGCTATATGTGACTTTGAAAAAAATAATGTCTACGAGATGATCCTAGGAAGACCCTTCCTACGACAATTGCAAATAGTACAGGATTGGGGAACCAATTCCTTGTACTTACAGCACTTAGGGGTAACCACCAAGGTCAATTTGAAGGATTACACCTTCAGAGATGTACCACCCCTACAGTGGAATCCTATCCACAAAGCGAAAGAAGATTCTATCTCCGTGCATTCAGGAAGTTCACCTGATCCATCTTGGCTGCATGAAGATACTCACTTGTGGATGTGCAAGGTCGCAGAGGAAGAGGAAAAGCGCCTAAAAACGAGAGAAGAAGGAACTCCCCCAGGAGATAGACCAATAAAAGACCCAGCCTATACACCGATGATATTTCCAGATGAGGAATTTGAGCCTCATGGTTGGGCAGAAATCTTAGCTACCATGGACATAGCAGTCAATGAAGAACAATGGACACCTCATTGTGATGAGGAGGGTTATGATATTTCAGTGTTCATGTGTCAGCCCCTGTTGGAAGAGTGTGATCCTAATGAGTTCATAGAAGAAGAAGAGAATGATGATGATCTAGAATCCATTGTGATGGATACCTATTTTGACTCAGAGGAACACTATTTAGAAGACATAGGAGTGTTAACCCAAAGAGAAGAAGAACCCCTCACGAGTATTAAAACGATAAATTCAAAGGAAGGAAGTGAAGGAGGTCAAAAGAAAAAGAAAAGAAAAGCAGTGAAACAAGAAGAGAAAGAATCAGTGTTTGAAGTACCAGATAATTTCAAGAAATATGAAGTGGAAGACCGAAAAATTTTGGTACGGATGCCTAAGAGAGAGGCCATTATAGGAGAAGCATATGACAATAAAGAAAAGACCAAAAAAATTGTAGTGACCATTGAAGGGAACGAAGAACGATGTACGTACATAGGAGATGACCTAAGTGCAAAAGAAGAAGCAGAGCTTGTAGCTCTATTAAGGGAATATAGGGATGTATTCGCATGGCACTATAGAGACTTGAAAGGAGTAGATCCAAAGATTTGCTCTCATACAATTCCGATGACCGCTGATGCCAAGCCCACTAAACAAAAGCCCTACACATATAATGACACTTATGCAGCCAAAATAAAGGAGGAAATTGACAGGCTGATTGAAGCTGGATTCATCTATGAGATTGAGCACACTGAATGGGTGTCCCCCATTGTGGTGGTGCCCAAGAAGAATGGGAAATTGTGAGTGTGCATTAACCTTAAAAAAGTTAATGCCGCAACGATCAGAGATAGTTATCCACTTCCAATCACCGAACATCTATTGGAGCATGTTGCAGGCAAGGAAGTTTATAGCTTCCTTGATGGATTTTCAGGTTACAACCAAGTAGCCATTGCCCCCGAAGATCAACACAAAACGGCCTTTGCCACAGAATGGGGAATTTTTGCATTTCGTGTGATGCCATTTGGGCTCACCAATGCACCTGCAACATTCCAAAGGCTCATGTGTCATGTCTTCAAAGAGTTCTTGCGGAAGAGCTTGGAAGTATATGTGGACGATTTATGTGCGCATTCCCAACAGAGAAATTACCACATCCCTGAGCTCAGACAAATCTTCAACAAGTGTAGAGATTATCGAGTGTGTCTGAACCCAGAGAAGTGTGTGTTCATGGTACGACAAGGTAAGATCTTAGGTCACATTGTTTCTAAGAATGGAATTTCAACAGATGAGGACAAAGTAAGAGCGATAGCAGAGCTGCCAAGACCAAGGAATGTTAAAGAGGTACAAGCCTTTATGGGCCATTGTGGATATTACCGTAGGTTTATCCACATGTATGCCATCATAGCTAAACCTCTTTATGGGTTGTTAACAAATTTTGAGTGGAACGAGGAATGCGAGAATTCCTTCAACGAGCTGAAAAGACGTTTGTGCACAGCACCAATATTGACTACTCCGGATTGGAGCAAACCCTTTCATGTCCATGTAGATGCCTCCAATCATGCAATAGGATGTGTGCTAGCACAACCCACAGGTGAAGGAAACCTAGATTTGCCGATAGCATATGCTAGTAGGCAATTAAATGCAGCTGAACGAAATTATACCACAACGGAGAGAGAAGGCTTAGGTATGGTATATGCCGTGAAGAAGTTTAGACACTATCTATTGGCCAATAAGTTCAAGTTTTTCACTGATCATCAAGCTTTACTATATTTGGTCAATAAACCTTGCAATACAGGCCGCTTAGTAAGATGGTTCCTCTTACTAATGGAATACGACTTTGAAGTTGTTGTTAGGAAAGGTAGAACCCATCTTAGGGCAGACCATCTTTCTCGCATAACTTCAGGAGAGCCACCGCTAGGAGTGTCTGATGAATTGCCCGATGCTTATCTGTTCAATTTGGAAGTTGTTCCTAAATGGGCAAATAAGTTGGTGCCAGTCCTAACCTTCGGACCTGCAAATAAAAATGTGAAAACAAGCAAAGAAGAAATTGTGAAATCACAAAAGTATCAAATATTGGCCGGAAGTATGTATAAGCAAGATACTGAGGGCGTATTAGCTTGTTGTGTGGAGGACGACGAACATACTAGTTGGATGCAACAAGCCCATGAGGGACTGCTAGGAAATCACTACTCTAAACAACGAACATTGCAGAATCTAAAACGTTTAGGAGTGTATTGGCCTAGCATGGACAAAGAAATACAGGAGTGGATCCAGAATTGTCCAGTGTGCCAGAAGAGACCCCCAGTGGAGTATGCCACTCTTTATCATGTGTCATTAATCCCAGATTGGAGTGCTCCATTGGTTGCGTTCATGAGATCGGGAACATTACCCAATCAGGCTAGTCTTACAAGAAAACGGAGTATGGAGCAAGAGGCTCAAGACTATGCCTTAGTAGGAGACAACCTATATCGAAGAGGCAAGGATGGTTACCTAAGACTGTGCGTTCATGAATCAGACTATTTGAAAGTCTTAGAAACTGCACACAGCGGTGCTGCAGGTGGACACTTTGGGCCTGACAGAGTAATTAAGACCATTTTATTCTCAGGACTTTGGTGGCCCACTCTTCATATGGATGCACATACTTATGTGAAGAAATGTGACACATGCCAACGTGCTCAATATCCGATAAGAAAAGACGAGATGCCTTTAAGGCCAATGATGGGAGGACGTGCATTTTCAAAGTGGGGTATAGACTTTGTTGGTCCCATTAACCCCCCAGCTAGAAACTCCCATGCAGAATACATTATTGTAGCCACAGATTACCTTACAAAGTGGGTGGAAGTAAAAGCCACGACAAAGAATGATGCTCAAACGACGGCTAAGTTCTTATTCGAAAATGTGTTCACTAGATATGGGTTACCAATAGAGTTGGTTAGTGATAGAGGTACGCACTTCTTGAATGAGGTCATTGAAAATCTCCTTCAAGAATTCATGGTGATACACAAGAAGTCTGCACCTTATCACCCACAAGCCAACGGACAAGCCGAGAGCACGAATAAGATCCTATGTAACGTATTGACGAAACTTGTAAATAATAAACGCTCTGATTGGGACAAACAACTTCATCACGCTGTTTGGGCATACCGAGTTGCCTACAAAACGGTACTCAATGCTACCCCATTTCAGATGGTCTTTGGACAGAATGCTGTGCTACCATTAGACTTCCTAATCCCTGCCTTGAAAGTAGCACAAGAACATGAGTGGAATGGACATGAGTTGTCTTCCAGGATCTATGATCTAGAACGCTTAGGTGAGACGAGGCTACGAGCAGCAGCAGGCATTTATGCTGCCAAGAAAAGGCAAAAGGCATACTTTGATGCCCATGTAAAGGATAAAGGATTGAAGGAAGGTGATCTAGTACTGGTTTACACGCTAAAGCAACATGCCCGCAAATTGGAGAAACGAGGATACGGACTCATGATCATTAATAGACTCTCCACTAGCGGTGCAATGCAATTGGCCACTTTAGAAGGTGATATCCTACCAAACTATATTAGTGGATGCCGAGTCAAGTTATATCAAGAACCTCTTACAGAGGAAATGCTCACGAGACTCAACTCTGCTAAGAAGCGAAAAGAAGAAGAGTTAAGGGTTAGAGAAGAAGCACAAGCAGAGGCTAGAGAGCGCATCAGAAGAAATAAGTTACGGCGGCTAGGCCTAGATGTCAACACAAAAGCTCCAAAATATCACATGGACATGTGCCAAAAATCGGGCATGACTACTTCTCGAATAATTGATCGACGGCCCTTTGTGACTATAGCGGTAGGACAAGGAAAGAGTGTAAGGACTGTGAGAGCATTGGTTGACTCAGGAGCAGCAACTAGTGCAGTTAGACTTTCATACTGCCAAGACCTGCATTTGGACATCAAGCCCATAGAAGCCTATCTCATAGGATTAGGAGGCGTGGAAACACCCTGTTTGGGCGAGGTGGAACTTCCCATCTACCTTCAAGATGTTCCGATAAAAGTCAAAATGCTAGTGTGTCATGATGAGGACCTCACAGAGCCACTTGTCTTGGGTCAAGATTGGATTTACGACCATGCGGTCAACTTGAACCTAAGAAGTCAACTTCTTCATGTTTGGGCACATGAACAATGCATTACATTAGAATTGGAGAATCACATGCCCACTGAAACTGACACCACACACTCTCCTTGTTCCTCTAAGGCTAATCTTCTTGAACAAGATGTTGTAGATGTCAAAAGCTCTATGATCCAGACGGATGCAAGCACGGAAGGACAGTCGCAAAGTCAAGATGAACCTTCTTCTTGTCTTCTAAAGAGCAAAGCATCCACAAGAGCTCAACCTCAGAAGCAAGCAAAACAGTGCAAGATAGCCAGTCTATCAAATAGACAAAGAGCCTTCAAGCAAAAAGAAGTTAGGGGCATGAAGCAGATCTGGGTAAAGAAAGAAGTGCAACCATCGATGTTACCTCAAAGATTCCCACCCAACCAGATCGACCATGAAAAAAGAAGAACCAAGCACCTACGACAGGGTCAAGCACGAAGAATCCATCAAATTTGGGTACCGAAGCTATCAATGAAGGCCGACCACAATCAGGTACAAATTTGGGTGCCTAAAAAATTAGCTACAGCTCAACAAGGGCGATTACAGATGTGGGTACCCAAGAAGCTCTTACACGTACAAAGGCCTATGCTCCCCACCATGCAAAAGGCCTCAACAAAGAAGCCAAGGAAAGCCAAGGATAAGGACAGAGCACAAAGACCAAAAGAAGATAAACTCAACCATTCTACGAAAATAAGCAGGCACTCACCCAGGATATGGGTTTGGAGGCCAAAAGCACAAGCAACATCCACAGAACCAAGGGGCCAACCACACTGGATACCAAAGTTTGGACAGCATCCAAAGAAAAACTGGCCTGAGGTGATCTCTACAGGGCCAAATACTATCCTGGAATGGGTTCCAATCCGGAGGATTACATCATTTCGAGATCCGATAGACACCCCCAATCAAAGAATTCATCAAGTATACAAGTAACATCAAAAGCCTCGACCAGCAGCAACCATGTGCCTTTGGCATAACCTTGTCGTTGCACCATTCAGGTCATGCATTTCCAAAGTATGCATCAATATAGGGCCACCTTACATGGCCGTGCATAGACACAATTGAGAAATCCCAGGCACATGAGACACAATTTTCACATGAAAAATATGTTATTGATACTAACCTCTTTCTTCTTGTTTGATTCCATTGTTCCACTCAAAAAAAAAAAAAAAAAAAAAAAAAAAAAAAAAAACCTTGTGCTTGGAAGTGCTCATCAGCGAACTTCCAGTAAGGACATCCCTCAACAAAAAGGACAAGCTGACGGTCAAACATCATGAGGGAACCACAACATGAAGAGATGAAGATCAACGGACCCGTCACCATGGTAAGACGTGTATGTTTCAACAACACTATAACCATGATAGATTAGGAAACCTCTTCGTCAGCATACCCTTGAGCACTTAGCTCAAGACCCAATCTCTTGCACCATACTTCTTGCCATGCATTATCCAAGTACGCATACGTAGGGCCACATTACAAGGCCATGCACAAGGCACATAATTTGTTCAACCCGTGCACTAATGCACTTAACCATCATCCATTATGGGTTACAAGTACTTGGCACAAAAACTATGAAAGCCATCTTTGGAAGAATCAGAGGACATCACGGTGACCACTACAAGAACAAGGGAGCCATCCACCACCGAGAGTTGCTCACAATCAACATTGACCACATCCTTTGAGCAGCTAGCAGTTTTGGAAAACTCACAAATGCACCACCCAGATGGAATACAAGGCAGAAGTACGTACAAAGGGACTACAAACTGCAAGAGATAACAGTGGCAAAGTGAAGAACCAGACAAACGACCAGGATACATTGGGAAGAGGGATTGCCCCTGTTGGACGCAAAGGACGCTACCTCTCAACGTACTACATGGAACGACCACTACAACAAGGGTCTGTCAGGGACGACAGACTCAAGAGGGGGGGGAGTGTTGAAGCTTAAGGTCAAGGACAAAGCATGGAAGCGCATCAAGGAAGTGGACACACAAGAAGAAGGAGCAAGTAGGGAGCTCCAAGAAGCACATGTCAAATTTTCAAAAGAAATCCCTACAAAAATAGTGATTTTTATCACTAAAAACCATTGTAAATACCATTTTTTATTTTTTGTAACTCCATTTTGTTCAAGCCGAGGAGTCCTCGAGCTTGAGGAGTATTAGATCTACCATCCTACCAATTTTCACGATTTTTAGACTCCGTTTGAGCCCCCAAATAAGCCCTGGAACCTATTTTTTAACTAGGCCGGACACTAGGTCTGGACAGGGCCAAAAACCACTCAAAAACTATAAAAAGGGCTGGAGAGCTCATTTGTGAGGCTAGCTTGTTGTAGATTTCAGTTTTGTAAGAGAGCTCTTTGGTAATCGAAGCTTTCCATTGTTCCACTCTTTGCTCTTACCTTGTGCGCGTGTGTGTGTATGTGTGTGCATGCTTGTGTGCTTTCACTCACGCACTTGTGCCATCACTTGCTCGCGGTCTTCATACCGGTCCTCACGTCTCCACGGATTGACATTTATGAGGTGTATCTCCTCACGTTGGTACTCACCATTGTGCTAGAGTGACAGACCCAAATTCATTCAAAAAACTATATAAACCCCCCTCAAAACTCCTAGAGCATCATTGTTAGGCATCCATAGGGCTCTTGCTAGCTTACGGTTTCCTTGAAACGATCACCCTCGGTTGAGCGAGTGAGGATCCAAGGTGAGCTAGTATGAGTATAGTACCTAGTTTCAAATTTAAGTTAGAACTCCAATCTAGGATAGGCTCTTGAAACCAGCATCTCTATCTTGACTCACCCTCTGTGAAGCATGTGAGTGAGTTAGAGCTGGTTTTAATGAGTCTTAGACTTCTTTAGTTAAACGTTACTAGCCTAGACATACATAGGGTCAATGAAGTGGAACTCGTCTTCTTACGTGTGATATTCGGTTGAACTGTCATGGTTTGAAGGTCGAAACTGCCTTTGATCAGTAGACTACTTAGCTTGACGTACCATGACGATCTTATACATGTATCTTAATTCAAATTCTTTTAATTCATGTCACTTGTCACTTGTCTCTTGTCTCGTCTCTCAGTCTCTTAAGTATTTTTACATGTCTTCTATTTTCTTCTTTATGTGAGAAGGCTCCGCAGTATTGCGTTGAACCAGTGAGGATGTTTCATTGAGCTTGTGAGTAAACTCTATCATCATAATTCACTTGCATGCATATAATCCATACATACCCATACATATTAATTAGTTTCTAAAAGTGTCTAAGAAGCTCCAATATTGGATCATTCTTCCTTTCGAAATTGATTTATGTGTAAGGATTCCATCTATTTTCGTCATGCATACATATCATCCAAAGAAGACTATGCATATGGATTAGAATTAGGAAGTGTTTAAGAAGCTCCTTCAATGGACCATTCTTCCTTCCAAATTTGATTCGTGTGTATGGTTCTCTTTCAGTCTTATCAGTCATGTTCATAAATCTAACTTGCACTCCTACAATATCATTCCCATAATCATTTCAACATCTCTCTCTTCTCCATACTCAACATTAATTTCACTTTCATGTCCTTAAACCTTCCAACATTCATTAGCTTCATACACCCTGTGTGTGCCATGACTGGATCCGATCCACCCGGATTGCGATCACCTCCATATTTGAACCTGACGTGAAACGCTTCGTGGCATTTGCTTCTGATCTTATTGGGAGGTTGTGATCCATATCCTTTGTTTCATATTTTTCATCCTCATCATATCATCATCATCAGTCTTGAGTGTTGCACTGGATTTCTCATAGTATCGTGCACATCTTCGTCGTGAAGTAAACACATTTGTGAGAGATCTAGAGCATCGTACATCACTTGCTTATTCACATAAGATGGAGGAAGGATTCAAATCCATTATTGTTGAGAAACAAGGCGAAAGAATAGTCTCTTCTATGTTGAGAGAGAAGGGAAAATTCAATGGCATCAACATCACAAGCTACTTAGATTTGTTTGAAGAGCAAGCTATTATTTTTTATCTTCCCGAAGATCTTTTGATATCATTCTTTGAACGAATTGTTGATAGCTCTATCATAAACCGTGCACTCAATATGATAGTCTTCCTTGGAGTGATTTTAGAAAGGAGATGCTCAAAGAATTCTATCTTGAAGATTATAGCCAACATAATCGGGATGGATTCTTACGATGGGTCAATTCACCAAAGCCTAGTAGCTCTATTACTCACTTACAAAATGAGTATATTAGACGCTATGAACAACTTCCTGATGAGGATAAGATAACTTTGGAACCTGATCTTGTGATCAATTTTCTTAAGCTTCTTCATCCTGAAACTCGTAGGGAAGTTGAACGGCGATTAGAAGAACCAGATAAGCGCTATGGTCTTACTGACAATTGGCAAAAAGTGTGTAAAGTAGTAGAGGCTGTAGTCCATAGACATCAAAGACAATCCATGCTTTATGAGCAAACTAGTCTTCCTCAAGCTAGCCTTCCACAAACTAAGGAGCAAGTTAGAGAACAATCCCATGCTCTGATTTTTGACTCTACTCCTATTCCTCAAATGATGGAGCCTACTCAAGGTTTTAAAGTAGAGCCAAATAAAAGTGTGATTGAACAATCTCAAGTGGAAATTCTCACTAAGCAAATGGAAAGTCTTATTGCTACACAATCCAATTTGGCCAAGACTATAGATGCTTTACAATCTAATTACACCAAAAATTTCCAAAATCAAATGAGCCCAATGTCTTTTCAAGAGCCTAATCAACATGTTATAGCTACCAATCAAAATCCACAAGTAGCTCCTACTCAAGCATATCAAGTTCCTCCAATGCATAATCCTTCAATGCATAATTCGTCAATGCAAAATCCTCATCCTCATGTGCAAAATCCTCAAAATGTATCAAAACATGTATCCTCAAGCTTCTCAAATAGCTTTTCAAAATCCTCAAAATCAAAATTTTCAGAATCATCAACCGTATAATATGGAAGCTCCTCTTGCACCTCAAGTACCACATGTTGCTCCCCAAGCTCCTCAAATACATCAATTGCCTTTTCAAAATCCTAATTATCCTATTCAAGCAATACCTTATCAGCAAAATCCTCAATTTTAAAATTTCCCACCACAAGTTAATCAAAATCCTCAAAATCAAAATGGCTTTGTGCGTGGCCCTCGTAGGTGTCCTTGGTGTGATTCATTAGAGCACTTTTTGAGAGATTGTGAACTATTGAAGGCTGCTAAGGAGGAACGACTAGTAATAGACATAGACAAGAAAATCTGTGACTATCGATCTAGGCTACCTTTGCAAGGAAATCATGATAAGGGTGGAATGAAAAAACACTATGAAAATATAACCATAACGGATGTAGGAACTAGAGAAGTGAAACTAGAATCTCTTGACGAACAACAAGTGGAATCAAGTAAACCCACAAAGGAAGGTGATTTTTCCATAGAGGCTTTAGTAAGAGCACGAGATGAGATTAGGAGAATAACGGCTTGGGAATCACCAATAGAAGATCAATCTCTTATTTCTCACATATCCAATATAGAAGAAAAATGAAAAAGAGATGAAGCTGAGCCTAGTGAAAGAAGAGTGACACGAAAACAAACCTCAGAGGGAATAGAAACAATCATAGAGCAGGGAGAAACATCACAATCTAAAGATAAAAAACAAGAATCACAACCCAATGAACAAAAACAAGAGGAGAAACAAAAAGGGAAGAAGACAAAGCAAAAAAAAACAGAACCAAAGCCTTTAGATAAACAAGAACAATCAAAACAAACTGAAGACCAAACACGAGAACATGAACAAAAGCAAGATCCTGAGCAAAAACAAAAGAAACCAAAGAGAAAACCTAAAGCCATCTTGATTTCAGAAATTGAGAGAAAAATAGATCCTATGGAGATTTTAGATGACATTTTGCTTAAGAGTCAAGTGACTATGCCTTTAGAACAAGTTTTCTCTATTGCAAAGCCTGTTTTTAAAGATAACTTTATCGGCCTAATTAAAAGGAAGAGGTTTCCGCTTAATCTAGATACTGAGATGCAAGATTCTCTAGATCAAGTTCAAGCTATGAATGAAGCCTTAAACTTTGATGAATCTGATGAAGAGGACTTTGATGATGATGAAGTAAATGTTAATAAAAATTTCTTAGGACCTATTCAACCTGACCATGAAAATCATGACAACAATCCTGAAAGCCACTTTAAAAGAAAATTTTGGTCTAGAGGTACATCAGAGTTTCATGTTAAAATAGGAAATGATAAGAAAACTATCTTTGTAAATGCATTAGTAGATTCCGGCTCCAAAATCAATGTGATTTCAAGAGAAGTCTATCATAAGTTTCGATGGCCTATAGAGGCGTATGAGAACAACAGATAATGGTGTAGGTACCCTGTATGGAGCTTGTGCTAGTGTGCCCATATCCATAGGAGGAATCACAGAAGAGTTTTACTTTTTTACTCAAGATAATTGCTCCTATGAAGTTCTCTTAGGTCAACCCTTTATTTGTGAGAGTCGTATGGAAACTAAAGCCATGAATGATGGGTCTACCTATGCTAGATTCAAGTCTAAGGATGGAATGCAATCACTTCAAGTCATGACAGTAGGAGTGAATCATCCTAGGAATCGATTATAAATTAGAAAGAAACTTATTGTTACTCAGGGTCATGAGCATGCTTGTAGTGATTGTGCACCTCGATTCATGTTTGGAGCTACATATGATAAAAATTTCGGATAGAATCCATTGTTGAGCGGGACAACAGTGGATATTGGTTTGACATCTCGCATCCAACCAACATGTACAATAGTTTGTCACTTTGTTTTCCACATTCTAGATTAGATTTTCTTCATAAAAGTCAATTGTCCAAGTATTTTATCCAAAAAACCCAAAAAAATTATAAAAACAACAAAATCATGGAACATGATGAGAACATTGAGCATGTGATTGAGACATCTCATTGTTTCTCTACTGTTGAGGAGTTAGAGTTATGTCTTCAACAAAATTCTAATTCCCATATTATACTTCTTTCTTCCCTTGATGAGTATGCTCTAATCCAGGAATACGCTCTCAATGTTGACAAGTGCTCAAAATTTAACCAAACATATGATGCCTTAGTTGAAACAAAGTACAAAACTGTAGATAAAAAAATCAAACCCATAGCTCAACCATTACCTCAAGGAAGTAATGAAAAAATTATTGATGTGAAAAATGATCCAATTCTTCGGGATAAGAAAAACATAGGACATATGTTGATAGGATGCGGGAAGAAGCAAGTATGGACACACATGCAAATCTAGCACTGAGGCTACCCTTCATTTTTTTCAGAAACCCCAACATCATTCTAAAGTGATTCTCATCACTACAAACCCTTGTAAATATCATTTCACCTTTTTGTAGCTCCATTTTGTACAAGCCGAGGAGTCCTCGAGCTTGGGGAGCCTTAGATGTAGTTGCCTGCCCATTTTCATAATTTTTAGATCTCGTTTGGGCCCTCAAATAAGCCCCGGAACCTAATTTTTAACTAGGCCGGACACTAGGTCTGAACAGGGCCAAAGTCAGTCAAAAACTATAAATAGAGCTAGAGAGCTCATTTTTGGGTTAGCTTCTTGTAGTTTGAGCTTGTATGAGAACTTTCTTGCAATAGAAGTAATTCCATTGTCTTACTCTCTTTGTTCTTACTGTGTGTGCGCGTGTGTGTGTATGTGTGTGCATGCTTGTGTGCTTCTCACCCACGCACTTGTGCTTCCACCTGCTCGTGGTCTTCATACCATCCTCACGTCTCCCCGGATTGACATTAAAGGAGGTGCTACTCATCGCTGAGCTACACCAAATTTTGGCGCCGTTGCCGGGGATCGAGCTTTGAGGACGAGCGTGTGATGGTAAGACGTAGAGAGGACGCGTTGGAATGGTAAGTAGTAGGTAAATTTCTGATTTTTCTCCATCTCCATCTTCATCTTCACCTCCTTCTCCATCTCCACCTCCACCTCCTTCCCCACTACATATCCCCTCTTCCCTTTCTTTCCCTCATTTGTTGTGTGCGAGTTTGAGAGAGAGCGATTGTGTGTTTGCATTTGTGTGTTTTTTTTGCATGTTTCTTGCAGGTACCAGCTCCATCACCATCTCCAGCAAGCTCAGCAGGTACAGAAACTGCCTACACAGTCCCCGAGGCGTTGAGCTCGAGCTATCGCGACACTCCGAAAAGCTCGACCTCTCACGATTCTGAGTGCACCACGGCATTGCGCAGGCCTAGAGCTCCTAGAAACCCTAGATAGAACAGGAAAATTCGCCATATCCCGAGCTATCGCGACACCCCGCGAGGTATCGCGACACCCCGCGAGCTATCGCGACACCCCAAGGTATCGCGACACTCCGAGCTATCGCGACACCCCAAGGTATCGCGACACTCCGAGCTATCGCGACACCCCAAGGTATCGCGACACTCCGAGCTATCGCGACACCCCAAGGTATCGCGACACTCCGAGCTATCGCGACACCCCAAGGTATCGCGACACTCCGAGCTATCGCGACACCCCAAGGTATCGCGACACTCCGAGCTATCGCGACACCCCAAGGTGTCGCGACACTCCGAGCTATCGCGACACCCCGACCCGACCTATCGCGATACACGGCCATTAACGCATGAAAATTGAGAGATAATTTTTGAGTGGTTGAAGGGTAGTGAGCTTGGTGTTTGACATATTGGTAAAACTTAGAACCGTGGTAGGGGGCAAAAAGCATAGAAACCCGAGATAGGTGGGACTAAGTGATTCTCAGAGACAGGGGGTACAGTGAGCTACCCAAGGGGGTTAAAATTATTGAAGCGGGTCTTTCAAATACTTGTGGCAATAAAGCTATACTAACTGGTGAGTTGTTGCAGGAACTTGGTGTGCGCTCAAGGCAATCCAAAGCAAGCTAGCAAGGGTGAGTACCAGGCTTGGGAGAAGGCTTCCTGGGCTTGCATAGCTGTCGGGTCAACCAGCTGATTGAGGTTGGGAGATCTCATAACCCTCCTTTGTCAATTCCTAGCCTAGGCTAAGTACGATTTAGGTGTGGTAATTAACCAGGGCAACGTTAGGCACGAAGTAAGTCCAAGAGAATTAATCAACCAAGTGCAAGAAAATAAATAGGTCTTAAGTGCGAAAACACTAAGGGACAAAAAGGTAAACGGGAATCGGTCACTCATCAAGTGCGGAAAGTCATTTAAGTACTCCTGGCGACGCAATTTCAGACAAGACCATAAACATAATAATCAACTAAAAAGAACAAAGTGATTGGGGCAAAATCAACCTGCAACGAGAGTGTGCTTGGGTTCCAGGGGGTGAACAAATCAGGCATATGAACCTTAGATCAGGCAGACACTTAGGCCGAGACAGACAAAGCCTCAGATCTTCTGAAGCTAGTGTCAATCACACTGCCAGGTCTTGGGCCCAGCAGTTGAGTGATTACCCATACACTGCCAGATCAGAAACAAGTGATTCTGAGATGTCCTATCACATGGAGAGATCAGTAGGTAGTTCAGGGTTGGCATATCTAGAAAAGCCAGAGGGGCCTTATAAGACTCAATTGGAATATATCAGGACGAATCGTCTAGGTGCTCGCATCTACGAAGACGGACTGAGAAGATCAGTGGTCCAGATTAAGAACCCCGACCAACCCCATGGAATAGACCACCCGGTAGTCAAGTTTGAGAATGGAGCATACCTAGATAAAGAGGGGACTATATACGTAGTCACCACTCTTCCCGATAGAACTGATGAGTTTGGGAATGTGATTGCGGAGGCCGACTTGGGAGATATAGAGCAAGGGAACTTAGAGAGAGAGCCAAGAACCCCCCGTGGTAAGTCCGTCTTGACCAGAATCATGACTCCTGAATGGATTCCACAAGATAATAAAAGCATCGATCTGCTTTTAAATCGGGAAACCGATGAGGCTTTTTGGAGATATAGAACTTCTCAACCTCAGGAGAGGAACACCCTCACAATCTACGAGTTTAAAGACCCTGATAGTCCAGGCCAAGTAACCTACCTAGACGCTGCATCAGAGAGAATCTTCGTGGTCACTGAGCAGGGCAAACATGCCTACACTTGGAAGGGTGAATTTGTCTTTCCCCAACCAAGGTCTAATGTATCCTTTGGTCATCAAGGAGCTGGGACCTCCCAAGCTCATGGCGCTCAAAGAGATAGAGGTAGAGACAAACCTGAGGTAAGTTTTGCCAACTCACTGGGAAGAGAAAGAACGGGAACAGAAAGGAATAGAGTAGAAACTGAGAGACATAGAACCCCATGGAATCACCGGGACAATGATGAGTTTCCTTTGCCAAGGCCGAGAGAACACACTAGGACCCTACGACCAACCCAACTTGTGAAGTCCATGAAGAATTATTTCGATGGCACGGGAGATCCTTATGACCATGTGGCCGAATTTCGACAAGTGTTGAAAGCTGAACAAGTGGAGGACCTATTCACACAATATAATGCTTTCGGTCTAACTCTTAGGAACACTGCCCTTACGTGGTTCCAACCCCTGAATGAGAGGCATTTCAGAAACATAGACCAACTCTTAGAGGCATTTATTGTCGAGTTTTCTAAGAGTGGAATCAGGCATAACACCTCCTCACTAATTCATAGTTTCAAACAAACACCTCAAGAGACGGTCAGACTAGCTGGAAGAAGATTTAGACAGTACCTGGAGAGATGCCCTATGCCAGAGTTACCCACACCAGCCAAACAAGTGGCCTTGTTCCTAGATGGATTGTTGAGCGCTAAGCTCAGGTCATATGTGTACCTGAAGGACCCTAGAACGATAGAGGAATGCGTGCGCATGTGCATAGACATTGAGGACAATCTAGGTGAAGAGTTAGAGCTATCAAAAATCTATAAGGATTCTGATAGCTCTAGTAAACAGACATCTGGTCAATCCACATCCATCGAGGAACTTGCAGAGAAGGTAGCGCAAAAACTAGGTGTCTCTAGTAAGCAAATTCCTAGATTTGCCCCAGTTAAGCGGTGTTACAATTGTGGCGGTGAACATATGGCAAGTGTGTGCCCCATTATGGCCCAACCTCAGGTGAATCCTAGTAGCCAGTACTGCACCATAGAGCGCAGGTATACCAATCACACGGCACAAGACTGCCCATATAACAAACAAACTGTTAGGCAAAATTATCCTCAGCCATATCCGCAACATGGTAGGTACCAGAATCAGTACCCATCACCACAATACAACAGACCACAACAAACTTATCAGCCACCTTATCAAGGGCAGCAGAGACCTCAACCAGTCCTAGTGCAGCAACCCCCTGCTCCAACCAATGTGATCCCAGTAAAATATGCCTCTACTGAAGAAAATCCGAATAGAGCCATAGTTCCAGTCACCCCATTGCTATCAGACAGTGATCCAAGTGACCATAGTTTTGACTCCACATATATTGATAGCCCACAGGCTTACTACATGCAGTCACCTGAGCATAACGAGTCATACTACTATGAGGACCCAAGTGAAAATAGTGGGGAACCGGAGTATTCTAATGTCATGTACACAAACCCCAACTCTAGACCTCAACCTAGGCAGGTACGACCCCCATTTCCTAGAGGGCCATGCTTCAGATGTCAGGGAGATCACCTTATACGTGATTGTCCACTGCCTGCCCCTACACAGCCTCAGCCAGTAACCATTCAGGGCTTTTGTCAAGACTGCGGGAAAGAGCATCTCCTACGAGATTGCCCAAAAAACCCCAATAACATGCCTAAGATCACTCCTATCAATGTTGTGGGATTAGTTGTAGACTCCATAGGAAGCGTGACTTCCACTGCACCTGTGCAGGTGATCACAAGAGCCCAGGCACTTCAACAACACCAAGGTGTTGGTCCCGAACAGAGCCCCGAGGTGAGTGAGACAGAGAGCATAACCAAAAAGAGGACTAGAGCCTGGAAGGAGAGTCGTGAAAGGATGAAGAGGCAATGGGCAAAAAAGATAAACGAACTTGAAGAAAGCTTGAGAGAAACCAAGGCAAAAATCACAGAGATCACATCTCATCCGCACTCCCACACACTTCCACCATTACCTCCCCCATCACCCTCCATTCCTCCACCCTCTAATACACCCCACGTAACCCACCCACCACCCCGAGTAGGATCAGTATTAGCTGACCCCACTCCTGAAGGCTTGGACATGATGTTCAAGGCCTACCAGGCTCGACTTCAAGAAGGGCCAACAGCTGCAAACCTAGACAGGAGTTACCCTAGAGCCGACTTAGAGGTTGAACGAATGAAGATGTGCATGAAAATGGTAGAACAAGCTCAAGCTATACTTGAGACTAGCCAAAAGTTCAATCAGACAAACTCTGTCAAGCCAGAGTTGCATTTCCAAGGCTTACTAGAAAGATTAGAGCAGTTGGTAAACAAATCACAAGTTTCTTTACCTCCACAGGCTCAACCAGTCGTTGAAAGAGGACGCTCACCACAAATGGTAGCTTATGTTCCTAATTCTACGGATGCTGGAATACCTCCTTCAATACAACAGTACTCTCCAGAGTTCTTGCGGGAAATACAAGAAGAGAAATGGGCCAAGGAGAAGGGTGATTCCCCTCCTATTCCTGAGATTGATGACCTTCATGATCAATTTCCCCAAGACATTCCCTCCATCTATGGGGATCAAGCAGAGCAACAAGAGGATGAGAGATTAGATTTTGAATCTAATTCTTTACAAGAGTTGCCTCATTTCACAGGCCCATGGGAATCTGAATCTCTCCAGATCAGAGCGCCCACTATATTGGTAAGAAATGAAGACTCAGTGATTCCCAAGAACACTGATGTCGTGAAAAACACTAAGGTTCAATGTCACCTCACTGTAGAGGAGCTGCTCAAGGCAAAACCGGAGCTCTGGAATCATGTGAAGGATCAGGTTCCAGAACTTGAATCCAATTCACCAAAAGTAGGCTCTAAGCAGGAAGTTCCCGAGATACCTCTCGACAAGATAGGAGACATGAGCGAAGGTGAAGAAGGTAACACTTATCTTCCGATCACCTATCAAGGTTACACAACCAAAGCAATTGTGGATTCGGGTGCGGGAGTTGCTATCGCAACTACCTCCTTGTGGAAACGATGGGGCAAACCCACCTTAAGACCAACGAGAATGAAACTTCAAATGGCAGATGGTCATTTTGAAAGACCTCTCGGATTGCTTGAAGGGATAACTCTAACCACTTGTGGTGTGGAGTTTGAACATACGTTTGCTATATGTGACTTTGAGAAGAATAATGTTTACGAGATGATCCTAGGAAGACCTTTCCTACGACAATTGCAAATAGTACAGGATTGGGGAACCAACTCCTTGTACTTACAGCACTTAGGGGTCACCACCAAGGTCAATCTGAAGGATCACACCTTTAGAGATGTACCACCCCTACAGTGGAACCCTATCCACAAAGCGAAAGAAGATTCTATCTCCGTGCATTCTGGAAGTTCACCTGAACCATCCTGGTTGCATGAAGATACTCACTTGTGGATGTGCAAGGTCGCGGAGGAAGAGGAAAAGCGCCGAAAAGCGAGAGAAGAAGGAGCTCCTCCAGGAGATAGACCAATAAAAGACCCAGCCTATACACCGACGATATTTCCAGATGAGGAATTTGAGCCTCATGGTTGGGCAGAAATCTTAGCTACCATGGACATTGCAGTCAATGAAGAACAATGGACACCTCATTGTGATGAGGAGGGTTATGACATTTCAGTGTTCATGTGTCAGCCCTTGTTGGAAGAGTGTGATCCTAGTGAGTCCATGGAAGAGGAAGAGAGTGACGATGATCTAGAATCCATTGTGATGGATACTTACTTTGACTCAGAGGAACACTACTTAGAAGACATAGGGGTGTTAACCCAAAAAGAAGAAGAACCCCTTGCGAGTATTAAAACGATAAATTCAAAGGAAGGAAGTGAAGGAAGTCAAAAGAAAAAGAAAAGGAAAGCAGTAAGACAAGAAGAGGAAGAACCATTGTTTGAAGTACCAGAAAATTTCAAAAAATATGAAGTGGAAGACCGGAAAATTTTGGTACGAATGCCTAAGAGAGAGGCCATTATAGGAGAAGCATATGACAATAAAGAAAAGACCAAAAAAATTGTAGTGACCATTGAAGGGAACGAAGAGCGATGTACGTACATAGGAGACGACCTAAGTGCAGAAGAAGAAGCAGAACTTGTAGCTCTATTAAGAGAATATAGGGATGTGTTCGCATGGCATTATAGAGACTTGAAAGGAGTAGATCCAGAGATCTGCTCTCATACGATTCCGATGACCGCGGATGCTAAGCCCACCAAACAAAAACCCTACACGTATAATGACAATTATGCGGCCAAAATAAAAGAGGAAATTGACAGGCTGATTGAAGCCGGATTCATCTATGAGATTGAGCACACTGAATGGGTGTCCCCTATTGTAGTGGTGCCCAAGAAGAATGGGAAATTGCGAGTGTGCATTAACCTTAAAAAAGTTAATGCCGCTACGATTAGAGATAGTTTTCCACTGCCCATCACCGAACATCTTTTGGAGCGTGTTGCAGGCAAGGAGGTTTACAGCTTCCTTGATGGATTTTCAGGTTACAACCAAGTAGCCATTGCCCCCGAAGATCAACACAAAACGGCCTTTGCCACTGAATGGGGAATCTTTGCATTCCGTGTGATGCCATTTGGGCTCACCAATGCACCTGCAACATTCCAAAGACTCATGTGTCATGTCTTCAAAGAGTTCTTGCGAAAGAGCTTAGAAGTATATGTGGATGATTTATGCGCTCATTCCCAAGAAAGGAGTTACCACATCCCTGAGCTTAGGCAAATCTTCAACAAGTGTAGAGATTATCGAGTGTGTCTGAATCCAGAGAAGTGTGTGTTTATGGTACGCCAAGGTAAGATCTTAGGTCACATTGTTTCGAAGAATGGAATATCAACAGACGAAGACAAGGTGAGAGCAATAGCAGAGTTGGCCAGACCAAGAAATGTGAAAGAGGTACAAGCCTTTATGGGCCATTGTGGATATTACCGTAGATTTATCCACATGTATGCCATCATAGCTAAACCTCTTTATGGGCTGTTAACGAATTTTGAATGGAATGAGGAATGCGAGACTTCCTTCAATGAGCTGAAGAGACGTTTGTGCACAGCACCAATATTGACTACTCCGGATTGGAGCAAACCCTTTCATGTCCATGTGGATGCCTCCAATCATGCAATAGGATGTGTGCTAGCACAACCCACAGGTGAAGGAAATCTAGATTTGCCGATAGCCTATGCTAGTAGGCAATTAAATGCAGCTGAACGAAATTACACCACAACGGAGAGAGAAGGCTTAGGCATGATATATGCTGTGAAAAAGTTTAGACACTATCTATTGGCCAATAAGTTCAAGTTTTTCACTGATCATCAAGCGCTACTATATTTGGTCAATAAACCTTGCAATACAGGTCGCTTAGTAAGATGGTTCCTCTTACTAATGGAATACGACTTTGAAGTTGTTGTCAGGAAAGGTAGAACCCATCTTAGGGCAGACCATCTTTCTCGCATCACTTCAGGAGAGCCACCGCAAGGAGTGCCTGACGAATTGCCCGATGCTTATCTGTTCAATTTAGAAGTTGTTCCTAAATGGGCAAATAAGTTGGTACCAGTCCTAACCTTCGGGCCTGCAAATAAAAATGTTAAGACAAGCAAAGAGGAAATTATAAAATCGCTAAAGTATCAAATATTAGCCGGAAGCATGTACAAGCAAGATAACGAGGGCATATTAGCTTGTTGTGTCGAGGATGATGAACATGCTAGTTGGCTGCAACAAGCCCATGAGGGACCGCTAGGGAATCACTACTCTAAACAACGAACCTTGCAGAATCTAAAACGCTTAGGTGTGTATTGGCCTAGCATGGACAAAGAAGTACAAGAGTGGATCCAGAACTGTCCAGAGTGCCAGGAGAGACCCCCAGTGGAGCATGCCACTCTTTATCACATGTCATTAATCCCAGATTGGAGTGCTCCACTGGTTGAGTTCATGAGAACAGGAACATTAACCAATCAGGCTAGTCTTGCAAGAAAACGGAGCATGGAGCAAGAGGCTCAAGACTATGCTTTAGTAGGAGACAACCTGTATCGAAGAGGCAAGGATGGTTACCTAAGACTGTGCGTACATGAATCAGACTACTTGAAAGTCTTAGAAACGGCACATAGCGGTGCTGCAGGTGGGCACTTTGGGCCTGACAGAGTGATTAAGACTATTCTATTCTCAGGACTGTGGTGGCCCACTCTTCATATGGATGCACATACTTATGTGAAGAGTTGCGACACATGCCAACGTGCCCAATATCCGACAAGAAAGGATGAAATGCCCTTGAGGCCGATGATGGGAGGACGTGCATTTTCAAAGTGGGGTATAGACTTTGTAGGTCCCATCAACCCCCCAGCTAGGAACTCCCATGCAGAATACATTATTGTAGCCACAGATTACCTTACAAAGTGGGTTGAAGTAAAAGCCACGGCAAAGAATGATGCTCAAACGACGGCTAAGTTCTTATTCGAAAATGTGTTCACTAGATATGGGTTACCAATAGAGTTGGTTAGTGATAGAGGTACGCACTTCTTGAATGAGGTCATTGAAAATCTCCTTCAAGAATTCATGGTGATACATAAGAAATCTGCACCCTATCACCCACAGGCTAACGGACAAGCCGAGAGCACGAATAAGATCCTGTGTAACGTATTGACGAAACTGGTCAATAATAAACGCTCTGATTGGGACAAACAACTTCACCATGCTGTTTGGGCATACCGAGTTGCTTACAAAATGGTACTCAATGCCACCCCATTTCAGATGGTCTTCGGACAAAATGCGGTACTACCCTTAGATTTCCTAATTCCAGCTTTAAGAGTAGCACAAGAGCATGAGTGGAATGGACACGAGTTGTCCTCGAGGATCTTTGATCTAGAGCGCTTAGGTGAGACGAGGCTACGAGCAGCAGCAGGTATCTATGCTGCAAAGAAACGGCAAAAGGCATACTTTGATGCCCATGTGAAGGATAAGGGCTTGAAAGCAGGAGATCTAGTGTTAGTCTACACATTGAAACAACACGCAAGAAAGCTAGAGAAGAGAGGCTACGGACCTATGATCATTAATAGGATCTCCACGAGTGGAGCAGTACAACTAGCCACTTTAGAGGGGGATGTCCTCCCAAACTATATTAGCGGATGCAGAGTCAAGCTGTATCAGGAACCCCTCACGGAGGAGATGCTAAGCCGACTCAATATTGCTAAGCAACGTAAAGAGGAGGAAAAACGAATTCGAGAGGAAGCACAGGCAGAGGCCTTAGAACGTATCAAACGAATGAAGTTGAGAAGACAAGGAAGGGACCAGCCTATGACTGACACTCAAGAGTCTCCAGGCTACCACATGGCCATGTGTGAGGCTTCAGGTGGGCGCACCCATAAGATAGTAGACCGACGACCTTTTGTGACCCTAGAAATAGGACAAAAGGACAGCACAACAAGCGTAAGGGCTTTAATTGATTCAGGAGCAGCCACAAGTGCAGTTCGGCTTTCTTACTGCCAGCAGCTGCAGTTGGAGGTAAAACCCATAGAAGCATATCTGATAGGATTAGGAGGTGTTGAAACCCCTTGTATGGGAGAGGTGGATCTTCCCCTCTACATACAAGAGGTCCGCATGCCAGTAAAAGTGCTAGTGTGTGAAGACGAGGATCTGACCGAACCGCTTATATTGGGCCAAGACTGGATCTATGATCACGCAGTCAACCTGAACCTAAGAAGTGGACTTCTTCAGGCTTGGGTAGGCCAAAGTCGCCTCACGATTGAATTAGAAAATCAAGCACTCAAACCAATAGAACAGGCAACAACTCCTGGTCCCTCCAGGAATCCATATGAAGATAACCACGATGTGCTTGTCCAAACTTCTATGATGCAGAGGAATGTCAACCTTACTGAAGGTTCAGGAGCCAAGAAGGAGTTCCTAATTGATCCACAGAAGATTCTAAACGAACGGACCGAACATCACTCTATACGAGGGAGACCGCTGATCAAGAGGAAGGAGCGCCAACCTGCGCATCATGGAGCATCTCGTGGCGTGAAGCAGATCTGGATACGCAAGGATGGGAGACCTACAGCTCCAATTGCAGATTCTCAAGGAGACAAGAAACGAGCCTCACAATCAAGGATCAAAGCTAAGAAGCCCCCTAGGATCACCCCTAGGCACACCATCTCTATTTGGGTCCCTAAGCGGTCAATGAAGGCCATCCCTAATGCTAGACAGATATGGGTGCCCAAGGCTAGCTTACAAGCCCAAATTACTTCAACTATAGACACAAGGATGAAGCAGCTCTCACAAGCACTCTTGGCCAACAACTCAGGAAGTGACAAGATACCTACACCTCTCATGGTCCACACTCCCATCAACCCCAGGAATGTCTGGAAATGGGTACCCACAAGGTCCCAATCACATCACACACTCAGACCAAAGTGTTCACCTGTCCTTAGCTCTAAAAGCTACGACTCCTGTATCAAAGTGTGGAGAGTTAAACTGTGTACTAAACCCCCTGACCATCTTCTGTAAATCCGTCCACACTAACACAGAAGCATTTCGAGTCCATTGCATAACCAAAGTACGCATCTAGGATGACACTGACCTTTAATCACCACTCACACATATCATAAACACCTCACCACTAACTACTGACCTCCTGGATTGTCATGTTAGTATTGTGAAGGGAACACCATTACATCTTGTTTCCTATGCAACACTAATGTGCCTTTCGTCTTCCAGCAGATAAGCGACCTACTCTCATGGCAACCGCGGCAGGCACAAGCTCTCAGGCAGGATCTGGTGCCCCCATCAACTGGGATGCCATGCCAGTGGAAGCTCCACCAATGGCTAGGCCTGAAGAACTCTTGAATGTGCGAAGGATTCCTATTCCAGATCCACCCAGTGGACTAACCGAAAGAGTAAAAGGGCACTCCCATTGGTTCAATGAAATGCCAGGGGATTTGGGAGACGCGGACCACATCTGGGAGTCCAAGATGGAGTGTGGAGGAGTTTGGTGGACCTTCCAATTCTTTTCAAGAGAATTTGAGGCCTTACAAAATGCAGCTCCCCTTCAAGAGATCTGGCGAAAGGCAGGACTGCAAACTTACTTCAGTGCAGCTCTACCAAAACCTGACTTCCTCAGGTGTTACTACTTGATTGCTACGATGAAACCTACCGGGGATAAAGATCATTCAGGCACATTCTGGGTGCCCTCCTTATCTAATCTGGAGGAGATGAGGAAGTTTGAACTAAATGTAACATTAATCAGGGAAGCCCTTCAAATGTATGGCACTCATGTGCCTTCAGATCGCGACCCCCTGATACCAGAATCAATGAAAAGCAATAGAGTCAAGAAGCTCAAAGACATGTGCGCCCTCACCCCCAACATCGCCATACCCCTGCGGATGTGCCTCCAGCACTTCGCATTTCCAGCTCAAGACCGTTTCACTCAGCCTCACAAGAAGATATGGTACGGACTGTACTTAGCAGAGACCGGCAGCTTGCCCATTAAGATGCCAGTATGGATCTTAGATCAGGTATATGAGGCAGGCAAGCGGGGGGTGAGGAAACCCACCCTACATGGTTGCTGTGCGTTGACTAGAATCATCTACAGATGTCTGGCGTATGACATGCCAGTTGCTCGAGCCCTAAAGTATGCACATCTGGAGTTGTTTAAAGGGCGAAAGTCAGGGAGTCAGCCTGCAAAAAGAATGCGTGGATCCCTTTCACAAGTCCTGATCCCTCCAGCAACCACTACCGAAGTCTCCACTAGAGAGGAAGCCCCGGTGGCACCAATCACAATTCATCTCCAGGAGTCTCAACCAAGAGAGGTGGTACAGCCCACTCCCTCTGCCCCTCCGCTACCTACCGATGCAAAATTTGCAGCGATGGCCACTTTCACCGAAGACCCAAATTTTGATTTTGAAACATTCCTGCAGACGGCTCATCTATCAGACAGTGAAGATTGCCCTGACAATGTCGATCCGGGGACATCTACCCAAAGAGAACATGCACGAGGCGAGACAAGCAGCGTACAGGAGCTAGGAGTGACGCAACCCCCTCAAGGACTAAACACACAAACTCAGGAGCAGGCACCAAGGAATAACCCAGAAGAGAGTGAAGACGAAGCCCCAGCATATACGGCACAGCTCCAACGATTATACCAAACAATCAAGCAGGTACAAAGACGCCATAAAATGTCAGAAGAAGCAAATAGGGCCCTGGTAAACCAGATGTTACAGTCAGAACATATCGACCCCCAGTTTGTAGAATCACTGAATCTATTGGCGGACACCTGTGGCATCAGTGAAGCATTGAGAACCATGGTCTGTCAAGAGAACCCTGCTTATGATCAAAGAAGAATTGATACACGGCCGCGACAAGGAAAGATGATTCAGATGGAAGTATCTACCGTGTTAGCTACGTCCACATCAGAAGATGTGCACATGATTAGCCCTAGGCACAATGATGAACCGGAGGAAGTTACGCATGCCCCATCTCCCCCATCATCTCCTATCCCACCATCAGAGCCTCTCTCCACATGTCTTTCTACACAACCATTCTCCGCCTATAGTGAGACCATTGTACACACCCCCATTTCCACTCTCCTTCCTTCACCCTCGTCCACCTCTGTCACTCAAGTTTTTGAACCTCAATTAGGTCACCCTTTCTTCCCCCATGCCTTTGGACAACCATCTGTCACTAGTCAGACTCTTTCTTTCCCTTTACCCTCCACCCCTCCATTTCCTCCCCCCCAAACTCTACCTACCCCGTCCCTTGTAACTGCCTCGAGCACCACACTAACCACCCAACCCTCCTTCTGGACCTACCTTGTAAACATTCTTCAACAGGTCGAGGAACATAAGAAAAAGTCCCATCCCCAAATTCACTCCCCCACATTCACGACCACCACTATCACACCACCCACCGTCCCGGTGTTCACATTTCACGAATCACACTCACTCATGTCCAATCCCATGGACATCTCACCATCCGCTGGATCACCCACCACCACTGTTCTCACAACACCATCACAGGTTATTACACTCACAGCACCACTTCCACACACGGTAGGCACAACATCCACTTTTCCCATTCCCACTTCCCAACCCCCTGCATCTTCCACCTCATTTAGTCTTGCACTCGACACGATGCTTGAAGCTGCCACTCAGCTTAAGCAAGAATATACATTATTGGAAGAAAATAACAAAGGGCTTTGCACCCTCACAGCAACACTCCAAGAGCGTGTCACTGCTTTGGAGTTCATTCATACGGAGTCACAAAGCAAGATATTCGCCCTCGAACAGGTAAATGCGCAACTCAAAGCGGAGCATATGGAAGAGAGCAAAGCCATGGAGGAACAGCTGCGCGATCAAATGGGCCGCAATGCACGGCTTCAACGAAACATGGCTTTGCTACGACGACATCTGGCGGCAGCGCAAGAAGAGAATAGACGGCTTCAACAACAAAACCAAGAGAACCTCGAGGCTGCCATGGAGAACACCACGGGGGCTCCCATAGACCCGGTCAAATTTCAAGCGGTCCCCTCAGAAAGCATACAACAAATATTGGAAACGTATGCCAATCTATTAGAAGCACATGATCAGCTTGCCGACCAGCTAAAGGACGTACAGAGACCCCAAGAGTCTACACCACACCGACAAGAACATAAAGAAATGACAGACGCTGCTACTTCAACCGAACCTGAACATTCAACGCCCAATGACGTGCTGGAGTTACAGCAGCAGATCGCAGAATTAAAGCTGAAGTTGATGCAGTACGAACGACCCCCTTCCCCCCCAGAGCAACCGTCGGAAGAAGAAGCAGTTACCATCCCAGTGGAGGAAGCATTCGACGACAACTACGAGCCTGAACCACTTCCAGGTGGACGCGTAACAGAAGAAGGTCAAGATACCTATGAGGAACCCCCATCGGCATGGATGAAACAAGTAGAGGAGATGGGGAAAACTCATCAGGAGCGGATATCCACTCAGATGCTGGCAATGAAGGCCGTTGAGGACACCATCCTTCACTCAGAATACTTCAGGCACCTCGCTCCTAGACGCCTGATCACTAGCTCAGAACTGCAATACAAGCCCTATTTTGTATTGTTGGCTGACTACAATGCAGAAATCAAACGAGTCACCAACAAGTGCCCAACATTTGCCACACAGTTCGAACCAGAAGACATACCAGAAGCGGCACGAAAGGGGGCCATATTCCAACCAACGTGGAGGCAAAAGTTACTCGAAACTTATCCAGAAATGCTTCGAACATGGGATCATGCCCCCATGCATTTGAAGTACAATCCGTGTTTTGGGCCAGTGCAAAGACGCAGATCATGGAAAGCTTTTGCCATCAAGGTTCAGAATAACGCAAACTGTAAAGAATGGCTCAATTACCCCGCTATCGCCCCCCCAACCGGTACTCCTACAGTGTCATACATGATTGCAACCATCAGACATTGGATACCACGCCTCCACCCGATGCCAGATGTCGCTGCCCAGATGATGCTCAAGATCCTCGACATGATGCAGGTCGTACTCAAAACTTTTCGCAATGTATGCCATATTCAACCTCCTATTCCAGGGTTTATCAATGGTAACTACGACCTGCTATATGATATGAGCACAACCCCGAGCATACGAGTGGCTTACGCATGGCATGCACGCATAAGATATCTCCCTGCCTGCTACAAGCAAACATTTGACGACATGTTCACCACGGGGTTTTGGGAAGCACATTCAGAGGTATTTGCACCACGGCCTACGCATCTACTCCATCTCTTTGCATGTGAGCAAACGATGCACTCCGAGCTTTACACGATGCCACAACCTGACATGCCTGGTACAGTGGATTGGGAGGCCTTGCAACGAGATCTAATCAGAGGTTTAAAAATCAAAGAACACGAAGTGGCCACCGACCTCCTGCAAAAATACATTGATCAAACGGCGGAAAAAAGGTCTGTCAGAGGCGACAGACCCTAGGGGGGGGAGAGTGTTGACAGGATGCGGGAAGAAGCAAGTATGGACACACATGCAAATCTAGCACTGAGGCTACCCTTCATTTTTTTCAGAAACCCCAACATCATTCTAAAGTGATTCTCATCACTACAAACCCTTGTAAATATCATTTCACCTTTTTGTAGCTCCATTTTGTACAAGCCGAGGAGTCCTCGAGCTTGGGGAGCCTTAGATGTAGTTGCCTGCCCATTTTCATAATTTTTAGATCTCGTTTGGGCCCTCAAATAAGCCCCGGAACCTAATTTTTAACTAGGCCGGACACTAGGTCTGAACAGGGCCAAAGTCAGTCAAAAACTATAAATAGAGCTAGAGAGCTCATTTTTGGGTTAGCTTCTTGTAGTTTGAGCTTGTATGAGAACTTTCTTGCAATAGAAGTAATTCCATTGTCTTACTCTCTTTGTTCTTACTGTGTGTGCGCGTGTGTGTGTATGTGTGTGCATGCTTGTGTGCTTCTCACCCACGCACTTGTGCTTCCACCTGCTCGTGGTCTTCATACCATCCTCACGTCTCCCCGGATTGACATTAAAGGAGGTGCTACTCATCGCTGAGCTACAACATACATTCACGGATGAGACAATCAAACAAGTGAAAATTGGTAGAGATGATGACTTTCTTTTGCAAGCAGAGAGAGATAAATTTGAGAGAGTCATACGTAGCCATGGAAAAGCCTTTACTATGTATCCTCATGAGATTGGTTGTGTAGATCCTAAGCTAGTTGCACCCATGATAATCTTTACTATTCCACATATTCCATGGAATCTTTGTCCTATACCAGTTCCAAAGGCTCACTTGCCTGAGCTAATGAAACTACTTAAGGAGAAGATAAACATGAGAATTTTAGAGCCATCTTTTGCACCTTACTCAAACAGATGGTTCACTGTGCCTAAAAAGAATGGGAAACTACGTTTTATTCAAGATCTCCAACCTGTCAATAAAGTCACCATAAGGAATGTAGGAACAGGACACATTGTAGATGAGTTTGCTGAATCATTTTCAGGACATTCTATCTATTCAATGGGTGACTTATATTCGGGATATGACCAATTCCAATAAGCAATTGATAGTCGTGACATAACCACAATGAAAACTCCTTTAGGCTTAGTGCGAATGTGCACTTTACCTCAAGGAGCGACTAATTATGTGGCTCATATGATGAGTGCTATGAATATGGTCTTACATGATTTTATCCCTTATATAACCATGCCATTCATTGATGATATTTCAATTAAAGGGAGTGAGGAACGTGCAAAGGACATTACTTTAGATTCATCTGGATGTCGTAAATTTGTTCTTGACCATATCTCTGATTGTGAAAGAATATTTCAATGATTTGAAGAGGTAGGTCTCACATTTTCCATAGAGAAATCTGTTTTTGGTGTTAACGAGGTGCTTATTGTTGGACATTTATGTGGCCATTATGGTCGAAATCCATACCCACAAAAAGTTGATGCCATTAGCAAGATTTCTGAAACATGTAACAACGTGAGTGAGGTACATAGATTTCTTGGTGCTTGCATCTTTTATGTTATTTGGATCCCACATTTTGCTCATGTTGCTGATTGTCTTTATGACTTGTTGAGGAAGAAACGAAAATTTATTTGGACTGACAAACACACTCAAGCTATGTGTTAGACGATAATAACTCAATCCAACTTTCGGACGAGTATTATCGGGTCCTCGGGTTCTTGGGAGTGGTAGGGGTCTGTTAGACAGAGGCCCTGTACTATTTTCCCAATCCCTTACACAATCACAAGTATTCTCTCACTTCTTAACACAGGGAGTGAGTTTGAATACTGACTACTCTTCGGCATAGTGATTGTTAGACTATTCGAACCGAATATGCTATGATAATAGCGTAGTGATCCAACCGTAACTTACAACTATTAGAATTCGTTCACTACTTGAATTTTTCTCAGTAAGACGATTTCATGTGACCGGTAGATATACCGAACAACATATACAGACAACCCGGATTGATATTACGTCAAACTTTCGTATACTGGCGCAAGTTATCGATTTCGACCTCAATTAGTAACTTACTACAACTTCTGTTCACACACAGATCTTTACCGAATACTCAGTGATCACAGTTTATTGTATAGAACCTGGTCACTTAACCTAAAAAGGTACTAAACTTTGTTCTTACACAGCCTCACGCCAGACAACAAACACACAATCTCACAGCCGAGAAATACAGAATCATATATAACTGATCAACAAATAGACTCACCACACGAGACTACTGAATGGAAATCGATTCAACCAAAGAATAGCAGAATAATTAAATATGAATAGAATGGAACAGTACTCAATGTCCTCAGCAATGTCTCATACACAGCTTTTTAAAATATGTTACTCGCGATCTCCGAATACTTCAGTTTCGATGTGATCAACCCTATTCACTACAGTGCGCAACAGAACAGAGACGTATCTATCCTTCTGTCTCTCTCAAATACATTCTTGTTAACTATCAATCCAAGAGTCTGTTTAACACAGTAAACTCTGCTCCACCAGTCTAACGAAATGACGACGCGATGACAGCACTCTTTTCTCTTCCTGTCTTCTGCTTTTATTGCTTTCGCATTCTTCATCTACCGACTCTTGTGAAATTTCCTACATCTCCGTCATTTCAGCCACAAGTCTTGTTTATCCTTCTTCTGCGGTTGCGGTTGTCTCGCTCCATCAGCCTTGTAACACTGGCACGCACGGTGGACTCGAACCCGCAAGTGCAATACTGTAGATGATATCCTTTTGCCTGGGGCTATCCTCCTGTTTTCCTTCTTTACATGCATCAGAAAGACTCTGGCTAGTCGTTTATAATGTCCATATCCTACTGGTGATTCAGCAAATATCTTTCAATCCCGAATGTGTCACTGTACGTAATAGGTCGTCTCTTTCTTCAAAACTTCCTCAAACTCGTATAGCTGGTCTAGTTGCCTCTTCATGAAGTTCTGCTTTCTTATATGCTGTTGCTTCGAAAATTCATGCTTTACATACTCATATTCTTCAGCTGGACCCACCTTCTTGATTATGTGCTTTAAGAGCTTTGTCTATGGAATCAAAGTACCCTCTGTGCTGTTGAATCCATGTCTTCTGCAGAAGTCATGTAACCATACAGTATCCTATCACCACCTGGCTGAGATATCCGTTTATAGTGTCTGTTGGTCCATGCCAGGAATTAACTCCCCAATCCTTTCTGATCGCACTTATTCTAGTGGCGGAACAAGTCCACTGTTTCCAGGGTAACTTAGCAAACTGTCGGAGTCCGGTCCTCTGGTGATGTTTGTTGAGGTTCTTGCGTTATCTTCGTCATCGACATCCGCACTCACAATCTCTGCTTTGACATTCTTCACCAAATCCTCATCACTATCCTGTTTGTTTCGCCTTTCGTCTTCCGAATCGCTAGAAATGATCACTTCTTCCCCGAAGTCGTATTCGCACTTCGTCACTCCCTGTCTTGCTTTCGTCTGCATCGGCACCATCGTTGACGCTACCTTGCTTCATCACCCTTTTCGGCCACCATGAAGAGCGTTGTCTTTCAGTCCTGTTCCCCACTAAGTCACACAGCGCAAGCCTAGTGGCTTGCCAGCTCGATCGAAGCTACTGTAATGTAGTATCGGTTGTTGTCACAACACGGTTCTGTGTAAGTGTGCGTTTTCTGCGTCGCCATCTCAGTATATCCGATTCAGACATGGTTGTAAGACTTGCCGAAAGTAATGTGCTAGAAGTTTTGTTTAATGAGCACAAGAACTTGCAGAATACTATCCAGAAAAAATACTTTGCCGGGCATACGCATTTTATAAGTACTAGAACTTGAGCTGCCATTTGTTAGAATGATGATACTTCGGACATGACACTTCATGCAGTACAACACCGGATTTGTAGGCCCGAAATCTATAGTTTTGCTTCGAGACCTTCTAAATACATATTTCTAGCTGATCGAAAGATACGGGCAATCTTTTTCTTAAGCGTTTCTAATACACTTTTCAGGGTGTCGGGTTCTAATAATTGGGCATCTGTCCGCACCGAACTGAGCGCAATAGCTCCTGAAAGTAAATTTTCAGCCTCTGTTTGTAAAAATGCTTCCTGTAAATAAAATTCATTGGCCAATGCTGCATCTCTGGCCGTCTTCATATCTGTTACTTGTTGCTGCATTCGATGGATGTTATCATTTTTGTTACATACTTGATTCTCGAGTCTTTCTAACTGTTGGTTCAGGAATTGGATTGTTTTGTAAAATGCATCTCTTTCCCTTTTCATATCTGCTAGTCGTTTCTGTTTCTGAGGCTCTTCAATGAGATACTTATGCAGTATGTTGTTGGTTGTTGATAAACTGTTTTTTGTTGTCTCTAACTCGAATTCTGTTTGAGTTAACCGCCTTCTAGTTTCTTCCAGTAAGTTGCCTAATGCTATTCTGCCATCTTCTGCATCTTTGAAGTTCTGTGTTAACCTATTAATTTCTGCAGTGGCTTCTGTCAACATTTCTTTATGATTGTTTATTGTTTCCAGAGCTTCATCCCGCTGTTTTGTTATATCTGCCTGATCACTGAGTCGTTCTTGCAGCTGTTTCACTTGCTCTTGTAGGACCTGATTTTCTGCTTTTACTGTGTATACTTCTTCTTGAAGCGGAGTGATATCGGCTTCCAGTATTTCTATTTTATGCTGCAACTCCTTGTAAATGTTGTCTGTATCAGCTTTCATCTGAGCAGGTAATTGCTGGGAGAGGTTAATAAGAAACTGTCCAATTGATGCTAATTCGGAAAATACCTGAACAGATTGTGTTTGTGGAAGTTGTCGCGGTTGGGCAGACGTATTGGTGCGTAATTGATAAGAATTTGGTGGCGAGTAGTTAGGGGAGGATGATGATGTATGGTCAGGATGGTCTTGGATGGGATGTGCTTCTTGTTGCGGTGGTAAAATAGGACGAGCTGTGTTAGAGCTAATTACCTTTTTTGCATTCTGTTGTTCATCTATTGTTTCTACTGCCTTCAGGAGCTTATCCAGTGCATCATTAGTAGGTTGACGTTTATGGATTTGTTGATTCTCTTGCTGCTGCTGTTGACAGACTTTATCAGTTGACATTGCTTCCGTGTCAGTTTGCTTCTGCGTTTGTAGATGCTCGGATGCTAATGAATACGTTGATGATTCCTGGTGCATCGATGTATTTGTATCATGGAACCTCTCTTCCTCTTGATGCTTGGCCTCTGTTTCTGCTTCCTTGTCTTGCTGCTCAGCTTCATTCTCTACTGCTTTATCTTGTTTTTCGTGTTGTACTTCTTGCTGTTGTTCGTCTTCCTTTTGTGTTACTCCACCTGAATGCTGATCGATCTCCTGTTGTACTTCTTCGTCTTGTTCGACTGACCCTGCATTCTTACTTTCAGAAGAACTGATTCTGATTCGTTTTCTTCTGAATAACTGATTAATCTCCTCTTCATCTTCTTCGTCGTCATCTAAAGGTTGCGCTGATTCTTCAATCTGTAATACTGGTCCTCTTGGTGGTGGTTGTGCTTGCATTATAGTTGGAAACAGAAATGATAAAATGTGTGGTAGTCGAGACCTCGGGGTTTTACCTTTGTTAACTTGCTTCATAATTGAGACGCACTCCTTATGAATACGTTGAAAGAAGAATGACGCAAAGTTAACAGGTTCTCGGGCAGCTATATCTATGGCAGAATAAAATGGTCGAGAGATACCATAGGTACGTTTCTGAAAGTTGAGTATAGCAACTAGGAATTGTAGTGCAGTTCTTTCGGGTTCTGGTCGACAGAGAATGGCGTATTCATTAGATGAAAATCGCGGGAACAATTCTGCCATTCTGGTTACCGAGATCATGGGGAGATTCTCGCGGCCTTGTGGAGTCAAATGGTAAACTTCTGCAAACACTTGGAATGTGATCACAGTTCTAGACGGTAAGGAAAGGAAAACCCATCGTTTCTCAGTGGGAGATACTCGAGCGATAGTGGAAATGATCTGTGCGAAGAAGGGGTGAGCTTCAACTGAGTGCCAGGGCAGCTCGGCGAAACTACCCAATCCTCGTACATGCAGATAATTTCCTACTTCAGCAGGGATACCATCGGCAAAAGCTGTATAGTTTGCTAGGGATTCCATTGCACACAGATAGAAGACGCAGAACACAAGTATTCAAAAAATATGGCTGTGGTCGCAAAAGACTAAATTACCTATCCGGCGAGTTTATGTGAGTTATATAAGAAATTTGTACAGGGAATATTTAAAACGGCACTAATTACACAAAACGGACAGTAATGTCTATATCTGACGTGCGTGCATGCAAAGAGAGAAAAAGGAGCGGGCGGCTGGACATAAATAGATATTAAAGTACGGCGATTACACTTACTTTATTGATTACACCGAATTAAAACAAAAGGAATTAAAAGACAAAAAGAAAATTAAAAAATTTGTGATACGTTGTGTACCCTTGTTATAGCCGAGGTGGCGCTACTTGATACGGCCGTAGCTTTGAACCGTTTATCGCTTTTGGAAGTGGTTGTCCAGTCAATGTAGTCAATCGAAAAGTAGCCGGACCAATTTGTTCTGAAATCTTGAATGGACCGAACCAACGTAACTTGAATTTTCCTGCTGATCTATTGGACTTCGCATTGTAAAAAAGAACAAGCTGTCCTTCTGAAAATACTGGAGTCTTTAAATTTCGGTCGTGTGTCCTGGCTTGTCTTAACTGAATTTCTTTCATAGTTAAGAAACTGAGCCATCGGTGTTCATCTAATTCTCTAAGTGTTTCCAACCGAAATACCAATGACTCTTCGGGTAAAAGCTTCTGAGACGTTGCTACTCTTAAACTTGGTATTACAATTTCCATCGGAGCTATTGCTTCTATTCCATAGGCTAACTTAAATGGTGTCAAGCCGGTGGTTACCTTATATGTAGTGCAATAGGCCCATAAGACTGCAGGTAGCAACTGATCCCATCTTTCCGGTGTGTCTCTAGTCAATTTCTGAAGCATATTTAGCAGAGATTTGTTGGTACTTTCTGCCAATCCATTTGCACGAGGATAATATGGTGAGCTGAATTTATGACTGATCTGGAATGACTGTGTTAATACTTTCATCAGCTTGTTCATAAAATGAGTACCCTGATCTGAAACAAGCTCTAGTGGCAATCCAAATCTTGGAAAGACATCTGTTAATAGACATTTCGCTACTTCAACTGCTGTAACTGAGTGTAAAGGCCATGCTTCTGCCCATCTGGTTGCGTAATCTGTGCAAGTCAACATATACCTGTTATTGCTGAATACTGCGGGAGGTGTGATTGGACCGATGAAATCAAGACCCCATTTCTGAAATGGTTCTAAAGGAAGTACTGGATGAAGTGGAAAGTAATGGCGTTGTAGTGGTTGTCCAGTTCTTTGACAATTATCACAAGTTTTGATAAATTCCAATATATCTTTATACATAGTTGGCCACCAAAGTCCACTTTGCAGAATTTTCCGGTGAGTAAGATCTGCTGCAAAATGTCCACCGGAAGGAATTGAGTGAGCCAAAGTGATAACTGAGTTAACTTCATGTGGTGGAATACAGCGAAGTAGGATTCCAGTATGATCTGTATAATATAGTTCTCCAGCAACTAACCGGAATCGTCGACTAAAACCTGCAATTTTTCGGCGTGTAGCTGTGGGGACTTCAGAAGGTAGATATCCACTTGAAAGGAAGGTCAATAACTGATCATAATACGTAGTTGGCACTGGTTGATTTGACAATTCTTCAGTAGTTGGTTCTGAAGTATAAATGGCTGGCGTAGTATCATTTATACCAACCGGAGGTTCACCTGAATCTAAGCGTGACAAAAAGTCTGCTAAGGCATGTGAACTACCTGGCCGATGAACGACATCATAGTCGAATTCTTGCAATAGTAGAACCCATCGTGCTAGGCGGCCACCGATATGTTGCTGTCGAACCAAGTAAACCAGTGCAGCGTGATCGACATGAAATGTAAATTTTCGGCCCAATAAATAATGTCTGAATTTTTTTACCGAATATACTAATCCTAAGCATTCCCTCTCAGTTACCGAGTAATTCTTCTCTGCAGGTGCTAATCTTCTGCTAGCATAGTATACTGGTCTAAACCATTTATCTGTTTGTTGCATCAGTACACTTCCTATTGCTATATCAGATGCATCAACAAATACGTGAAATGGGTGATCCCAATCTGGTGGCTGTAAAATGGGAACCTGTGTTAATAACTGTTTCAGTCGATCAAATGCTATCTGACATTCCTGAGTCCATTCGAATTGCCTTACAATTTTGGAAATTAATTTGTTCAGTGGTATTGCCACATGAGCAAGCCACCGTAAATGCCTTCCATGCCACCTCACTTGTCCCATAAATCGCATTACTTCCTTAGGTGTATTAGGTGCCGGAGCTTCTAATACTGCCGAAATTTTATCAGGATCAACTTGAATACCCTGAGCTGATATGATGTGACCAAGTAACTTTCCACATGAAACCGCAAACACAGATTTGTTTGGGTTTAAACACAATCTATATTCTCTACATCTCTGAAAGCAACATCGTAAATGTACTAGGTGTGCGATCATTTTACCGAAAATTGAAAAATCATCAAGGTATACTTGCATGAATGAGGTTAGATAAGGAGAAAATATCTCCTGCATACATCTTTGAAATGTGCTTGGCGCATTCCTCAATCCAAACCACATTACGGTACAAGCAAAGACACCCCAATTTGTAATAAATGCAGTTTTTGGTATATCTTCTTCAGCCATTCTTACTTGGTTATATCCACTGTATCCATCTAGAAATGAATACATCTCATGACCTGCTACTTTATCAAGCATCGTATCCAAAAAAGGAATCGGAAAAGGATCCGGTATTGTTGCAGCATTTAATTTCCGATAATCTACGCAAATTCTCAATTGCTTGTTTTTCTTTGGTACAATTACAATTGGTGAAATCCATTCCGCATGTTCTATTGGTACTATGAATCCCACTTTTAATAACCTATCAAGTTCAGCCTTTACCTGAGATGCATAATGTGGGTTCATCCGGTAGCTGGTTTGCCTTATCGGTTTTACTTCTGGTTTTAGCATAACTCTGTGTTGATAGATACGAGGATCCAGGCCCTTCATGTCTTTGTAATCCCATGCAAAGACGTCCGTAAATTCTTGGAGTAGCTTGATTAAATCTGCTTGAAAAGCTTCAGGTAAGTTTTGCTTTATCTTTACAGGACGAGGGTGGTCTTCATCTCCAAGATTATAAGTAATTAACTGATCTTCTGGAACATAAAATTGTTGATATTTCTCTGTATCAGCTGATGGTTCGAGAAGTTGCTGTAATTCATTACCTTGAATCGAAATGGTATTTTCCTCCTTAATTTCTTCGACAATAGGTGTTACTGTACATACTGAAGCATTCCAAGTATCTACCACAGACTGTAGATCAATAGTTCCTACTGTCATCAAATCAACATTATTCTTCAGAAATTCTTCTTCTTCGTCATCCGACAATCCATCTAACATATGGACTGGTTCGGCGAAATATGGTCGAGCATGTAACTCACAGGGTTGTATAGCATCTAATTTTACAACACATTTGCGGTTTTTATCTTTGAATGTAAGTTCCTGAGCTGACCAGTCTTGAATTACCTTGGCTTGTTTTAACCAAGGACGACCAAAAAGTAGATTGTAGTCTAGGGTGGATTCCGGCAATTCAAGAACAACGAAAGTCATCTTGAATGTTGTGTCTTGGACAGTTATAGGTATATCTCGGACCAGTCCTACTGGATGAACTCTAGATTGATCAGCCATCCTAACAAAGAATTGAACTGGTTCTATCTTAGTCCATCCTAACTTTTTACAAAGTGACGCAGTGGCAATATTCACACCGGACCCCCCATCAATTAAAACTTGTGGAATTTGATGTTTATGAAACCATACCGTAATCAGAGGAACTGAGTGATCTACCGTAGAGTCTGGTTCCGGTTGTACTGTTGCGGTAGCCGGAATGCAAGCAGATTTTGTAGCAGACTGTTGTTGAAATTGTTGGCGTATTCCTGGTACTAATGCCAGTAATTGCCTGAAAGGCAGTGTGATGGATGCTTTTGACAATATATCCCAAGTTGGTTGCACTTGATTTGCATCTTCCTTAACTGTTGAAGACGAAGCTTGGTCTGAAGATGGTAATTCTACTACAGATGATGTACCTGCTTTTGTATTGTCAGCCTGAACTTGTGTGGTATCCGGGGACTGGATCACTGGAGTAGGTTCTGGAAAAACAGGTGGTTCTACGGTAGTCCACTGGCTAGCCTTATGATACATTCTGTGTTGTTCACGTATCCCTGGCTCAAATAATTCTGCTGCTGGTTGCAATTGTTTACCGGAACGCGTTTGAACTGCTGCTGCCTGCGTCTCTACAGGTGTGATTGTTACCACATTGGCCATTGGGTTTTGACGTTCCTTTTTCCTTTGATCATATTCCGCTGCATCTCTACAGAATCTTCTAATATGGCCCAATTGTCCACAGAAATGACATCGAGGTGGTGGTAAATTTTGATTTTCCGGTGGTGGTCCATTCTGCCAGCGTGGTGTGTTATAGTTGTTGTTCCTCTGTCCTCGATAATGTCGATACCCTTGTTGTTGATTGTGTCTCAAATGTGGGGGTACATATTGATTGGAAGACTGCCCTTGCTCTTGAATAATTGCATTAACTGTTGCTGCTCCTTGTCTTCTAGCATTGTATGCACAATTCTCAGTGGTATGTCCCGCAATGTTACAGATGGCGCAATAAGTCTGATTTAACGCACACTGGGCACTTGTATGTCCTGAATTCTTGCAGGTGGTGCAATATACTTGCCTAGTTATATCTTCAGCCATATGTTTGTTTGTTTTATTCCATTCCAAATCTTCTGAAAATCCACCAACTTTGTTTTCTAGCTGAAGGGTCATTGATATCACCGCATCGAGGGTCATGGCTCCTACACATCTTATAATCATGATTTGCCTAAGTTGAGGAAGCAACCCGTTGATAAACCACTGTGTAATAACATCGTCTGGTAAATTAGCATGGGCCTGGGGTAACTGCCTTAAATGAGTCCTGAAAAGGGTAGCATACTCTTGTACAGTTTGATTTGGTTTCTGTCTATTGTTCTGTAAATACTCAAAGATCTCTGCAGGATTCTTTTTCAGCCTGAATCGCTGCAGAAAAGCGTCTCGTACTGCTTCATAAGTACCGAAATGATTAATATCATATTCAGTAAGCCATCTTGCTGCTTCATTCACAAGTGCATATTGAAAAACAATTGCTTTGTACGCCGGATCCGGTGGATGGTTGAGGACAGCATAACTGATTTCGAAGGTGCGTACGTGAGCATCTGGGTCATCTCCTGGAAACCCACTAAACTTTGTGTATGTTACTCCCGTTGAAGCCAATCTGGGTTGACGTACTTGTCGTTGTAGTTGTTCATTCATCGTAAATGTATTATACACTTCTTCTGTAATTCTGGTTGGAGTTTCTGAACTACCGAAATTTGTTTCGCCTACTAGCACACTTTTCGGTGCAATTAGCTTACTTACTATATTGCGAATTTCTGTTTCGAATAGTCTTCCTTCCTCCTTGATATCCAAAGTAGGAGGACTTGCTCCCAAACGTTGTAGTTGAGCTGAAGATTCAGCCGAAAGTGCTGAATCGTCACTGAAAAACTGTGTTTTTCTTACCGAAGTTCCACCGGAAGGATTCAAAATCGTGTCTGGATACAGCGTAGATTCGCCTGTATTAATTTCCTTCCCTAAAGTGTTTCTAATCGTATCTGAATCTATTCCGAAGACTTTTATGCTAGATTCCAACTGCGTCTTGGTCGGTTCCAAAATTGCTGTATTTTCGATAGTCTGTACCGTAGTAACACCAGGCAACTCTAGAGATGTACTACGTTCTATCGTAATTTCACCGGAATCAGTGTTATCGTTTGTCACTTTTTCGACAACTGGGTCAGGTCTAATTGTACTAGTACCTCCCAAAGTTGTTCTTAATATCCCTAACTGATGATTCTTGGGATACTTTTCTCCTGATCGAGTAATCGGCATGTAGCATTTCCGTACTGATCATATAGTATTACGAACACACAGTATCGCAACAATCTGATTCGGTTGCTACTGTCCTTTCAACAAAATTTTAATTTGAACAAAATACCAGGCAATCTCAATGCCACTTCCCCAGTAGGATCGCCAAATGTTAGACGATAATAACTCAATCCAACTTTCGGACGAGTATTATCGGGTCCTCGGGTTCTTGGGAGTGGTAGGGGTCTGTTAGACAGAGGCTCTGTACTATTTTCCCAATCCCTTACACAATCACAAGTATTCTCTCACTTCTTAACACAGGGAGTGAGTTTGAATACTGACTACTCTTCGGCATAGTGATTGTTAGACTATTCGAACCGAATATGCTATGATAATAGCGTAGTGATCCAACCGTAACTTACAACTATTAGAATTCGTTCACTACTTGAATTTTTCTCAGTAAGACGATTTCATGTGACCGGTAGATATACCGAACAACATATACAGACAACCCGGATCGATATTACGTCAAACTTTCGTATACTGGCGCAAGTTATCGATTTCGACCTCAATTAGTAACTTACTACAACTTCTGTCCACACACAGATCTTTACCGAATACTCAGTGATCACAGTTTATTGTATAGAACCTGGTCACTTAACCTAAAAAGGTACTAAACTTTGTTCTTACACAGCCTCACGCCAGACAACAAACACACAATCTCACAGCCGAGAAATACAGAATCATATATAACTGATCAACAAATAGACTCACCACACGAGACTACTGAATGGAAATCGATTCAACCAAAGAATAGCAGAATAATTAAATATGAATAGAATGGAACAGTACTCAATGTCCTCAGCAATGTCTCATACACAGCTTTTTAAAATATGTTACTCGCGGTCTCCGAATACTTCAGTTTCGATGTGATCAACCCTATTCACTACAGTGCGCAACAGAACAGAGACGTATCTATCCTTCTGTCTCTCTCAAATACATTCTTGTTAACTATCAATCCAAGAGTCTGTTTAACACAGTAAACTCTGCTCCACCAGTCTAACGAAATGACGACGCGATGACAGCACTCTTTTCTCTTCCTGTCTTCTGCTTTTATTGCTTTCGCATTCTTCATCTACCGACTCTTGTGAAATTTCCTACATCTCCGTCATTTCAGCCACAAGTCTTGTTTATCCTTCTTCTGCGGTTGCGGTTGTCTCGCTCCATCAGCCTTGTAACATATGCGTAAATTGAAGAAATTATTGCTTGAAGCTCCAATCCTTAAGCGTGTAGACTATTCTGTTAACAAACCTATTATATTGACTGTTGATACTAGTCCTATTGGTATAGGTTGGGTCATAAGTCAAGATGATAGTAAAGGGAATAAATATGCAATTAGGTTTGGTGCCAAAATTTTACATGAAACACAACGAAAATATCCATAGATCAAACGAGAACTATGGGGTATGGTAACAGCTTTGAAAACAGACAAAGAATATTTCATTGGTGCAAATGTCAAAGTTGAAATTGATTGTTTGCCTCTCATTGGAATGATAGCGAATTGTTCGTCTCCTGATATAGCCATGCTTAGATGGATCTCATATATTAAGTTCAATCAAATCCTAAGTTAGTTCATATTTCAGGTAAGTCAAATTCAGTTGCTGATATGTTATCAAGAGCTAGATTTGATGACCTTGAAAGTGATCTAATAAAGAATGTGAACTTAATTGATTATGTTCCACATATATACGAGTATGAGCAATTTCATGAGTCTGAGTACGAAGATGAATGGAGAGACATAGGAAAGTATCTGAGTACACTACAACCATTACCTAGCTGGACTACGAATAGATTCTGTAACATTAGGAAACGAGCTTATAATTTTTTCCTACGTAACGGTTATCTTTGGAGACATGCTAAAGGTAAGGTTAAGAATCCACAACGAGTCCTAGGAAAGAGAGGTCTTCAATTGCAAGTAATGAAGGGGATGCATGAGACGTTATGGGCAGGTCATAAAGGATTTTTTGGAACATATGAAAAAATTAGAAGTGCCTATTATTGGCCTAGGATGTATGTTGACATTAGTAGCTATGTTTCTACATGTTCTACTTGCCAACTTCATTCTTCAGTCAAACATAGAGATCCATTGCATCCTACTTATCCACCCTGTATTCACTACAAGTGGGTAGTAGATCTTGTAACTATGCCTAAAGGTATTGACAAAATGCGTTACATTGTACTTGCAAGAGAAGACTTAACTAATCATGTAGAGGACGTGCACTACGATCTAAGACCACATCCAATGTTTGCAAATTCTTGCTAGAAGATGTCATAAGTCGCTTTGGGTACATAGAGAAAGTAGTTGCCGATCGTGGAGAGTTAAATGCGAGAGAAGCTAAAGAGTTCTTTGAACATCACGGTATTCGTTTGTCTCTTACTACTGCATATAATCCAGAGGCCAGTGGTAAGATAGAGAGAGGGCATCCACCTATTGTGAAAGCCATATCTAAAGCATGTAACGGTGACATCAAACAATGGCCTAGATTCTTACCTTTTGCACATTGGGCAGATAGAATGACGTGCACATGCACTACTGGGTATATGCCTGCTGAACTCATGTACTGTCAAAAACCATTGTTTTCAATTCAGTCTCATATTTTTGCATGGTCAAATTTGCCTTGGTCTGAAAACATGTCTACTGAGTTTTTTTGAGTTTGCACATTAAATAGTTAGAACAAGGTAAATTAAGACTTGATGATGCCGTTGAAAAATTAAGAGAATCTAGAATGAAGAACAAGCATTATTTTGATAAAACACATCGATTGCATCCTAATTTGAAGTAGGAGATTGGGTGCTCATTTATGATAGTACATTTGACTCTCAATATGATGCACGCAAAAAGCTCACTCAACGGTGGTTTGGGCCATACATTGTATCAAAAGTCAACAACAATGGTATGTATGCTCTTTGTGAATTAAATGGTGTTGCACTAAAAACTTTGATTGCAAGTAAAATGATAAAGCTATTCAAAAAACGTGATAATGATGAGTACATTTTGGATGAGGACATTGAAGAAGATGACAACAATGAGGCCGATTCATAAACATGAGTATCCATGTTATAAAAATAAAAATAAAAAAAATAATAATAATAAAAAAAAGGAAAAAAAAACATATAAAAATATCATTTCAAGTTCATGTTGCTTTGTTTTTTTTCAAGTTCATTCTACTTTTTTTCCATTCTTGTTTCATGCATGTTTGTTTTCAGTCTTTGCATTGCATTGCATATCCACATCACTTGAGTCAAAAAGAAGGCAAATAATGATTTCTCTACTTGTGTAAAATTGTATCTTAAGTAGTAACTTATCTACTAAGAAATTGATTATAATCTAGGATTATGGAAAGATAGGGCATGTAGATTTGGAGGTTTATTTTGGTGACATGACTTTCATATATAAACATGCATATGTATCCTGTATCGAAAACATAATTGTTGAAATCCTAGCTCCTGCTATTGCATGTTTCTACATCCTTAGTCCATCTCACAGCACTTGTATCGGAGTTTAAACGACTGTTCTCCATCATCAAAATTGGTTGTACCTTGTATCGGGGTTTACTTTTTTCCCGTCATCAAAAAAAAAAGTTGCTACATGTTACCAAGAAGTTTACACTTTCTTCTACCCCAAAAAAGTGATTGTAACCATAAAGTTGCCGAATCATCATCATCATCAAAAAAAAAAAAACAAGCCAAAGGAAGATAAAGAGGCATAGTAGAATAAATCACGGGCTATATAGGCAGACTTATGCATTAGTGGAGTTTAGTTAGATTTCCTTGCATGTTATTAGAGAAAGAGCATATTAATATTTATGTAGGAAAGAAGTTGATCTACTAAAGATGAAAGATGTCTCTTGAAAATCCTAAATCTTTGTTTATAATCGTATTTAAGGTAGATTGCTTTATGAAAAAGGTACAAATTTTTCTTCAAGATGAGAGGAACTGATGCTTAAAACGACTCAATACATCCACTTCCACTTCATATTGATGCTTGTTTGTTTTCTTTCTTGTTGCCAATGTTGCTTGTTCATTTGCATATATGTTGCCTATTTGTTCATGCATATTCATGTTGTGTGTTTCAATTCTTTCTTTCATGCATATTCATGTTGCGTGTCATATCATGTTGCCTACTCATTCATGCATATGATCAATTTTTCCTTCCATGTTTCTTATGTTTCCTATAAACGAATTTGATGCCTGCAACATTTTGTTTTTTCACAGATGCTAGAGTGGCGCTTCCGGAGGAATTGCAGGTTTAGTGGGGGCGAATGTCGTCGAGATTTTCTCTCCTCTCTCACTGATGAAGGCCTACAGGAAACACATTCGGTGAAGGTAGCCAGAATTTCTTGAGTAGTCCAAAATGCATCAAGAATGTCAAATGGAGTTCACATGCAAACTTTGGAAGAAATCGAGCAAATCTAGGGTAGCGGTGAAAGCTAGTCAAACTTTGGAAATTAGGGCAAAAATTTCAATGTCTCCAAATCACATGAAAATTCATATACTTGTAAAGCCTATCAAAGGTAGTCTATAGCCCGAATTTCACATGAAAATGGATTTTCTAGCACATTGATATGCCATGTGCATTTTGTAAAAAATGTAATTTTTTCACTTAGACCCTACAAAACTTTTTATAGGAATTTTTGTTAGCGATATGGTTTGGCATGTATAAAGATAATATGTGGCTACATATTTGTACAAAGTTTCAAAGCTATCAGAGCTTCCTAGACACCTTAATTCTACCTTGCAAGCTTCCAAATGTAGTCAAACTTGTACAAGGAAGATTCAGATGGGAGTTTTTTTTGCATATTCCTAAAAGACGCCTTTCAAAACATAGTCCTACAAACTTTTACCTTCATCAAAGGATATTTGAAGGGTCAAGGAGCACAAAATCCAGTTTTCAAGGTCACCGCAGTTTTCTAGAATAAGAAAATTGAAGGCTTGAAGGGTTACCACATGGCAAAATATGATTGAACCATGTTGTACGGTCAAGATGAGCTCATATTCAAGGGTGGAGATGCACTAAAGAATAAAGGAAGGAGGATCCACGAGTTTCTTCATCAAAGAAGACTTTTTTGACAGTTAAAGATCAATACTGCAAAGTTTCTCCAAAAATAGTGGCTTATCTTATCCGAATTGATGTCAGCACTGATCCAAAATCTCCTCAAGAGTCTCCAATGGAACCCCTCACACCTGTACAACCAATATGTATCCACCTCTCACGACCCATTATCATAGAAGGCACTACAAGTGTGGTAACTCCTCAAGCAACCACCACTAAGGAAACCACTACTACAACAGGAGAAACTCCCACCACCATTGGTGCGTCGTCGTCGAGATTTTCTCTCCTCTCTCACTCATGAAGGCCTACAGGAAACACATTCGGTGAAGGTAGCCAGAATTCCCTAAGAAGTCCAAGATGCATCAAGGATGTCAAAGGGATTTCACATGCAAACTTTGGAAGAAATCGAGCAAATCTAGGATAGCGGTCAAAGATGGTCAAACTTTGGAAATTAGGGCAAAAATTTCAATGTCTCCCAATCACATGAAAATTCATATACTTGTAAATGTTGGAGATAGACGTCTACGGAAGCACACGAACAGCACAAGGAAGAAGAAGAAGCTTGGAGCACAACACACAAGACTGAATGTATTACTAGAGAATGTACAAAGATAAGTAGCCCATTAGGGCAATAGGCGTATATACAAGCCGGGGGAAAAAAACCTCCTAAAGAGGGAAAAAACTGCCCCGGCGGTCCTAGAGTGTTCACACACATCACTACCTAAATATATCATCAAATCCCCCCTAGGAGTGATGCGGTGAACAAGGAGTTGGCACTCATGTATAAGGAAGTGCCAAGCTATGTGGAAATCACTCCACAAAAGGAAGTAAGCCCAAAGCTTTGCGGAAAGCTTCAAACTTCTCCCTAGGTAGAGCCTTCGTGAAAAGGTCTGCAATGTTCTCCTACGTGGGCACATATGCCAAGCTGATCTCCCCAGCAGAGAACCTCTCCCTGACATAGTGATAATGCACCTCAATGTGCTTAGTGCGAGCATGGAACACATGGTTCCTCGCAACTGCCAATGCGCTCTAACTGTCAGTGAAGATGGTGGTGGCAGAAGACTGGCCAACACCCAAATCAGCCATAAGGCGTCTGAGCCACACACACTCAACAGTCGCTGTGAAAGCTGCCCTATACTCAGCCTCACAACTGGAAGTGGCCATAGTAGGCTGCTTCTTGCTCAACCAAGATATACATGAGCTACCAAGCATGAAGCAAAAACCACTGGTGGACACACGAGTGTCATAGCAACCAGCCCAATCTGAGTCAGAAAAAGCATGCAAATCTGGCGGTAGTGATCCCCCCTTGGGATAAAACAACCCAAGTAGCCGAGTACCACTCAAGTAGCGAAAGATGCGCTTAACCGCCTTCCAATGCGTGACTCCTGGGCAATGCATAAACGTGCTCATCTGTGAGACAGCAAACTGAATATCTGGTGGAGTAATGCATAAGTAAATCAAGCATCCACCAGCCTGCTCATAGAGAACAGCATCAAATGCATCACCAGCATCATGAAGACTCAATCGTAAACCTGTCTCCATAGGAGTGGCAATAGGCTCACAGTCTTCAAGGCCAAAATGCTGCAATAATGTGTCAATATATTTCGTTTGACACAAAGCCATTCCACCATCAACTTGCATAAACTGAATGCCCAAATAGTGATGCAAATGCCCCAAATCAGACATCTCAAATGAGGCATGCAAATCAGCCTTGAAATCAGCAATATGCTTCTCAATAGGACCAGTGAGCAGCATGTTTAACATATAAGGTGCTTTCAGTTGGACTGTTCTCAAAACCATGTGCAATCAGATAGGCATGTATCTTCTCATACCAAGCACGTGGTGCTTGCTTTAAACCATATAACGCCTTCTTTAACCTGCACACCTGGTTTTCATGCCCTTTCTGCACAAAGCCACGGGGCTGAAAAACATACACTTCTTCATGTAAGTCACCATTCAAAAATGTTGTTTTAATGTCCAACTGATGTACATTCCAACCATGATGGGCTGCAAGTGCACAAATGCTCCGAACAGTAGTCATACGGCATGTAGGTGCAAAGGTCTCATCAAAATCAATGCCTCTTTCCTGCGCATAACCCTTTGCAACAAGCCTAGCCTTATACCTGTCAACTGTACCATCAGGTTTACACTTCAGCTTGTATACCCACTTAGTGCCAATGGCCTTCTTGCCAGGAGGCAAGTCACATAAAGACCATGTACCATTCTTCATTATAACATCATATTCAGATTGCATGGCAGCCATCCAATTTTCTGAATTCTGTGCTTCATCAAAAGAAACAGGCTCATTCTCATCACAGAGACTAGACGCAGCCATAGCATAGCAATCTGATGCAAAGGAGGCACTATGAGAGCCTGAACGAGTACGATATGACAAAGGTGCATCTAATTTGCTGTCACGCAAAGTCTGCACCAGCCATTTTGGCATAGTTTTTGCCTGATCAATATCAGCTCTCTCATCAGCAAGTGCATCATGTAAATCTGCATCAGAAATGGAATGATCTGCATCATTATATGAAACCTGCAAAGGCTGAGAAGTTGCCTCATTAGGACCAGCACTAGACTGTCCACCTGTAAAAAGAGGCATCAAAGTATCATACATGTCTTTGAAGCTAACAAATGTCTTCTTAGTACATGAAAGCAATGGCTGAATAGCATCTTCCACAAATATAATATCACGGCTAACCAGAATGCGTTTAGTCTGTGGATGATAGAGGCGATAGCCTTTACTTTCAGAACTGTATCCAACAAAAATACATTTAACTGCTTTATCATCCAATTTTCTGCGATGTTGTTCAGGCACTAATGCATATGCCAAACAACCAAAAACACGCAGATGAGCAACAGGTGGCTTGCGGTCATGCCAAGCCTCATATGGAGTGATAGATTGCAGTGCTTTAGTGGGACACCTGTTCAGTACATATGCTGCACACATGACAGCCTCAAGCCAGAAACTATGAGGTAAAGCCTGACTCTTGACCATACACCTCGCCATCTCCATGAGAGACCTGTTCTTCCGTTCAGCAACTCCATTCTGTTGAGGTGTATACGGCACTGTACACTGGTGTTTTATCCCAGGTTCAGTCAGAAATGCATTAAAGTCTGAAGACATATATTCCCCCCCTCGATCAGAACGGAGGGTGCCCATTTTACATGCTGACAGATTTTCAGCCAAAACCAAAAACTATTTGAAGCACATGAACACTTCAGACTTTGCTTTGAGTGGATATACCCATGCATGCCTGGAAAAATCATCAACGAAAGTCACGAAGTAAAGGTAATTTCCAAAAGAGGGTGTCTGCATAGGACCACAGACATCACTATGTACAAGCTGCAATTTCTGCGTAGCCCAAACTGAACCATCTTTTGGAAAGGAAGAACGCTACATTTTGCCCAAAATACAGCCTTCACAAACATGTTTTCTAGGTGCCTCAAGTTTGGGCAAAGAGGACACCATTTCAGATTTCTGCAGGCGTAGCAAACTAGCAAAATTCAGATGACCAAAGCGTGCATGCCAAAGCTTTGCATCTGACATAGCCTGAGAATCTTGAACTGCACATGCCGAATCATTCATAGATCTTTCATAGTCTATGAGCTTATATAGCCCACGACATAAAATGCCAGAAGCAATAATCACATCGCCATTTGAGAGATCATGAGCTGTACACCTGTCATCAACAAATTTCACAACCAAGCCAATCTTGGCTAATGCAGAAACTGATAACAGATTCTTTTTGATCCCTGGAACAAATAAAGCATCTGACAAAGTGAAAGAACTACCATCAGCAGTAGTCCAAATGATCTTACCAACTCCCATAACAAGATAAGAGGAGTTGTTGGCGCATGTAACAGTATTCCCTGTAGGGGCAGGCTCAAGTGAAGAGAAGAAACTACGCTGCGAGGTAATATGTTTGGTCACCTCACTGTCAAAGTACCAAACATCTGAGTCTACTGCAGACATGCACTGATCATGAGAAGATGGGTCAAAACTGCAGACAGTAGTAAACGCCCATTCTTCTTCCTGCACAAGATTTGCAGACTCTGTTTTTGGTGTAGAGGCCTCTGTAACAACCATTCCAGCCTCTTTCTTCTTTGCCTCTTTAGCAGCAAGTTTTGGACAGTTCTTTATGATATGATCATTTCCTTTACAGTACTTGCAAAACAATTTCTGCTTTTCTGATTTCTTCTTATCTTTATCTTGGTTCTTCGATTGTGCAGCATTTGCAGATTTCTGCTTACTAGTAGAAGAGCTCCATTTTCCTTTGCCCTTCTGACTAGCCAGGAAAGCTTGATTTGCAACTCGCATAATGGACTTGTTCTGCCTGGACTGATCTTCCTGCAACAGAACAGAGACTAACTCCTCAAATGATAAGGCATTCGGATTGCCTTTCATCATCAACCGAAGAGTAGAAGCAAAACTCTGATATGAGTCAGGAAGACCATTCAGAACAGTCTGCACAAGTGGGCTATCTGGTATAACCTCATCAACAGAAATCAACTATTCCTTCAAATCTTTGATCTTCGTTAGGAAACTGTCCATAGAATCACCTTCATTCATGTGCTCACTCTCCAACTGTTTTCGGAGATAAGCAACACGAGCCTCATTCCTAGCTTGGTACAATGTGGTAAGTGTATCCCAAGCATCCTTTCCTGTTCTGCAAGAGCGAATGTGAGGAATAATGGCACGTTTGACAGACAAAGCTATCAATGCATGTGCCTAGGCATCTCTGCCATCCCAGCGAATCTGCTTTGCAGTAGGTGCAACAAAAACAGCAGCACAAACAGGAATCTGCGGAATTTCATCTTCGACACCATCTTCATAAGCTCCAGCACCTATATTTGCAGTACCTGTCGTTACAGGTGTAACAGGACGTCTTTCAACACCCTGCACAATGTTCCACAATCCTTTTGCAACCAGTACATGTCGCATCATATAAGCCCATAATGGGTAGTTGGTACCATCCAACTTATCCTCAACAGCCAACATACGAAATACATCACTGCTTTCAGCCATGGCCGGTGACTAAAATACCTTGATGCAGAAAATTGACTGTATCTCAAAAAGTTGAATGGAACTACCCAGACGAGTTCTGCTAGACCTGTAGCAGACTTCGAGACGCTTAAACTGGCGAACAGAAACTGGTATATACCTTTGGCACAAAAGGACGAAATAGCCTGCACAAGCGCTGCGATAGTGCGTTCGGAGGCCGAAACAAGCTCAGATCACAATTTCGGCACCACACAACGAAGCTGTTTTGATCTCGGAAACACCCTGAGTATGCTCACCAAATTCCGTGCGAATCTGAGACTGCAAACGAAGGAGTGTCGACGGCGCCCTAGAAGAAGCGACAACCTGCTCTGATACCAATTGTTGGAGATAGACGTCTGTGGAAGCACGCGAACAACACAAGGAAGAAGAAGAAGCTTGGAGCACAACACACAAGACTGAATGTATTACTAGAGAATGTACAAAGATAAGTAGCCCATTAGGGCAATAGGCGTATATACAAGCCGGGGGAAAAAAACCTCCTAAAGAGGGAAAAAAGTGCCCCGGCGGTCCTAGAGTGTTCACACACATCACTACCTAAATATATCAACAGTAAAGCCTATCAAAGGCAGTCTATAGCCCGAATTTCACATGAAAATGGATTTTCTAGCACATTGATATGCCATGTGCATTTTGTAAAAAATGTAATTTTTCCACTTAGACCCTACAAAATTTTGTATAGGAATTTTTGTTAGCCATATGGTTTGGCATGTATAAAGATCATATGTGTCTACATATTTGTACAAAGTTTCAAGGCGATCAGAGCTCCCTAGACACCTTAATGCCACCTTGCAAGCTTCCAAATGTAGTCAAACTTGTACAAGGAAGATTCAGATGGGAGTTTTTTTTGCATATTCCTAAAGGACGCCTTTCAAAACATAGTCCTACAAACTTTTACCTTCATCAAAGGATATTTGAAGGGTCAAAGAGCACAAAATCCAGTTTTCAAGGTCACCGCAGTTTTCTAGAATAAGAAAATTGAAGGCTTGAAGGATTGCCACATGGCAAAGTATGATTGAACCATGTTGTACGGTCAAGATGAGCTCATATTCAAGGGTGGAGATGCACTAAAGCATAAAGGAAGGAGGATCCACAATTTTTTTCATCAAAGAAGACTTTTTTGACAGTTAAAGATCAATAATGCAAAGTTTCTCCAAAAATAGTGGCTTATCTTATCCGAATTGATATCAGCACTGATCCGACGGTCTAGAACATCCCCAGATCCAATGGTGGAGAATGAAGGCGCCTAAATTTCACTCCTTTACACTAGATTTGATAGAAAGAACAATTCCAAGCCATTGATTTGATTAATCAAATGGTTGTAATTGAAAGTAGTGATCCTAGAGTTGAGAGTTGATTTCTCTAGATCCAAGGGCCCAAATTCATTCATAAAACTATATAAACCCCCCTCCAAACTCCTAGAGCATCATTGTTAGGCATCCATAGGGCTCTTGCTAGCTTACGGTTTCCTTGAGACGATCACCCTCGGTTGAGCGAGTGAGGATCCAAGGTGAGCTAGTATGAGTATAGTACCTAGTTTCAAATTTAAGTTAGAACTCCAATCTAGGACATGCTCTTGAAACCAGCATCTCTATCTTGACTCACCCTCGGTGGAGCGTGTGAGTGAGTTAGAGCTGGTTTTAATGAGTCTTAGACTTCTTTAGTTAAACGTTACGAGCCTAGACATACATAGGGTCAATGAAGTGGAACTCGCGTTCTTACGTGTGACATTCGGTTGAACTGTCATGGTTTGAACGTCGGAACCACCTTTGATCGGTAGACTGCTTAGCTTGACGTACCATGAAGATCTTATATATGTATCTTAATTCAAATCCTTTTAATTCATGTCACTTGTCACTTGTCTCTTGTCTCGTCTCTTAGTCTCTTAAGTATTTTTACATGTCTTCTATTTTCTTCTTTGTGTGAGAAGGCTCCGCAGTATTGCGTTGAACCAGTGAGGATGTTTCATTGAGCTTGTGAGTAAACTCTATCATCATAATTCACTTGCATGCATATAATCCATACATAGCCATACATATTGACTAGTTTCTGAAAGTGTATAAGAAGCTCCAATATTGGACCATTCTTCCTTTCAAAACTGATTTATGTGTAAGGATTCCGTCTATTCTCGTCATGCATACATATCATCTAAAGAAGACTATGCATATGGATTAGAATTAGGAAGTGTTTAAGAAGCTCCTTCAATGGATCATTCATCCTTCCAAATTTGATTCGTGTGTATGGTTCTTATCATTCTTATCAGTCATGTTCATAAATCTAACTTGCACTCCTACAATCTCATTCCCATAATCATTTCAACATCTCTCTCTTCTCCATACTCAACATTAATTTCAATTTCATGTCCTTAAACCTTCCAACATTCATTAGCTTCATACACCTTGTGTGTGCCACGACCGGACCCGATCCACCCGGATTGCGATCACCTCCACAGCGGATGCCTTAACTTTCCCTATACTGAACTTGGAGGCCAACTAACACCACCTTCGATTTCGAAATGCATGACGTGTTTTCCAGTGAGTTCCAATTTTCAGAAGGGTAGTTTTTCTCACAAGAATATGTACTTCCAAGCTATCCTACTACCCCCCAATCAACCACAAGAACATGTAGTCTCCAGCTCAAAAGAAGAGAGAACAGAGACCGATGATGATGATGGCAATGATGAAGCCGGTCAAGATAGCCATGACTCTCAAGAGGAGGTGCAGAATGAAGAGCAAGAGCAGCAAACCAAATCCCAAGGTGATAGGAGTACTCATGAGGACGAGACATTCAAAGCTGCCACTTATACTTTGGAAATTTAGAAGTATTACCACAATATGCAAGCTATATGGGCGCACAGACAATTATTCGAGGAACAGAGTCAAGCAATTGTCGAGCAAGAACTAGCTAGTGGCGATTTTGAAGAATCTTTCATTCAAGGTTTTAAGGAGTTAGTCAAATTAGTGGGAACCACTCAAGCCCTACATTATTTGAAAAGGAAGCCACTACCAGAGTTTGACCCTTGACACATTCATTTAATGTCCAAGCAGGGTCAGTACATGTGCATACCCACAGATGCACAATCTTTGCATCATGCCAAGGAATCTCGACTCATCCCCGAAACCACGATAGAAACCTAGCCCGAAGAAGGGACCATCTTCGTTGACTCCCCACCTCACCCATCCACTATAATATCCACAGCCACAGTCAAAATCCCCACCACATTATCTGCTCCTCCTTCACCTCCCGTCCATCCAGTTTCCCTAGTACACCCCACCTCACCTCGACCGTCCACATTCCTTGTAAGTACTGCTGCAGAAGCCATCGCTGCCTCAATAGCCCAAACACTTCTTGAAACCATTCCACCTAACCTTCCCCCCATAGCTACCACCATTCCAATCAATCCATTCCTCACGCCATCCTTTCCTTCATTTCCCATCCCTCTAAGGCCTATGTTCATATTTCCACCCCCAATGACCTTCTCACCAGTATCACCTCCCCGCCCAACTATATTCCCTTTGTCCTCCCTCTCCACTAAGCAATTTACGAGACTAAATCTGTAAACTATTGATCCACTTTTGTAAATCCCATGTTCACATCCACTCTTGCACCCACCATCACACCACTCCACCATCACTGCATTAGACTCCACGTCCAGTGACATGGACATTTCACGACCCACCGCACCACCACTCACCTCATCTATTTCCCCACCACATTTAGGCATATCACACTTCTCCACGGTCACCACTACATCCACCTTCCCATCCCCCTCTCCCCTTCCCACTGCATCAACACCCACTCTCACAGCATCTTCACTCACCGCACCATTGATACTGTCACCCATGATCGACAATGCAGTCCAACAAATGTTTTCTTGTATGACACAAGTAAGAGATGAATTTGCATCTCTTAGAAGCAGCTACCAACCATTGCAGCACACCACTACATAGTTGCAGGTGCATTTGAACTCTTTAACCATCAAGAACGCTTCCCTCAATGCACGACATCAGGAGTTACGATAAGCTTACCATTCTTTAGAGCTAGAAAGCGAACAAAAGACTAAGGAAGCACCTATTGATATCGAGAATCTTTTAAAGGCGTAGACCATAAGAAACACCACATTCACTAGAAATATGGGACTCTTAAGATGCCACCTCACAAATGCTAAGGAAGAGATTCAGAGACCACAGGAATAGAATCACGAGAATCTAGAAGTAGCTTTGGATAGAACGGATGAACCCCTTAGTTCTAGCCCATTTAAAGCAGTACCCTCTTAATCCATGCAAATATTGTCAGAAGATGATGCATGACTACTAGAGGACTACGATAAGATCAATGAGGAATATCAGAAGCTTATGTCATAGCTCATTCATCTCTCACACATTGAGCAATGTATAATTGCCAATGACATGGTATTTGTATATGATTTAATACATATATGATTATTACTTTCTCATTTCACTTCTCTGTTATAACTCCATTAGAACAATGATCTTCTTAGAGCTTGTTATTAGTACATGATCGATCATTTTTCATGATTTAAAGAATGATAGATTCAACAAAATATCTAGTACATCAAAAAAAGTTTAATTAGCATTTGTTTTCTGGATTGCGAGATATTGACTCATCTTTGCTCACTGGTCTATTGACTGTTGAACCCCAAAATTATCGGGATGGTCTTATGATTTGCTAAACATGTTTCTCTCTGTGTAGTCCATCATTTTTTATGAAATCACTCATGATTGGTAGCTTACTAACCTAATTAGATTTTCCCAAAAGGAATTAAGCCAATTCTTGCTGTGCTCAGAGAAATGTTCAAAACATTGAACATGTGTAGGAACAAAAATAGCAAGTTTTTTGTTCTTGGATCAACGCCTACCTATCTATTTTGATCCATTGATTAGTGGATTATGTTCCAAGCAAAATATATGATTATTTATGATCAATAGCTAGCTAAAGATGCCCAATAGAATCTCCAACAATCATTCTTAGCAGGCGTGAAGCAAGATCAAGCAACGCCACTTCATCTCTAAAGACTATCCACCATCTCCTCCAACATGTTTACTATAGTATGAGACTATGTACATGTCAAAATCATTATCTAGGTCCTTGAACTCATGCACCAAAAACTCATTGTTAGTGTGGGAATCGTTTGACTTAAACCTCCAAAAAGCATCCTTCATGGCTTCATTAACGTAAAGCTCTATGGTTGCATTATTCAAAGGTATCTTGTTCATGGCTATTATCCTTGTCAGCAGAGAGTACCAACATTGAGGATCTTCACCTCATAATTGTGAATCCTTGGATACATGAGGATGATAATATGATGATCGAAAAGTCATCATGGAAAGTCATGGAGTATAGGTGATTTCCAAATCAAGGTGTTTGCATAGGAACACATACATCACTATGAAGAAGCCACAATTAATATGCAACCCTAATTGGCCCATCTTTGGGGAAGGAAGAATTTTTATTTTACCAAAATATAGTCCTCATAGAGATATTTATAAGGTGCCTCAATTTTGGGTAGAGAGGACACCATTTTAGATTTTTGTAGGTGAAGCAAACTAAGAAACTTCAGATGACCAAAGTGAGTACGGCAAAGCTTTGCATCTAAAATAACCTCGGAATCATGAATTACACATGTTGAGTCATTCTTAGATTCTACAAATCTATGAGCTTATACAACCTATGACATAAAATACCAGAAACAATGAAAACATCACCATTCAAGAGATCATGAATGTTACATTTGTCATCAATAAATTTAAAAACTAGACCAATGTTGGCTAGTGCTGAAACTAATAGAAAAAAGTTTTCTTGATCCTTGACACATATAAGGCATCAGACAATGTGAAAGAACTACCACCAATAGTAGTTAGAATGATCTTTTTGACTCCCATGAGAGGATAATGGGAGTTGCTAGCACATGTGACACTATTCCCCGTAGGAGAAGGCTCAAGTGAAGTGAAGAAACCATGCTGCGAGGTAATATGTTTGGTTATACCATTATCAAAGTACCAAACATTTGAGTCTACTACAATTGTAAAATCATGAGAAGATGGGTCATAGATGCAATGAGTAGTAAATGCCCATTGTTCATTTTGAACAAGGTAAGTAGACTCTGTTTTATGTGTAGAGACCTCTACAACAACCATTCTAGCCTCTTTCTTCTTTGCCTCTTTTACAGCTGGTTTGGGACAAATCATAATGAAATGATTTGTTAGCAGACCACTGCTTGCTAGTAGATGAGCCCTATTTACTTTTGGGCTTTTGATTAGCTAATAAAGCTTATCTGCACACATGTAATTGACTTTATACAATTATGTTGATAGTTTTTTAGCTTGCCTTTTGTATTTTATCTATGAATCTTTCCACTATTGTATATTCAAGAAGAGTTCATCTTTTAACAAATAATTTATTCTCTTTAATGAGAGAAATCAATCATGTAGCAAAACTGCATTCGAAAAGAGTTTATCTACTTCAATGCTTGAATTATTTTGATATTTTGTGTAAGAAAGCAAGAAGAATTGAATATTTTTCCTGAGTCTACAATACCATAAATTGCAATATTTATGCCTAATTTAGAAACAATATTTATATTCTTCAATGTAAGTTTAGAAGGCTCTGGTTTCCACCAACCATCAAAGCACCTTCCATGAATATCCTTGAAATAATACCCGATTGACATAATATCCTTTTTATGTTCAAGAAAATCCATCATCAATATTATAAACATCGTCCTCATTATGAATACTTGACTATTCTAATTATTGTATTTTTCCACATTGAGAGTGAATTCATGGAGATGAAATCTATATGACAATGCCCTCTTCACCACAAAGTGGTTTGCCTCCCAAATCCCTTGTGTGAAAAGAATCCAATATGGTCATACAACAAGTGGAAAGTTTTTAACAAGATTTAGTAGCACGAGTCTTCAGACTTAACTCCTACAAGCTCATGAGGTCAATCATCAAAGTTAGTAGAGTAAAAAAGTGGTAACAACATTTTGATGGCAATTATTGGATCAACTTGTTGAAGGTGTGTGGAGTACTAGAAGGTGGAAGCAAGGGACATGACACCCAAAAAGGAAAAATTAGGACATTAGGTTACAGAGAGCCCGATGGAGGTTTTTGCATGCCCACTACATGTTCTGGCCTAGCGCATTCACTATGCATAACACAAATTGGCATCATAGAGAAAGAAGGAAGGAAGGAAAAGGGAAATTTAGTCTCTTTTTCTAGAATGGGTTATTTCATTAACATATTTTTATCTAGAAAGATGGTGGAGATAAGTGGAATGGACCTATACCAATCATTTGATAAACCGCCTATACCAGTCATTGAGGTCACCACACAAAACCTACATCGAATGCAAACCAAAGTAGGTGTTAGTGTTTGATTCATCATTTTTATCTTTTTGTTTTATGATCCAATCTCAAAAATATTCCATGAATCCCTTTAGCATGCATTTAGAAAGCATTCCTTCTTGATTATATTTTTTATGAAAGAAATCACTTTTACAAGAACATCGATTTTTGTTTTGAATTTAGTTGCCACACTCAAATTTTCTTGATCCTATTAGTCCTATTTTAGACTTCATTTGTATTCAATTGGAGTTTTCAAGATCATACTAATTCTTAATTGTTACTTGAAATCATAAACTCAAAAAATAATCAAGCCATATTAATTTGGCACTCACATTTCACATAAAAAGTATCAATCATGTCCAAGAGAATTCTCTTATTTGGTTGGGCCCTTTTCCTATCAAGGATAGAGGTGTGGATTCAACCCTTGGGATGTGGCTAGACATCCCTCATTACTCAGGTATTGAGATGTTGAAACCGGAATTTTTGGGGGACCGTTGGGCATTTAAGCTACCTAGTTCAAACTAGTTATATCTATGGACTTAGGTATATCTCTTCTTAGTGTTTACCTTAGTGGGCCTTTGTGCTCTATATCCTAGTAGTTGATGGGTATCCAACCCCTACTTTGTGGGATCTGAGGGGTCCCATGGGTGCTATGCCTGTCTCTCATCGTATTTTCAAATTAAATCAAGATAACCTAGAAGAGTAATCTCAATGATCAAAATTCCTTAAAAAAAATCAATCAAACTAGATCTTGACCTTCTCTTTCACATAATGTTCACCAGAATGTTGTTGACAAATGTGCATGACACACATTACACAAAAGGTGCCTTGTATGTAGTTGAAAATGAGGAGGAATGCATGAGGAGCTATGGGAGATTAAGAACTCATGCATGTGAATATACTTGAATTTCAAATTCCCATTCTGTTCAAAGTCTAAACCATGTTAAGAATATCAAGAATATCAAGGAATTGATGGAAAGCACAAGAATTTTGAATATTCAAAATCTTGATGCTAGCATTTAGCGCCTATATGGAGAGAATAATCTATTAGAAAAGACATAATCTTCCTAGTAGACAACATTCACTACTTTGTTTTCATTTCTAATATTTATCTCATTCATGTTCTCACGTTTCCATATGTTAATGTACACAAACTATCAAGACACAAGAACACATGCATGGATAGAAGCATTGAAGTTAACACACATTTACATTATTTACGAATTCATATGCCCATTTACTTTGTGCATATGATTCAAGAACATGTATACATTATTGCGACCATACAATACATATATTCTTATCTATCTCGAGATTGTGAGAGTGTGTACACTTATCTTGAATTTAACTTGTACCCACATAAAATTTGTATTCCAGTGTTTAAGATCAATTTAAGTGAATGTCTCTTTACAAACTAAAGCCAACTTGAGTTTTTTTATCCTAGAGTGTAAACAAGCATATTCAAATCAATGAATGTTAATCTGTATTTCCTTGCTATTCTACCATGTAAAAGTAGCACACATACAGGTTTCAATTGAATTATACTCACTTTTATTGAGTCATCTATCGGTGCTTCTAACTTGGTTTTAAGCTTAGGCTTCAAACCTCAACCACACTTCCATATCATTAAGGAACTTCTTAGAAATATTATTATCCAGTTCAACCAAATTATGCACTACACAACCCTTATCAACCCCACACACATTATTCACTAGTCAACAAACAATTTCAATATCCACCTTATCCATATGGTTAGCTACCTCTGGAAAAACCATTGCAATAATAATAGGTTCAACAATGGCCTCTTTTCTAGTGGCCGAATATCCCTCATTGTTTCTTTAGAGATCAAAGGAATCAAGGTTATAGAAATAGAGATGATCCATAGAACATGAATCAATAGTATTGATGACCCCAAGAATGTAACTTTTTCTTGGAAGAGGGCATTTTAGGGTCAATTGTGAGTATGCCCATGATTTTGATCAAAGGTGATATCAACAACAATCTTCTAGAACTAATATTTTAAGTTGAACTTCTATGGAACCCAAGATTTCTATAGTTTAGAAACAATCCCACAAGATTTTAACAAAGACAAAAGAACAATCCCACAAGATTTCTATAGTTCTGAAACAAAGACCCACCATAGAGGAGTAGGAAGAAGTCTGTTATAGATCTACATATTGGTTTCTCAAAGGGTCATCTCAATTTGATCTACCAAGACTAGTATTAGGAGAAACTTTTGGGCAAAAGGAATATGAAAATGAAAAAAAAGATCTTGTTCCCTCAAAAGTAGAAGTAATTGAATCTATCATAGAAGTAATGAATACTACACCAAAACCTACCATGTTCCCATTCAAATAACATTACCTTAATTGTTTTTTTGGGCCTTATATTTAGTAGAGAATTACTACAAAATTTAGAGGGAATAACTAGACTCCATGTGTTGTTGCCTTCAAAGGATTTATACTCTTCTTCCATAGCTTCTTGCCACCCCTTTGTGCCTTTGGCCTCTTCATAGGTAGAAGGTTCAATAAAACTATCATACACAAGCCTTGAGATTGGATGTTTTACCTTTGATGACCTCCTTTCTTCTCCTTTTGGTAGGATAAATCTTCTTTGCCTTGGTGCCTTGATTTTTGCTTTTGATGTAGCTCCTCCTTCTAACATAGGTTCTTCAAAATCTTCCCTTCACTACTGCTTCATAGCTAACAAATGATCATTTTTTGAATTGGTTGAGGAATTAACATAATTATCTTGCCCTTTGTAAGTGTTCCCACTTTGCTTTTGCTAACAATCTTTGGCATATTGTCCTTGCTTCCCACAATTGAAGCATCCATTTGAGTTGGAGTAGCCTCTACCTCCATATCTTCCTCCTCTACCTCTTCCTCTTCCTGTTCCTCTTGATGATTGACATTCATCTTGGCTTGATTGATTCCCTTGATTGCTTTGGTTGCCTTGTTGGTAGCTGCTTCTACCTCTTCCTCTTGAACCACCTCTGTTGCCTTTGCCTCTTCATCCTTTGCCTGCATAGAAGAGTTGGTCTCGACTGCCCTTTGACTTGTTGCCTCCATGCTTGAGCTCCTCAGTCACCATAAGGGAAGTAAGTTGCTCAAAATCTAGTAATGAATCCCTTACATACAGAGAGGTTGTGATTGCCTTCCATTTATCATCTTCTCTAAGCCCATTAAGTGTGTGGGCAACTAGGTCATCATCATCTACGATAAATCCTATTGAACCAAGTGCATCAAAGATCTCTTTTGCTTTGAGTATGAAGTCATTAATGCTCTGATTTGATGACTTCCTAAGGTTGTTGAGTTCATTCTTGAGCTGAATTTCTCTATCCTTTGTAGAGTTAGAGTACAACCTTTCTAAACACTCACAAACCTTCTTAGATGTATCTAGGTCTTGGATATGACCTATCATGGGGTTGCTTATGTGTTGAGATAGAATGAAGATCACTCTCCTATCCATTTCTTCCCATTCTCTAATGGATCTCCTTTGATTATCAGTAGGTGTATGTGGATCTATGTATGGCTCCACCTCAGTACCACTAACCAACCCCCAAAGACCCTTTCCCATGAGGAAGTTAGAGATTTTGAAATTCCAAGGTTGGTAATTGCTCTTTTCAAGCTTCTCAATCTTAGTATTATAGTATCCCATTTTGTATGAGACTATAAAATGGCTCCTAATACCTCCTTGGATTTTGATAGATATGAAAAAGAATGATATGTTAGCTTCCCACAAGAGTCTCCACTTATCGTGAACTTTTGATGATGATAGAAGCCCCCTTTGCTTCAAATCCTTCTTCAAATCCTCTTGGTCTTTGCTTCAACCCTTGGCTCTCAATCAACTTCAAGGCCTCCTCTTGATGTCCTCAATGCTCAATAATGAGCTCTGATACCACTGATGGAGTATATCCACTCCTAATTGGAGCAAAAGAATGATGGGCCCTTCCTAGGACCAATCTATCTGATAGATCAACCCACCAAAAATGCAATAGCTCTCAGGAACAGATGCATTAACCTTGGCAAATTTACATAGTACAAATAGAAAGATGGGCTTTCGAACAAGCCAAGGATCATGGAATTTGAATGATGTGAGAGGTATCAACCTCCTTCCACAAGACATACCAGAAATTGTCTAAATAGGAAGCTTGCACCTATGTGTACCTTCCAACACAAATACACTTGGGAATATGCAGAGATCAGACTAGAGAGCTTTCAAGATCAATATAACCAAGGGTAATGAATAATTAATACTACCATTATATTTAAAAGAAAGCTTACAATCATAGGAACAAAATGATCTATCTTGCAAATGAAGCAGACAACTACATAAAGAGATATGGGTGATCAAAGATTACTTCCTATGAGGAAATTCTAGCAAGCAAGGGGCTTGCTTAAGCTATGGGCTAGCTTAGACATGGTGTAAACACTCCTAATGAGAGCCTACAAGTGCTCAAATGGTAGAGGAGGATGTTCTGACTTTGCTCCATATGTTTGCTTATATAAGGCTCAAAAAGGTAGTTGTAAATTTGAATTCAAAGATACCCTCCAAATGATCCCGAATTTTTTTCCATCAATATGTTGAGTAAAGAGCTGAGAACGTTCATGGAAAAGTGGTTGTATATCCCATCAAAACGTTTGAGTGATGTGCCACTTCATTTAGCATGAGTTCCCACACTTGAGATTGCTAAAAGAGGCTAACATCTCATACTTGTGACTCAAAGGCACAATTTGTAGATACACTTTTTGACTTGATAACTATTAGAGATTTCACCTAAAAGTGATCCACTCTTTTCGGGAGTGATTTATTATTTGAATTAAAAATAATTCATGGTTTTTGGCTCTCAATTAGTTCACAAGATTCTCTCCATTCTTTGCTTTTACATGTGATCAAGATAAATCTAGTTTTAACCTTTGGAAATACATAAGCATATGTTGCAATGTGTGTACATGAATCCAAAGAAATCCAATTGAATTTATCAAGATCTTAGGCTTGCTTCATTCACCAACACATATGTGCTTTCTAAGAATCATTCCTCAACATTGATGTGTAGTTTTCAAATATGTGATGAGTAGTTGCTTCGATCTAATTTGTCAATAGATTAGGGAAATCTGTCAGCCATAATGCCTAATCTTTGACTATGCTCTGATACTACTGTCATGAGGTGATGGAAAATGTACAGAGATGAGATGGTCTTGGAAAAATCTTGCTCTAGAACAGCATTGATAACTTTAGAGAACCTTAGTAGTCTTCTGAAGCTTGATATGTTTGCACTTAAAACTCTATAGTAGTTTGGAACATCATTTCAAAATCTTTGTCTCAAAACAGATGATGTGTGAGTGCAAAGCACCTGATAGTACCTTCTATTTCAGTAAGAAGAGTTCATAGCCTTCTTCTATTTTACTTAGAGCACCTTGTATTTATGAAAGAAGATCTCATAGCCTTCTAAGTAAAATAGAGTACCTTCTATTTACTTAGAGCTCATAGCTTGGTAGTAATTGACCCAAGAGATTTTGTGCACTTTCAAATGGAGTTTTGAACAAGCTTTACCAATTTATTGCATGAATTTAGGATGACCACACTCATAGCAATGTTCACAATAATGGGGGGGGGGGGGGGGGGGTAATCCCAACTTTTCAAGAAGAAGATGATGCACATACCCTATCACATATATTTACTCATAGCTCAAGATTTATGCATCCAATGGTTATGAAACTTTGTAGACATGTTTAGTCCACTTCTAGCTTAGTGTTTCAATCTATGGATTGATCACTAATTATTTACACAAAGAGAAATGACTCAAAGAACTTGGTGGAGTTGCTCAATGTACTATAAGAGTGAAGAGAGATTCATACACTAACAAAAAGTAAGTACAAAATGTATTGCTAATGGACATATTATACAAAGAGACTATTGAGGACTTGTCTAGCTTCGAGCTAAGCCTAAGCTCACTAAAATGAGTGTGATGATCATATATAATCAGCTCTCATACCCGTGACTCAAAGGCATAGTATACATATACACTTTTTGACTTGATAAGTATTAGAGATTTCATCTAAAAGTGACCCACTCTTTTACGGATTGATTTGAAATTTGAATTCAAAATAATTCATGGATTTTGGCCCTCAATGAATGAAGTGTGAAAGCAAATGATCTAATTCTTATGTTAGGAAAAAAGCATATGTTTTTGGGTGACGCATGATCCGCATTGAAAACTCGTGTTAGATGAGAAGTTGAGGAGCTTGTGTTTGTTGAGGTTTTGTAAAGTTTTCGCAAATTTTCCTACATGAAAGTCGTGCTAATTCCTCCTTTCAAGCCACATCCCTATTAGCTTTCTCAAAGATGCATAAGAAGAAAGGAATCACAGGTGAGCAAGTCCAAGGAATCCGTTTTTGGGTTATAATCTCCTCAATGCGGAGACATGTTGGCACATTCAAGAGGTTAGAACATCAGAAGTAAAATCCTCTGAGACACACATCTTCATCTGTTCGACTCCTTATACAAACATTGTACATAATGCTAAAAACACAAACTTGATTTTCTGAATAAAGGTGCAAGATTCCACTGTAGTATAGACATAGTCACATGAATTCTAGCATTGAAGAGAGCAGTGTGGATGCAGTACTTTGTTCTAATCGAGTACAAAAAATATGAGAGTCTTCATGCTTATTGTCAGCGGATTGAGCATGATGGATGCACTTAAGGGTTTCAATGTCTCACCTTTTGCACATCAATTCCCATCCTCTCAATTTCAGGTTTTACTTTGATCATAGACATGCCAACTATTTTTCTACTATTCTCTCTTTCTTACCTAAATTTCTCTACTACTTTCCATGAAGAATACCTTTTTACCATTTGATTCCATACTTGAGCTAGATTTTCCAGTAAGCTTTATGCTGATTTGAGCTTCTTCTTCTTGATCAATTCTATTTTCAATGTCCTCTTCCTCCTACACACCTTTATTTAAATTGTACCATGATCAACGTTAATCAAACATTACATCTCTATAGATCTTTAGCTCTTTAGTTTTAGGGTTATAACACCTATAACCCTTTTTCTCACCTACATAACCTATAAAGATACACTTCCCTGATTTTTCTCCAAGTTTGTGCCTTAATTAACTAGGCACATGGATATAATAGATACACTCAAGTACTTTCATATATGATAAATCTAGTTGCTTAGCATTCCAATGCTCATAAAGAGTAGTAGTATGTATACCTGAGTGCAAAAGAAGAAGGATTACGACCACCACATGCTAGAGAGATGACTCTCCTCCCAACCAAATGCCTCTATATATAGCTCTCTCCAGGGGGCTGCCTTCTTGGGCAAGTGGATACTAACCATCCAAGTGTCAGCCATGTAACTACATGTGCCCTATCGTAGAGATATTCATCTCTACTTTCATATCTTGGCCAAACTCTAGGTTCCATGTCCGTTTTGAGTAGGAACATATTAATCACAAATGGAAGGCGGATGCAAAGATGGCACTTTTCACACAAAAGTCAAGATGCCATAGGTTTGGATCATGGAAAATACAATAGCCAATCTGCATCAGTAGTTGTATTGTGTTGATTCATATCCATGTCAATGCGTGATGCCTCGCTCCTCGAATGTCAACGTTACCTGTTTTAGAAGTTTTCATGAGAAGCTAATCATTATCATATGATTTGTGCTACTTATTAAATCAACACAAAAAAATAATGGTTGATGGTAAAGCACTTGCATTCTAGATCGGAAAGAATGATCAACTGGCATACTGAATAGGTCTGTCAAGTTTGTATTCCTCACTATGTTGAGTCGAAATTGCACCCACTGCATATGCACTGGCATCTACATGTACATGAAAAAGTTTTGACCAATCCAGTGTGATAAGATTTGGTGCAGCCACCGATTTGGACCTTAATATCTAATGAGAATTTTCTTCTTCTTCTTCCCACTTAAATGACACTTCTTTACCTGTAAGTCTAGAAAGTGGCTTGACTATCTCTGCATACATTTTGATAAATCTTTTGTGGTACCTAATATGCCCCAAGAAGCTTTGAATCTCTTTAGGAGATTTGGGTTTAGGTAACTTTAGTATAGAAGGGTCCGAAGCCATAACTTTAGCAGATACCACATGTCCCAAGAGAGTTCCTTCTGTCATGAGGAATGACATTTATTTGGGTTCAACTTTCGTTTAGTCTCCCTGCATCTTTTAAAAACATTATGCAGCTATCTCAAGTGACTATCCAAGCAATCCAAAGGGATCTCCTTATTAGTGCCTGAAAATGAAGAAAAGTCATCCATGAAAATTCTAAGTGTTTCCAACAGTAAGGGTCCAAAAATGAGGTTGACAGTTTTGTTAAAGGTGGTCGAAGCATTTTTGAGTCCAAATGGCATTTTTATGTATACATAGGTGCCCCATGGTGTGATAAAAGTGGTCTTTTCCTTGTCATTTGGATGTATGGATATTTGATTGTATCCACTAAATCCATCCATGAAGCTATATAATGCATATCCAGCCACTTCCTCAATTACCTACTTTGCAAAAGGCATGGGGAATCCATCTGGAATGGTTACCTTGTTGAGTGCTCTAAAGTCAACACAAATTCTGATTTTGTTGGTATTCTTCTTTGGTACTATAACCATTAGTGAAAGCCATTCTGAGTGTTCCATAGGAATGATGATTCTTGCATCCTCCATCTTCTGTATTTCCAAATAAACAGCTTCAACATATTTTGGGTTAAGTCTATAACTCTTTCCTCTTACTAGTTTAAATCCATCAACAAGAGGAATTTTGTGCTCTCCATAATTGGCAAGCACTCCTTCTAAGTCTTTATAATGCCACGCAAAAACATCTGCATAGTATGTCAAGAAAGATTTTACCTTTTCAAGCAACTCAGGGTGGCTCCACAACCAAGTGGCCACTAAAACTAGATGATTATTTTCCTGAGTGCCTAATTGAACTTCTTTGACTGGGTTTCTATCCACGAGTGTATCCACATGTGCATTTTCAACCCAATTTTCCTCCAATAATATCTCCCACATTGTTTCATAATTAGGAGTGTTCTAAATTTCAATTTATTCCTCTTTATCTTGCATCCATCCTGCATGTATTTCTTCAATAGGAAACGAACATTCATCGCTAGTATGTTTTAGCTTCAGTAGCTTCCTTCCTTGTGATTGTCATATCCTCATCCAAATTGTATTTGAGGGGTGTCTTCCTCCCCCTTCTATGGTTTGTGACTGGTTCTCCCAATCCATCAACATGAGCTTTATCCTCCTTTCTTCATAATCTTCTTCTGTACAAGAATTATTTATAAAAATTCCAAAACAAGAGGAAGAGTTGCTTGCTTGATGCCAATTCAAAATATCTTCTTCCTCCTCAATCTCTAATTATGGTTGGCCCTCCATTTCTTGTTCCATGCAAATGCCAACTGATTGCATCATGCTGGTGTTCCCTTGGTGATCTGGACCCTCCTCTAAATATATATGTTTAAGTTCCTACCCCCTCTGCTGTACCCACATAGTGTCTTTACCCCAATCACGGATGACACTTGCATGCCTCAGCCATGGTCGTCCAATCAAAAGGGGAAATCCTCCCTTTACCTAGGGGAGTCGTAGTACCACAAAGTCCAAAATGAAGAGGTTACCTTGTACTTCCAGTGGAACTTTTGGAATCACCCCCATTGGCCTTACTTTGCTTTGATCTGCCAAAGTGACGGTGAAGTGGGCTGGTCTGGATGGGCATAGGCCAAGCTTCTCCATGGTATGTTCAGGCATCAAATTTATGCCAGACCCACCATCCACAATGACTCCTTGTAACTTTAATCCTTTTATTGTTACTGTCAGTCTTGGACTCTTATAGTCTGTGAGAGGTGCTTCTTCTAACTCCTTCCCTTGACCCAAGGTAGTAGTCTTGGCCACTACGGTGGATGAGGAAACCTCATCAATAATCTGCAGTACTTCAGACCTGAATTTTGCATCCATGTTTATCAACTCAAGAATACTAACCTCTGTTTTGATTGAGTTGAATAATCTTGAAGCTCGAGATTCCCTAAGATCAATTTTTTTGTTTGATTTCTCAAGTTCCTTGTGGGCTCAGCTGTATGCATTCCCAATGACATCATTAGTCTTTGAAAAATCTTCTTTGTGTGTTATCTCTTCACATTTAGTTGAACTTCCTTTCTCTTGTTTTGCATCTTCATATATATCTGATTTGCTCTGATGTACCCTCTGGTCCTTGTAACTTCCAAAAGTACTTGATCCCTGGCTTAGTGCTTCTAGAATTTTCCCTTTATTTCTTGTCTGCATGACCATGGAGTCAATTTCTTCTAATTGTACCACTCTAGTTGATGGTGATTGTACAACATTAACTTCTACTGCTCCTTGATTATCTACCGAGATCATTTGGAGATGGGGCCCAAATGCAGATGCTTTGTTTTGTGGGCAACAATTTGTATAATGATCTCTGGCATCTGGGCAATTCCTGCAAGGGGGGCATTTTTTGGTAGGGTACATTTACTTTGATAGTGGCCACACTCTCCACACCTGAAACAGATAATTGGCCTGCTAGGCCCATTTCCACAATTACCTCTAGGTCGTTGGTTATAGTTGTTAACTTGGTTGGGGGTTGTTGCCATTACATTTGTTGAGAATTGAGCACCTCCTTAATAGGGTTGTGCATGCATCCCTCTTGTCTGACATTCATGGACCTCATGACCAGATTTCTTGCATAGCTAGCAAGTTACGCTTTGTTGGAAGAGATGGACGGATACCACAAGAGGATGAGTTGGTACTGCTAACCCCTGCTTTGTACCTACCCTCTTTCTCTTCAGAGTTGGATATTAGGCCCTTTTAGCTTGCTAATGACACTAAATAAGTGCCTATGTACTTTGGAAATGATGTTTCAAACAATTAGATCAAAATAGATAACTTTGCAAATAGCTAGTGATAAAAAACTTGCTATTTTATTCTTGATACCTGCTAGAGATTTTGCTCAGTGCTCACAATATTATAGCAATTAGGAAAATTCCTTTTGATGGTATCTAATTAGCTTAGATAGCTAATGATTCCAATTGGAATCACTTAAAATGATAAACCATATACTAAGCAATCACTTTAGCAAATGGATGCTTACCCCCGATTTTTTAGGAGCTACACAAAGAATGACTAGAGAGCACTTAGACATGGATTTCTTCCAATTGGTAGAATCAAATTGCTTCAAATTTTGGCAGCTTGAAGTAGACTTTGAGATTATTCCAAGAAGCTATATAACATGAAAAATGATAGAGCGATCACTGAGATATGGTCCTCACAAGTACGCTATTTTGAGTGGTCATGGTAGAGAGATGAGCAGAGATAAATCAATGATGTAATGTATTATAGAACAATGATATACATTATCATTGGAATAGAAATGATGCCTAATGATAGTGATCTAGGTGAGCTAAGATGTAAGCTACTTAGCCACTCCAAAAGATCATCAATAAGCTCAGAAATTGGGGCACAATTGGTCGTGAGATTACAAGTACCTTTTATAGATGTTTTAACTCCAAGTTTGAATTTGAATTCAAACTTGGATTTACCTAAAAGTTCTCCTCCAAGTTAGGAGAAATTCCACCAAAGTGAATTCTTAGCTTTATCTCTCCTAACTCCATGAGATATGTGGACTTACAATATTCTTCCAAGTCAAATGACTTCTACAATAGTTAATAATAAAAAATTATAAGCAATGGTTCATGTGATCCTTCAAATGTTTGCACATGGCTTCTTCAATGCCTAGCCAAGTTTGAAGGCTTGGCATTTGTACCAACAGCTCCCCCTCAAGCCAAACATCTTGGCTTGGTCTTCTTCATGAATCCTCTTGAATGCCCTATAATCCAATCATAGCTTTAAACCTGCAAAGTTTAGTACCATCAAGTGCTTTGGTTAACAAGTCTTCACATTGCATATTTGTGGATACATAGGCAAGTTGAATCTCCTTGCTCAATAACTTCTCTCTTGCATAGTGATATTGTACTTCTATATACTTGGTTCTTGCACGATGGGATTGGCTGCAAGATGCAAAGAACTTGTATTGTCACAAAAAATCATAAGTGAGCTAGAGTGTATTCCCAAATCTGAATATAGCAATCTAATCCATATGGCTTCTTGTGTAGCATTGGATAATCCCCTATATTCAACCTCTATTGAAGATAAAGCAACAGTAGGTTGCTTCTTGGAAGACCATGACATGGGCTTATCACCTGCAAAAGAAAGATAACCAGAGGTACTTCTCCTGTCATCTTTACAACCTGCCCAATCTGCATTTGAGTATAGCTTGATGTCTAAATCAGATGTGTATGGAAAGTATAAACCTTGATTTTGAGTACCCTTGAGATACTTCAAAATCCTTTTGGCAGCTTCCAAGTGAGATGCTCTAGGTTTATGCATGAATTGACTTAAAACACTTACTCCATAAGCTATGTCAATCCTTGTCAAGGTTGCATAGTTTAGACTCCCAATTATGCTTTGATATTTTGCAAGGTCTTCAAGCAAATCACCTTCATGAGCACCCAATTTATGATTTACCTCGATAGGGCTGCTAGCAACCTTTGCATTCTCCAAGTGGAACTTCTTCAACATGTCCTGCACATACTTCTTTTGAGTAATGTAAATTCCAAAATTTGTATAGACCAATTCAAGTCCAAGAAAATATTTTAGTGACCCTAGGTCACTTATTTTGAACTCTTGCATCATTAGGTTCTTAATTTGTTTGATGGCATTCACATCACTACCTATAAAGATGATGTCATCAACATACACACATAAATATATCAATTTTGAGTTGCTTCTCTTGACAAACAGAGAAGTATCTACTTTGCTCATCATGAATCCCTGATCTTGAATGTATGTAGTCAACCTATGGTTCCATGCCCTAGGTGCTTGCTTCAATCCATAAAGAGCTTTGTTTAGTTTGCACACATAATTTACCTTGCTTGGGTCTTCATAACCAGGAGGTTGAGCCATGTAAACCTCCTCTAAAATCCAACCATTAAGGAAAGCATTTTTCACATCCAATTGGTACATATTCCAATTCCTTGATGCAACCACACTTACCGATACTCTAATGGTTCGCATTTTGGCCACATGTGAGAAAGTCTTTTCATAATCAAGTCCTTGGGTTTGTGCAAAACCCTTAGCCACAAGTCTAGCTTTATATCGGTTTATGGATCCATCTGAGTTTCTCTTGATTTTCTAAATCCATCTAGAACCAATTACCTTCATTGATGCCTTCTTTGGTACTAGCTCCCAAGTATCATTCTCCTTGAGTGCTTCTATTTCTTCATCCATAGCTTCCTTCCATTCTGCCTTGGTCTTTGCTTCTTCATATGTACAAGGCTCTTCAAGTGATAAATCCTTAGCAAGATAAAGGGAATGCTTAGTAACTAATGAAGTATCATAAGCATATCTGATTGGCTTCTTACTCTCCCTTTGTGATCTCCTTAGAGCTTGGTTGGATGATTCAGGTAAGTCTTCCAACCTCTTCATCTTTGCCTTGCCCTTTGATATCCATGCCTTGAATTCTTCTAGATTGATGATGTCCTCATCATCTGATTTGATGTCTTCAATCTGGCTTGGCTCCTCCTTGGTGAGGCTTGGAAATTCCTCTTCCAAGTCATATGGCAATTTGACCTTCCTGCATTCACTTTCAAACCAAGAGTCATTCTCATCAAACATAACATCTCTACTGACCATAAAGCCCTTATTGGATGGATTATAAAACATGTATCCTTTCTAATTTAAATCATACCCTATGAAGATGCACTTCTCTGCCTTAGGGTCTAGCATACCTCTGGTTTGAGATGGAACATGCACATAAGCAACACATCCAAAGATTCTACAATGATCAAGTGATGGCCTTCTACCATGCCATGCTTCATATGGGGTCATCCCATCAAGTGATTTGGACGGCAATCTGTTAATAAGATAAGTGGCAATAGATACACTTTCTGCCCACAAATAATTAGGTAACTTTTTTTCATTAAGCATCGATCTAGCTTTTTCCACAATCAACCTATTTCTCCTCTCTTCTACCCCATTTTGCTCAAGGGGATACCTTGTAGTAATCTCCCTTTTGATGCCTCTATGCTGCAAGAATGCATCAAATTCATTGGAGAAGTATTCACCTCCTTCATCTGACCTTAATCTCTTTAGACTTCTTCCTGTTTGATTTTCCACAAGTGCAAGATACTTCTTGAAGCAATTGAACACTTCATCTTTATGTTTCATAAAGTATAAGATAGCCCACCTACTAAAATCATCAATGAATGACACATAGTACCTTGAGCCTGAAATTGAAGGGTCCTTGCTTGGTCCCCACACAACTTGTGGACAAGTTCCAAGTAATCCTCATGCATATAGCCTTTCTTTGAGAAGGGTAACTTGTGTGATTTACCAAACTGACATTCACCACATTTATAGATCATGTGTTGTTTGGATATATTAGGTATCCCAAGCACACATTGATCTCTATATATTTGCTTCAAGGTTCTCTCACCAATATGCCCTAATCTTTTATGCCAAATCTCAAGCTCAGACAATATTTTATCCTTGTAATTATAGAGTGCAATATTCCTAGTGTCCTCAAGTTCAAATGTAAACAATATACCTGTTTTTTCTCCCTTGGCAATTCTCTTGAATCCATGTCGGGGGTCCTCCACAAAAGCTCCATATTTTTTGAACCTAACCTACAAACCCTTTTCCACTATTTGTCCAACACTCATCAAATTTTTGGTGATTGTAGGTATATAAAGAACCTGCTCAACAGATTCTATTCCCATCAAAGGTTTTGATATTTCCTACCTTGAGCACTGAATGCTTGGTGTCATCACCTATTTGCACTTGGTGCTTTCCCTTGGGTTCCTCAAGGTCAAAGAGAAGAGCTACATTGCCTACTACATGGTTTGAACAACTTGAGTCAATGTAGAAGAGGTTCTCATCATTCATACCTTGTTTTGAAGTCATATTCATAATGAGAAGAGAATCCTCTTGATCCTCTGAGTAGTTTTTGAAGTCCTTTCTTGATTTGTATCCTCCTTGGTAGTTGTTATTGTAGTTGTTGTAGCCTTGATTATGGTTGAATATTCCTCTTGATTGTGAGTAGCCACCTCTTTGATATCCTCTTCCTCTCTGATTCTTGAAGTTCCTATAGCATCTGTAGTGTGATTAGACAATCCACATATGTTGCATGGGGAAGAGTTGAAAGGTCTCCCCCTACCTTGCTTACCTCCTCTACCCTTCCTCTTGAGTTCCTACCTCTTCCTGCATAGTTAGCTTGAGAAGTAGTACCTTCATCCTCTACTTTCTTGCTTTTCCCTTTCTCTTTAGTCTTTCCTTTATCTGTATATAGGGCAGACAAGTTGTTACCTCTTGATGGTTCTCCATTTTTGTTGAGTTTGGCCTCATGGGTAAAGAGTTGTCCCATGGGTGTGGTAAGATCTGGAATCTGCATATCCATGTAAAGGTCCATAGCAGTTGTGAAAGCTTCCCACTTATCATCTTCCTTGATGCCATTGATTACGTGTATCGTTATTTGCTCCTCTTCAATCTCCTCTCCTATGCTTGTCAATTGGTCAGCCACATCTTTGACTTTGGTCACATATTCTGAAACACTTTGCTCGGGTTGCTTCCTTTGAGAGGTAAACTCAATCCACAATTGGTTCTTCCTAGCTCTTGTATTGGAAGAAAAGTATGAAGACAATGTATCCCAAGTCTCTTGGGAAGTTTTACAATTCCTAATGTGTGGAAGAAGGAAGTCAGATAGAATTAAGTAGATATGACCTTGCTAAAGCATCTTTGGCACACCATGAGTTGATTCTTTCAAGCTCCTCTCTTGTAGGTTGTCCTTTGCTTCTGAAAATGGGAATCTCCTCATCTCCTAATATGTATCCATAGAGACTCCTTCCTTGTAAATATTTCTTCATCCTCAAGGAACATGCTTGGTAGTTGTTCTTATCCCATGTAACTACATGTGCGCCAAGTGTCCCAGTTAACTCGAGTTAACTCAAGTAGATGCTTCTAGAAGGTTCTAGATCTCTTTGGCCAAAATAGTCTCCCCATGTCCCTCATGGAGATTGAACTCAAGACCTCCTCCTTCACATCCTTGAGGCTTGACCACTAAGCTAAGTGGATCACTTGTTCACAAGAGCACAAGACCTCCTAGTAAGTCTAAACTCGAGATCTTTGGTCATACACATGGATGACCAAACGATGTCCGATTTCAGATCTGTCTGAACCGGCTAGACCCTTGGATCATAGACTTACTTTATTACATTCTTCCCCCTTGGAAAATATTTTCTTCCTCGAAAATAGAGCTATATACGTACTATAGGAAACCCCTAAGCCTCATGTTCTAAACTAGAAGAACATGGTCATGTTCTAAATCTGGAAGAACATGTCTCATCTTTGTGGTGGTGTCCCTACCCAAATGATTCAAAACACTATCTCGTTTTGCACTTTGATGAACTGAACAAAGTACAAACTAGTGAAAGAATAATAAGGGTGGATCTAAAGACATCCCTTGCCAATTCATAGTTTCTAGATGTGCGATCTAGGCACAAAACATGTGAACTGGATGGATTCAAATTCCATTTCTAGGCATAACTGGTGCATGGACTTAGTAATGAAGGTGGGATTCTTATCACTTGCAAGACTTTGAGAATTCTTGATTCACTTGAATTTGTTTTTGGAGAACTTGAAGTTTGGTTGTCCCAAACATCTAAGTTGGATGTTTGTACAATGGTTAACTTTGATCCAACAGTTACTTGATTGTTTCACCTGGCTAGAGGAGTACTTTGTCCAAATGGGTTACAAAATCCTATGTAAACTGTAAAAGAAATTTACCATTTTCTTTGAGTCAACCATAGTATAACTTGACCAATCCAATGCAAGAGAACAAGGATTACGACCACCACATGCTTGAGAGATGACTCTCCTCCCAACCAAATGCCTCTATATATAGCTCTCTCCAGGGGACTGCCTTCTTGGGCAGGTGGATACTAACCATCCAAGTGTCAGCCATGTAACTACATGTGTGCCAAGTGTCCTAGTTAGCTCGACTTAACTCAAGTAGATGCTTCTAGAAGGTTCTAGATCTCTTTGGCCAAAATACTCTCCCCATGTCCCTCATGGGGTTTGAACTGAAGACCTCCTCCTTCACATCCTTGAGACTTGACCACTAAGCTAAGTGGATCACTTGTTCACAAGAGCACAAGACCTCCTAGTAAGTCTAAACTCAAGGTCTTTGGTCATACACACGGATGACCAAACGGTGTCCGATTTCAGATCCGTCTGAACCGGCCAGACCCTTGGATCATAGACTTACTTTATTACACTAGCCCTTCTAATATTGGAGGGAAAAGAATAAAAAATACATCTTCTCTTCCCATCAGACTCCTTGTCTTAAATAAGGCTAAGAATCTCCTAATGTGCTCATCTGGGTCTTCTTGTGCTAATCCTCTGAAGAATGGAAATATAATATTCAATCTAGAAAGTAAAGTTTCCAAATCTACTTGGGCTGTCATATTCTTTACTGATGATGTCGATTACAATGGAATGGTTGATCTTCGAATACCTTCCTTCTTGTTGCTTTGCAAGGGACCCTCAAGCTTTGAGACCGGGTTGCGGTCATGAGTTGCTCATACTCCTCTTAGGTTAAGATAATTTCAATGGAAGAAAGATTACCTCTTAAGCCAGTACAATACTGTCAATACCCTTGCACCCTTCTACACTTTGCAACTACTGCTTCTCCTATACTCAAGCCTCCTTGGGTCCATCCAGGCGCGCAAAATTTGTTGGGGGATTCTTGTGCAGAAAGGGACTTGAGTGTACAATAATGATGTACAACACAATCCAAATACTCTCTGTGCCAAATCCCAAAGAGTGCACAATCAACAAAGTTAAAAATACCCAAGGTTATTTCTGCCACCAACCTCTTCTCCATACTTCCATCTTCTCTAAGAGCTTGCACTTGTGCACACCTTGTAGTCAAGCTTCCAATAGGGAGAGGGATGGACACCTTCTATCAACGCACACACAGCTTCAATGGGACCTTGTGACCTTTGATTGCATTCCTTAACACTCCTCTCCACACACCTAAGTCACACTTCTTGCACACTTGCACTTGCTTCTCTGCCTCGCACACTCACTGTATGTCTCTTGCTCTTCTCTCTCCTAGTGTAGAGTATGATCACCTTGCTTAGTCTAAACAAGAATAATGTATTGCCTTGAGTTGAGTGTCGGGTCATGTACACTCCTAACAGCTAAAGTATCTTGGTGCTCACTTTGATGTCCCAAGATTTTCTCCAAATATGGGCAGCCAATGAATCCCTGTTTTGTCTTGTAGTGACTTTAGACTAAAAACAAAATTTTAATTGGGGGCCATACTTTCACTTTTGTGTACGCTTCCTCTTCACATGACTTCACGTTTTTCCCTTTAATTCTTCAAATGTGTACCTAAGGGAGGATTCAACTGAACCTTCCAAATGCTTAAAAAACACTTTTGAACCTTGGGGAAATTACAAAAAGACAATTTGCAACCCTACATCCAACTTTCTGCAAAACGTAACCTTTGTGAATAATTAATTGTGCACTACCTGTGCACCTTGCCATTGAACTTTGAACGTTTTGACCCTGACCATCTTGACTTTGACCTTGACCATGTTGAATTTGATCAATTTGACTTTGAACATGTTGAATTTGACCATTTTGACTTTGACCAATATGACTTTGATGGGCTCAACAGTAAGTTTAGACTCGAGATGTTTGGTCATACATACGAGTGACCAAATGATGACCAATTTTAGGTCTATCTAAACTGGTCGGACCCTTAGATCATAGAGTTACTTTCTTACATTCTTCCCCCCTTGGAAAATATTTTTGTCCTCAAAAATAGAGCCATTAGGAAAAAAAAGTGAACCCTGCATGACTCTTGTAAGGATTCCTAATTTTTAGGGATTAAGCTTAATCTTATACTTTGTGTAAGGGGACAAAGTGCATTTAATAGAGCACTTTTTGGTAGGCTGAAGTAGGCTTTTTTTTAGGTTGAGCTAGGATCTTCTCTCTCTTCTGCACATAGAGAGAGAGAGAGAGAAAAACCACTTTCCACCTCATCAAATCCATCCATCTTTATGAATAAAAAAATGACTTTTCTGAAAAAGTCTTTTTTTCAGCTATTCTTTATTCAAAATGGCCCATACTTTTATGTATATGTCAAAAGTTACATTTTTAGTCTTGTTTTTATGAAAAATACTTAAAAAAAACATACTTTTCAAAATCCCTCCAAAAGTTAAGTGCGACATCATCAAAATCGTAACTTTGGTTGCCCCAAAACATGAATTTTTGAAAAAAACCTTATTTTCCCTCTTACACATTGAAGAAAGTCATTTTGACCTATCCACATACCAAAACACACTTTTTTTCTTGCACACAACTACTGTACAAACCATTCCAGCCATCTCTATGCTTCTTCCTATTTGGTGCTGGAGTTTTGGAACGTCATGGTGCTCACATGTATTACAAACATGACACCAGCACCAACGCATGCTCCTCACTCAAAGAGTGTACATGTTCGTATTCTAACAAAATTTGCACCAACAACTAGAGGTAGCAATGACATAGATTCTCAAAATGAATGACGTGCAACTAGAGAGAAGAATATTGATCTTAGGGTCAATGGTGCTTTGTATCCCTTAGATCCAATGTCTAATGTTTATCCTAGATTCCATAGTATCTCCACATTTCTACAGTTCCTTGGTAGCGGTGAAGATGGACTGCTAGGCTATTGCAAGCGATTGTCTAACCATTCTACATCTATAGCAAATTATTGGATGCAACAATTTTGTTGCGGAAGTGTGGTATACTTTCTTTACTCTGATACCACTCCTTGTCGACGCGACGAAGGCTGAACCTTAGTAAGCCTGCGGAAATCGCCACGCCCAAGAAGAACTAAGCTAAAGTGATTCAGAACACTTCTGTAATCAACCAATAGCTTAGCAAAGTCTAGCGCTCAACATATAAGACTGCGCTCTAACTTCACTGGAAAAGTTGCACCGAAATTTCACCGGACTGTCACCAGACTGACACCGTAATCGTACCGGAATTGTACCGGAATGAACTTCAAATCTATTTATAATTAATTCAAGTAAACATACATGAAGTAAGGAAGTGACGCAAAAGCTTCCTTAACTTACTGAACACTTTCTGAAGTTTAAAGAAAAACTCCACTAGTTCAGACAGCCTCTTTCCGGTCACACTTTGTACTGTGTATAGATATCTTTTTCACCGGAAACCTTAATCAACTAAAAGTAGAGATGTCTAGCTACAGAATGAGCTATCTCTCACACAAAACTTCGCATTACTCTATGAGATCTACTTCGTTCTTCTACCGGAAAAATACTTTTACAGTAAGAACTGCAACTGACCGAAAATGCGGTTACTGAGGAAACGTTAACTGTTAACTAACTTTAAAACATACTCTGTTTCTTCCGCATACAAACAGTACGCACAAACATCCACATGAACATGTGTTTTCTATTAGAGAAGATGTGTACAAGTGAGCTTGGCCTCTTCTTGCTCAAGCTACAGAAACTCTTCTATACTAAGTAGTTTCTTATTACCATCTCTCTCAGATGAATACCTGACGTTTCAGGTTTCTGTTATTCATCTTTACATACGTGATCTCTGGCGTCTTCTTCTACATACGCGATCTCTGGCGTCTTCTTCATAACTAAAGCTCTTAGTCTCTCATTCTCTATATCTCTATTCACTCTCTCACTCTTCTTCTCTTCTATATGTGCTCTTATTTATACTGCAGCTCTTCTTAAGCACGTTCTTGTTCGCACTTCCCTTCTATTATTCATATGCACGTTCTCTCTATATACAGTTTGATTCGGTGTAACAAACTCTGATCCTGAAAGATTCTGTACTGTACATAACGGTCGTGGATTTGTCCTTCCACTAAGGCTTTTGATTTTCTCTGATTTTGCTTCTCTTTTTTTTCTTTCTACGCTTGTTTGCTTGTCAAAATTCGTGAGTGTTTCTTCAACAGCTCCCCCTCAATCACTAATTTGACATCTTCCGGTCTTTCATATATCTTTCTTTCTTTTATACCTGCCATTTCTTTGAATCTGTTTGTCTTCGTTCCATCCAAACTCTTTGTCAGCATATCTACAATCTGATCCTTTGTCGGAGTGTATACAATTTCTAACTCCTTCTCCATTACCTTTTCCCTCAGGAAATGATATTGAATCTCTATGTGCTTTGTTCTTGCATGAAATACTGGGTTTGCTGCAAGATATAACGAACTCATATTATCTCCATGTATACTAGGTATACCTTGATCAATACCCATGCTTTTGAACAAGGTCTGCATCCATATTATTTCTTTAGCTGCTTCTACAAGTCCTTTATACTCTGCTTCTGTTGACGATAAAGCCACTGTGTGTTGCTTCTTCGAACACCAGCTTACCAGCTTATCTCCTAGGTATATCATATACCCGTGTGTTGACCTTCTGTCATCTTGACTTCCAGCCCAATCTGAGTCACTGTATGCTCTGAGCTTTATGTCGGACGTAAAAGGATAATATAATCCTTCTTTTATAGTTCTTTTAATATATCTAAGAACTCTTTGTCCTGCAACCCAATGTTGATCTGTCGGACAATGCATAAACTATGAGAGAACTCCCACTGCATAACTAAGATCCGGTCTTGTTAGCGTAGCATAAATTAAACTTCCTACTAATGACTGATATTTCTTCATATCTTTAAACTCTGCTCCATTGTATCTGCTGAGTTTATGATTTACTTCAAGCGGTGTTGAAGCCTCTCTGCAATTCTCCATATTTAACTTCTTCAGTAAGTTTAGGAGATACCTTTCTTGTGTCACATATACACCATGATTTGTGTATGTGATTTCCATTCCTAGAAAGTATGACAACTTTCCTAGGTCACTGATCTTGAACTCTCTTTCGAGTAGTTTCTTTACTTCTGTAATCCCTTCATCTGATGTTCCTGTGATTATTAAGTCGTCTACATAAATACAAATGTAGATCATTCCTTCTTCTGTTCTCTTTATAAGTAGACTTGCGTCTGCCTTCGAACTTTGGTATCCAAGTTCATTTAGATATTTCACAAGTCTGTAATTCCAAGCTCTTGGAGCTTGCTTCAGTCCATAAAGTGCTTTTCTTAACTTACAGACAAAATTCGGGTATCCGGAACTTTCGAACCCTTCAGGTTGTTCCATGTACACTTCATCAGAAATGTATCCATTCAGAAATGCGTTCTTTATATCTAGCTGACTTAGCTTCCATCCTTTCGATGCTGCTACAGCAATCACTGTCCTTATGGTTGACATCCTTGCCACCGGACTAAACGTCTCGTCATAATCTATGCCATGCGTCTGGGCATAGCCTTTGACCACCAGCCTCGCTTTGTGTCTGGCTATCCTTCCATCTACAAATTTCTTTACTTTGAAAACCCATTTATTTCCGATTACTTTCTTACCATTTGGTTTCGGAACAAGTTCAGATGTCTTGTTCTCCTCCAGTGCGCTAATTTCTTCTTTCATTGCTTCTTCCCATTGCTTCTTGCCTTTTGCTTCATCATAGCTCTGTGGTTCTTCATCATCTTTGACCATATATGCATAGTCTTTCTGAGTTATGTATGACGTATCATACAAGTACCTTTCTGGTTGTCTTCTATTCCTGTTTGACCTTCTTGGTTCAAACTCTTCATATGTATCTGAATGCACTTCTTCATTATCTTCATTTCTCATACCTGATCCGTTCCTGGACGTACTTGCCTGCATATGATTTTCATCTCTGTTTACCTGAACAATTGATTTCCCTTTCTCTCTTCTTTTTATTTCTTCTTCGAATTCTTCAGTCGTATGACTTTGATCTACATACCAACTTTTCTGTTCATCAAATGTAACATCTCTAGAAACAATAAACTGTTTCGTTAGAGGACTCCATAATCTATAACCCATCTGTTTTTCATCGTATCCAACGAACACATATTTCTCTGCTTTCGGTTCAAGCTTATGTCTGAGTTGAGACGGTACATAAGCATGCGCTACTGATCCAAACACTTTGCAGTGATCAAGTGTTGGCTTCTTTCCCCACCATGCTTCATAAGGGGTCATTCCTTTCAATGTTGTACATGGTAATCTGTTTACCAAGTATGTAGCTGTGTTTACAGCTTCAGCCCAAAGATAATTTGGACAATCCTTTTCGTTTAGCATGGCTCGTGCGAATTCGACTAGAACTCGGTTCCTTCTTTCTGCTACTCCATTTTGTTGTGGTGTATATCTGCAGGTTATTTCTCTCTTAATACCTGCATTCCAAAGATAGTCATTGGATTCTCGGGAGAAGTATTCTCCCCCTCCATCAGACCTCAGTCTTTTAAGTTTTCGTCCGGTAAGTCTTTCAGCATATGCATGAAAATGCCTGAAAGCTCCAAATACTTCTGATTTCTCTTTCAAAACATAAAGAGTTATCCACCTTGTTGCATTATCAATGAATAGAACATAGTACCTTGATCCGCTGATTGATCCTTCTTTCGTTGGCCCCCATACATCTGTATGAATAAGCTCGAGTACTTCATCATGTTTGAATCCTTTCTTCTGGAAAGGTAACCTGTGGGCTTTTCCCAACTGACATGCTTCACACTTGTGAATCATATGTTGATTCTGTATATTTGGTAATCCCAATACTGACTAATTCGTTATCATAGCTTTAATTCCTTTTTCATTGAAATGACCCAATCTCTTATGCCATAAATCAAGTTCTGTAATTACCTTTTCTCCATGTGTGAGCAACGCTTGGCCAATGTTCCCTTGTACTCTTAAAGTAAAGAGTCTTCCTTCTTTCTTTCCAGAAACGATCTGATTGTATCCGTTCTCGGGATCTTCTACAAATACACCTTTACTTGTAAATCTGACTTGGAGACCTTTCTCAACTATCTGTCCCACGCTAATCAAATTTTTCGGTATTGTTGGAACATACAAAACATTGGTTAGCAAATCTGCTCCATTCTTACATTTCACTTTTCCAATTGAGTGTACGCTATGTCTCGTATTGTCACCTGTTTGAACAGTGTGACTAGAACTACCTTTTTCTAATTCTGACATCAGTTCTATATTTCCTGACAAATGATTAGAGCATCCAGAATCAATGTAAAATACCTTTAGGTCTTCATTATCTGATGTGCTGATAGAGTTCATCATCAACGATGTATGACTTTCATTCTGCGTGTCATTTGCATAGTTGTTGTAGGTGGTGTTGTAGGATTGATTCTGTCCCCAACTTCTTACTCCACCTCTACCATAGCCTCCTCTTTGATTTTGTCTTCCTCTTTGATATCTTCCGCTTCTGCCTCTGCTATTACTATTTTGATTTTGATTTGATCCTTGTTGATTTTGCCAGCAATCATGAGCCAAATGATTACTGAGTCCATAGATCCAGCAAGCCTTCTTGTTGGTATTCTGGTTACTTCTTCCTCTTCTAAAACCTCTTGCTCTTCCTCTGCCAGTGCCTTTACCTCTTGTGTAATAGGCCTGAGAGCTCGACTCTTCTTCATCTTTTGACTTACCTTTGTCTTTCTTTTTGTTCTTCATGTACATTGCAGAGCTTTGTCCTTTATCTGCATCTCCTTTCAGGTCTTGCTCATATGTGAGCATCAAACCAAGCAACTGATTTAAATCTGGCACAAAATGATTTAAAGAAAGTTCAGTTGATAGTACAAAAGGTTTCCACCTTTCATCTCCTCTCAAACCTGTGAGCACTTGCGCTATCAATCTATGATCTTCGACTTCTTCATTTATGGATCCAAGACTATCTGCTAGATCCTTCATTTTAGTGACATAGTCACTTATGCTTTGACTCGACTTCTTTCTGAATGTCGTAAACTCGGACCATAAACTAGCCTTCCTGGCTTTCGTAGTATTTTGGAAATGATCTTCCAATGCACTCCATATGTCCTCTGCTTTCTCCAGACCTCTAATATGCGGTAGTAGATGATCTGTTACGGTATTATAGATGTAGGCTCTTGCCGTTGCATCTTTCTTCTGCCACAGCTTCAAGGCTTCTAATTCTTCTTTTTCCGGTTGACTATCATCTTCGAAAGTCGGCTTCTTTTCTTCTCCGGTCACGTACATCATTAAGTCCTTACTCATAAGTAAGGCTTCCATGCGCATTACCCATGCGGGATAATTATCTCTGTCCAACTTATCAATAGTAACGTGGTCTGTCATGATCTTCTTGTTTCTGTTACTTCGGGTGAGCTCTTGAGAATCTTTCTGTTCTTCAGAATCTTTCTCGTTCTGGCTCTACCAGCTTGTTTCCAATGATGGTGAATATTCTAGGCTCTGATTAGATATGCCTAGCTCTGGCTCTGATACCACTGTTGCGGAAGTGTGGTATACTTTCTTTACTCTGATACCACTCCTTGTCGACACGACGAAGGCTGAACCTTAGTAAGCCTGCGGAAATCGCCACGCCCAAGAAGAACTAAGTTAAAGTGATTCAGAACACTTCTGTAATCAACCAATAGCTTAGCAAAGTCTAGCGCTCAACATATAAGACTTCACTCTAACTTCACTGGAAAAGTTGCACCAAAATTTCACCGGACTGTCACCAGACTGACACCGTAATCGTACCGGAATTGTACCGGAATGAACTTCAAATCTATTTATAATTACTTCAAGTAAAAATACATGAAGTAAGGAAGTGACGCAAAAGCTTCCTTAACTTACTGAACACTTTCTGAAGTTTAAAGAAAAACTCCATTAGTTCAGACAGCCTCTTTCCGGTCACACTTTGTACTGTGTATAGATATCTTTTTCACCGGAAACCTTAATCAACTAAAAGTAGAGATGTCTAGCTACAGAATGAGCTATCTCTCACACAAAACTTTGCATTACTCTATGAGATCTACTTCGTTCTTCTACCGGAAAAATACTTTTACAGTAAGAACTACAACTGACCGAAAATGCGGTTACTGAGGAAACGTTAACTGTTAACTAACTTTAAAACATACTCTGTTTCTTCCGCATACAAACAGTACGCACAAACATCCACATGAACATGTGTTTTCTATTAGAAAAGATGTGTACAAGTGAGCTTGGCCTCTTCTTGCTCAAACTACAGAAACTCTCCTATACTGAGTAGTTTCTTATTACCATCTCTCTCAGATGAATACCTGACGTTTCAGGTTTCTATTATTCATCTTTACATACGCGATCTCTGGCGTCTTCTTCTACATACGCGATCTCTGGAGTCTTCTTCATAACTAAAGCTCTCAGTCTCTCATTCTCTATATCTCTATTCACTCTCTCACTCTTCTTCTCTTCTATATGTGCTCTTATTTATACTGCACGCTCTTCTTAAGCACGTTCTTGTTCGCACTTCCCTTCTATTATTCGTATGCACGTTCTCTCTATGTACAGTTTGATTCGGTGTAACGAACTCTGATCCTGAAAGATTCTGTACTGTACATAATGGTCGTGGATTTGTCCTTCCACTAAGGCTTTTGATTTTCTCTGATTCTGCTTCTCTTTTTTTTCTTTCTACGCTTGTTTGCTTGTCAAAATTCGTGAGTGTTTCTTCAACAAATTTCATCACAACCATTTCAAGGTACACAATTTAGAGAGTGCTATACACACTTTAGAAAGTGCCATCAAATCTTTCGATGAGCACAATAATAGACTCCAACAAGATGTGGAAGAAAAGGAGAGCACAATTACAAAGTTAAAAGCCAATCTTACACAACTAAAAGAGACTCTACTTGGGATGAGATATAGGAAATGACCATTATCATCCTTTCAACCTCTTTCAACTGGTGGTGGAAAACGGAAGTGACATGTTTACGCACTTAGGTATGTGTTTCGCTTGTTTATTTATGTCAAAAGACTTTCAGATTGAGTTTCTTATTGTGTAGGTCATTTGTTGAAGATGCTGGTGCTTCCTCAACAATGGAGGATCAATTGAAGTTTTTGAATTCTTGTCTTAGCAACAAACATGTGCTTATGATTTTGGATTCACCAATAGGAAATCACATCAAAACCCAAGTGATTAAAGATTTTGCAGGCAACTTAGAAGATATTATTAGTCCTAGTGAGGTATAGATGGTATGTGATGAAGCAGGTGTTAGTACTAGAGCATACACTGCATTGTACAATCTTTTGAAGCAGGCTCTGCAAAACAAAGGTATTTCCAAACCATTTTTCCATGCCCTTACAAGGTATCTCTGAAGAAGAAGATGACCAATGAGCATGTAGCCAATACTCTTGGCAATTACCTGCATATAGAAGATGTTATGCCTGCACAAAGTACAAAGGGATTCATCTACACAAAGTACAAATTTGGAGAGGCTTCAAAAGGAAATGGTTAAATTTTACAAATCCACAATTCAAGGTATATCCATTGTTGTGATAATGACATTCATAATATTTTTATTAATATAATGTTTGTTATTTGATGTAGATTGTGGTTCCAAACTCAAGTTTGTATTGAAGGTAGTAGAATGTCAAACCATAAGGGGAAGACGTATGGAGAGACTTAGTGTGACACTCATGAATGAAGCTATGGCCCATGCCATTATTGATGAAAGTGAAGAATCTACCCATCACTTTACATATAGTGTCCAATCTGAGAAAGATATATGGTGTTTAGGTGCTATTGAAGTTCCTAAAGAATCCAATGATGTTCTTACATGGATTTTCAGTAGGACCCCATGGATCACAAAGGTGATAACTTCTCAAATTCATAGTGCCAAAATCACTATAGAAGGCCTAGGTGATTTTGAAGTAGAGTGGCCCTTAGGTGGAGACTTAAAGACTATCAAATGCATGTTAGAGTGAAAACAAGGTGCATCTGCTCTCTATCCTTGTCCATATTGCACACGAGGTTATAAACCAACAAAGAGAAAACAAAACATCATAGATGATTTAGTTGATGACACAGATGCATCTCCATCTACCGAATGGAATATACCTTTAATGAGGTTTGCCATGTTAGGTACACCTAATCGTTGTCACGAGGAAGGAGATAAGGAAGAGAGCTCACACACACACTCTCACTCTCAAGGAGAAGCACACACATAGATTGAGGCAAGGAAGAATGATCTTCTTCTTCTTCTTCTATTACATAAAAGGAATGTACAAGAATGACCTAAAACAAGAATACAACCAGTGCAATATATAAAGACCCGTACATAAGGAAAAACCTAATGTCCGCGAATGAGTGAGCTGGCAAGAAACAAATGTGCCATCACTCTCGGTAGATAAATCTAATAAAGCTCAATGAAGTATCCCTGACATATACCGGCGTGACCACTATACATGTTAGAGAAACAAAAAACTGGTACGTGTCATCCTGGATCATCAGTTGAGCTTGATATCTCAACACTCCCCCTCAAGCTCAACGCCATATCCTGTAATCCAAGCATCTTCCGAAACTTCTTCAACTTCTCAGCTCCAAGTGCTTTGGTGAAAATATCAACAAGCTGCTCATCTGTTCTCACATACACAAGATCAATATCACCTGCTAATACCTTCTCTTTGATGAAGTGATAATGTACCTCGATATGCTTTGTTCTAGCATGGAAAACAGGGTTTCGTGCTAACTGTATGCTGCTAAGATTATCACAATAGATAGTGATAGGCTTTTGCACTTCCACACCTAAATCTGCAAGTAACATCTCCAGCCATGATGCCTCACATGCTGCCATTGAAGCACCTCTATACTCAGCCTCTGTACTCAACAAAGCAACAGTGGGTTGCTTCTTACTGCTCCATGTAATAGCTGCACTTCCAAGTGAGAAAAGAAAGCCACTAGTAGATCTTCTATCTAGAGTACTACCAGCCCAATCTGCATCAATGTATCCATGAACCTGCAAATCTACACCAACTTCATAAAACAATGCATAATCCAAAGTAGCACTCACATAACGTAGACTGCGCCTCAGAGCATCCAAATGTGGCTTCTTGGGAACCTGCATAAAATGACTTTCAACTCCAACAGTATAACTTAGATCAGGCTTTGTAATTGTGAGATATATAAGACTTCCCAAAATTTTCCTGTACATAGTAGCATTTTCCAATGCTTCACCTGATGTAGTATCCAATTTCAAATTCTGATCTAATGGCATAGAAATTGGCTTACAATCAGACATACCATACTTTTGCAGCATATTCAAGGCATATTGCCTTTGCGACATCCATATACCTGTTTCTATATGTATAAACTCAATGCCCAAGAAATAGCACAGCACACCAAGATCTTTCATGTCGAATTCCTGCATAAGAAGTTTCTTTACCTCTTTGATGCTTTCTTCATTATCACCACCTACAATCAGGTCATCAACATAAATAGCCACAATAGTGATGCCATCATCAACCTTCCTTGGATATAGTGAGTGATCTGCATCACACATAGAGAACCCAATGCTGGTTAAGTAATCAGCAATCCTTGCATGCCATGCGCGTGGAGCCTGCTTCAGACCATATAAAGCCTTTTGCAACCTGCAAACATATTCTAGATGCTTTGAATCTTCATATCCTTGTGGCTGGTCCATATATACTTCTTCCTGTAACTCACCATGTAGGAAAGCATTCTTCACATCCATCTCATGCAAAGTCCATCCTTTTGTTGTAGCTAATGCAACAAGTGTCCTAACAGTAGACATTTTAGCTACAGAGCTGAATGTTTCCTCATGATCAATGCCATATGTCTGTGCATATCCTTTAGCTACCAATCGTGCTTTATACCTACTTATGCTACCATCAGCATTATGCTTTACCTTGTAAACCCATTTTACAGCCTATGGGTTTCTTTCCTTGCGGCAATGGAACCAACTTCCATGTATCATTTCCATACAGTGCAGCCATCTCCTCATCCATAGCTTTTTCCCAATCTGCATTACCAATTGCATCTTCAAAACAAGAAGGTTCAGCATCTTGTATTACCTTTGTCATGTAGGCACAATGGCGAGCCATGTAACTATCATATGTCAATCGTTGCACTGAATTACGCATCCTCCCAGATCTTCTTGGTCCTGGGTCACTTCTTGTATCATCTGCATGTGCCCTTCTTACTCCTGGAGTCTTCACAGAGGGCAATCCAAGTTCCTCATCAATACTCTTTTCTGAACCACTTGAATCTCCATCAACATCTTCAAAACCTGCACTTGTTTTACTACCAGCAGAAAGCTTTTCTTTACCTTTCTTGGATGTATTTGATGAATTTGCTGGACTGAAATTTCCACGCAATCTTCCACTCCATGGATTTGAGTTGGAACTATTGCTTGGTGATGCATCCGGTCCACTCAAAACTTGAGATTCTGCACTAGATTTTTCAGCATTTTCTTTGTCATTTGGTTCAAGATTCAGTCCTTCTTTGGTTTCTGCATAGAAGCTTGACATTTCATCAAATACCACATCTCTGCTCACCTTCACCTGTCGTGTGAGTGGGTTATAACATTTGTACCCCTTTTGCTCAAGGGAATATCCAATGAAGACACATTTTTCTACTTTCGGATCAAGCTTCGTCCTCAACTCATTTGGAACATGTACATATGCAATACAACCAAAAACTTTCAGATGTGATAAGTTTGGCTTTTTACCTGTAAACTTCTCTTCAGGTGTAACTTGATGTACAGCAGCAGTCGGAGTTCTGTTCATGAAATATACAGCAGTATGCACAGCTTCTGCCCAATAACAATGAGGCATATTCTTCTCAGCCATCAAGGCTCTTGCTATTTCTGCAATACGTTCAACAACACCATTCTATTGTGATGTGTACCTGCATGAAAACTGACGCCGAATTCCATGATTTTTTAGAAAATTGTTGAACTCATTTGACATGTATTCACCTCCTCCATCATATCTTAATGTTTGAATGTACTTCCCTATCTTCTTTTCCACCATAGCTTTAAAATTATGGAAGTGAGTGAACACTTGGCTCTTCTCTTTCATGAAATATACCCATACTTTGCGTGTATGATCATCAATGAAGGTAACATAAAACCTGCAACCGCCCATAGATGTGGTCTTTGCTGGACCCCAAACATCTGTATGTACTACTCCTAGTACATTCTCACTAACATGTTTGTCATGTGGAAATGATGCTCTTGACTATTTACCAAATTGACATGCTGCACATACCTTTTGCATTTCTGCAACTTTGAAATTTGGTAGTCCATGGACAATCTCCTTTGACTGCATCATTTTCAGCCTTTGCAGGTTTGCATGTCCAATCTGTTTGTGCCATATCTCTATATCTGCAATAACTCTTGCACCTTTTGCAAACATGGCTGCATTCATTTCAGGAATCTTCACATTTAAGGTGAACATCCTACCCACTTTGTTTCCTTTGGCAACCAATCGTCCATCCTGCTTGTACTCTTCTACATATAATCCATCAGCATTGAACCTGACTTGTAATCCCTGGTCAACCATTTGTCCAACAGAAACCAGATTCTTTGTTATATTTGGAACATGCAACACATCAGCAAGATGTTTTACCTTCCCATCCTCCATAGACAATGCTATGTTTCCTATATGCTCAATAGGATGCGATGTATCATCACCTGTTTCAACATATCCAGGAACTGGCATTTTTTGCAAACTACTAAACCATTCTGCATGACTGGTCATGTGATTTGAAGCACTTGAATCAACATACCAGACATTATCATTCGATTTTGAAACACCAGCAGACATCGTGTTCATCATGTGATGTTAAACCATAAACAGATTCTCAGAATCATTTGCACTTATGGATGCATAATTGTTTTGCTGCCTTCTGTTATTTTGATTCTTTAACCTGCAATCACGTTCAAAGTGTCCAGGTTTACCACAATTCCAGCATCCTTTACTATCATTACCTGAATCATTTCTTTGGAAATTTCTGCGACCTCTTTGGCTCCCCCTACCTCGAAACTGTCCTCTTCCTCCTGCATGATTCTGTTGTTGACCTTGGTCTTGGTTATTGTTTCCTCTTCCACTTCCAAAACCTCTACCTCTGCCTCTTCCTCTGCCAGAGTAGAATACCTGCTCAGAACTAGGCTTTCCTTGGGAGTTTGAGTCCTCACCAAGATTCTTTTCTTCAATAATCAGCATAGATACCAGATCAGCAAAATTCGGAATATTTTCCGTAGTCTGTATGGAAGTTCTGAACTGCTTATATGCAACTCCTAAACCACGAAGGCACACTTCCACCTTATCATCATCATCTACATTCACGCCAATAGATGCAAGTGACTCACATATGCCTTTGATTTTAAGAGTGTAGTCACTTACCGACATGCTCTTCTTTTCCAATGTATGCAGCTCGTTCTTGAGTTGCAATTTCTGTGCCTTTGTATTAGTCTCATACAAAGTGACCAAGCTGTTCTAAGCCTCTTTTGGAGTCTTGGCATCCTGTATGTGTCCAATCATGCTATCCTGTATGCTAACAGATAGCCAATACATTACCTTTCGTGCTCCTTGATTCCATTCCTCATATGCTCTTAACTGTTCTGCACTCCGATTCCTTTCTGGTAATTGCAGAGCATTTTCATTCTCTCCTTCGATGTACTTCTAGTAGCCTTTTCCCATCAGGAAATTTGTCATTCTGAATCTCCAAGCATGGAAGTTGTTCTTGTCCAGCTTATCGCTCATAAGCTGACTCATTCCATCTGCGTTTGCCATTTCTGCAACAATTCACAACACCGCAACACACTACAAGCAGCACTTCTGCTTGAACACTGTCGCACTATGACGTGATAGTTCGATCTCAAAAAAACACAGTCTTCGTGTATCAACAGTACACGAAATCGCTTGAAATTTTGGATCTCGAATATATGAGTGTCGCCAAACACAAGGCAAGTTATAGTTTCTGAAACTGACCTGGTTTTGAGGTCTTCTACCTTCACGGCGATTTTCATAGCAAACGGAGGCCGTTTGTGAAATCGCATTTTCTCCACGCCTTGCCGCGTAGTCTTCACCGTCACCTTCTCCACGAGCTCTCTACAGCCACGCTGGTTCTGGTACTATGTCACGAGGAAGGAGATAAGGAAGAGAGCTCACACACACACTCTCACTCTCAAGGAGAAGCACACACACAGATTGAGGCAAGGAAGAATGATCTTCTTCTTCTTCTTCTATTACATAAAAGGAATGTACAAGAATGAGCTAAAAACAAGAATACAACCAGTGCAATATATAAATACTAGTACATAAGGAAAAACCTAATTTCCGCGAATGAGTGAGCTGGCAAGAAACAAATATGCCATCACTCTCGGTAGATAAATCTAATAAAGCACAATGAAGTATCCCTGACATATACCGGTGTGACCACTATACATGTCAGAGAAACAAAAAACTGGTACGTGTCATCCTGGATCATCACATGTTGAGCTTGATATCTCAACAATCGTGATCATGTCAGATAAGGATCGGAATCCCATTATTCCATTCCCTTTAGTCAATGTCCACTTTTGCACCTTGCATGCCTTCATGAGAATTTTCGATAGACTATTGAAGCTCCATAAAGAATATGCATTTGCCATGAAGCTAGTTGATAAATCTATTCAAGCTATAAAGAAATTGGTGGAACTACTTATTTCGATTGGTTATCATGGTGGAAATGTAACCCTAGTTGTTAAGAAAGTTGGAGAATCTCAAGATAGTTTGCAACAAGTGTCAATGATAGTGAATAAAGCAAGACATTTTTTTTAGAAGAGGTACGGGCACTCAAAATAATGAACATTATGGGTTGTGGAAAGACCTATGCATGATCACAACAGACAATGAATCTCAAGTTGATCTTTGTAATAAGAGAAAGAAGGTTTGGTCGAGCTTTGATAAGGTGGTAGGTTTAATGGGTCTGACTAGGTCTAGTGCTATTCAACGTCAATTGTTTCAAGAGACATTAGTGGAGTTCACGAAGTGTTTCATTCAATCTTGGGGAGAGAGAAATATAACACACTACATTGTAACTGTAATCTTCTTCTAGAAGTGTTCATTGCACTTACCTTTTTCCAATGTACTTAACAATTTTTAGCATATTTGCACATGGAGCTTATTTCATGTATCGATATGGGTCATTCGAGATTTTCAGTACCCAAGGAATGGAAAAGTCACACTACAAAGCGAGGGGTGTCTACTTCAAAAAGATGTGACATGGTGGTGGTCCAATGCAACCAAACTACATGGAGGAGATGTTTAATTGGTTTTACCGCACTACATTCTCGAGAAAGTTTTTTGTGGAACGACTTAGGGATTCAAAATTGGAAAAACTTGTGAGAAGGATGCAACACAACATTGCTAGTGAGAAATGGAAGTCATCATTAGGACCTCTCCATCATGTTCAGTGGCGTGCTAGGAGACTACGAGAAGGCTTAGCTTGGAAGTAAAGTGAATTCGTCATTTCTTATTATATGGTAAAACCTATGATTATTGTAAGCTTGGTTTCAATGTGTTATTATTTATTTAATATTCTGTATGTTTTTAAACAGGTTTTGTCCATTATAGTGTGAACAAACAGTTTTAAAAAAACTCTATAAATAGAGAGAACTCACTTCATTTCACACTTTTTGCAACTTAAAAGAATGGCACGCACCAAGAAAACTGCAAGGAAAGATTGCATGTTCTTTCCTAGCCCTCATCTAGTGACAAAATTCCCACCATGAAGCCCCCCAAAGACCCCGAAGTGGTTCCCAGAGCACATATGTGCCTGTGTAACATGATGGCACACCACCTGGGAGAAATCCATCACGAGAACATGGTGTCCAATAGACAAGAGTATTTCACTCCAAGACGATCATAGTCAAATTCAGATGATGAGCCACCAACAAGGAGACCCATCAAGGCAAGACCCAAACAAAAGCTGATGAGAAGGGTTGTATCAGAGAGCGATGATGAGTTATCCTCGAATATGAAAGTAGCAATCAACCACCATGGAATGATATGCAAATTCCAATGAGTCATAGGGTGACACATGGAGGCAAGACACTTCCACAAGGACAAGGGCAAATACCAACAGAGGAGGAAAGGGAGCAAAGTCAACGACCACATCGACAAAAAAAATGTGCAAGATGAAGTTGGACCCTCACATCGTGTACATCGGAGAAAGAAAAACTATCAACCACGATGTAGAGCTCAACGACAGCCGAACATACGTCCCAATGCAAGAGCTCCACAAAGATGAAGGAGGCACTGCAGAGCTTTTGCTGAGATACGACACTACAAAAAGTCCGTTGAACTACTCATACCACGAAGGGCTTTTGCAAGGGTAGTAAAAGAAGAACTACAAAGCTACTGTGCAGGTCTATGAATACAAGGGATAGCACTTGAAGCCCTTCAAGAGGTAGTTGAGGCCTACCTCATCTCTATGCTTGAGGACTCTAACCTGTGTGCTATCCATGCCAAGAGAGTAACCATACAACCCAAGGAAATTTAGCTAGCAAGAAGAATTAGAGGAAATAATCCATGACATATGTATATTGTACCCTTTGATAGGCCTACATTGCAATGTAATACAATGATTAATAGAAAATTTTGTTTTTACCTATATGTTCTTTGTGTCTTTTTTTTTCTCTCTCTCTCACTCTCTCTATCTTTGAGTCTCCACCATAATTGTATGCAAATAACTTTTGCTTTAGTCAGTTATATATGGAATGAGTTGAACCTACATGCATTTCCTTATTGTTTTTTGACTAGATATATACATGTTGTACCTAATATTTCCCCAGAGGTCATTTTCATGCAAAAAAACCCCCAACCACAGAAATACGGGATTCAGCCCTGCAATTTTTTTGCAGGGCTGAATCTTGTGTTTCTATGGCTTGGGTTTTTTTTTTTTGCATTTTATGGCCTTTTTTATGCACCCTATGTATAGATGAAATGTTAAAAGTGTACAATATAGAGGTTAGTCACTCCAGGTAATCTTTGGCTTGCTTAGACTTCAGTCTATAGTTGATGCCACACATACGCAAGAGAAATTGAATAACATCATACTAGCCTACACTCTAGAGCCCTCATAAACACTAAAAAAGGCCAAAAAAGCCCTAGCCACAAAAATGCAAGAATCAGCCCTGTAAAAGTTTTGTAGGGTTGATTCTCACGTTTTTGTGGCTGGGGCTTTTTTTGCCATTTTATGCTTCTTAAGATACATCATACCATAGGCAACACTTAGATGAAGAAAAAAACATATACACAGGAATAGACAAAATAGGAAAAACTAAAGTTTATATTATCCAAACATTTACATCATTTCTCAGCTGCCTTCAATTTCTCTACAAGTTTCTTTTTCCTTTGGAGAGATTGAGACAGCTCATAAGTCAATACAGATCTTGATATTACATGGGGGTCTTGCATTCCCAAAACCATGGCAATACCTATTTGCCCTAGTACTTTTCCTCTAAAATTAAGTCCTAATGTAGTTACAACTAAGGATTTCCTAACCAAAATGACATAATTAGTGCCTTGGGTAATTGTATATAGACACAAAATTTTACTAAGGGCCTTCAAGCACCAAGTCATGAAGTGCCCATCCGGACTGTAGTCTTTATGTATGATAACAAAATCATCCTTCGACAACTTTCAAATGTAGTTTTCCAAGGATGAACCACTCCCGCATGAAGCTTCATCCCCACCAGATCTTGCGGCAAACTTTTCCACCTCAATTGCTTCCTGTTAAGAAAAAAATGAGAATTCAAGCTCTTACTTTGTTAACTTAAATTATTCATTTATTTAATTTAATTACCACTTACATCATGAAGCTTGTCTTCTTCCTCCCCTCTTCCAAGGGCATCAAGATCAATGCTAGAGTGGGTCATGCCACTCTGCTCTGCTACGGGGGATGTAGGAACTTTCTTCTTCATTATCCTCTCCCGCACTGCGTTGAACTCCTCCTCCATAGTATATATGTTGTTGCAATGTAGGAAAGGTACTTTGTACCCATCCTCTTCTTTTTGCTAAGTTTCTTTATTAATGGCACAGAGTTCTCTAATAAGTGACCTGCATTTTTAGCAATTGCCATGAAGCACTTAAGGCACTTCATGAAGGCTTCATTGCCTTTGTGTATGTAGAGTAAAAGGCCACATGGGACCCATTTACCCTCATAAGGTGGTATTTCTATAAAGTAACACAAAATGTAGTACTCAAGGAACTCTATGATTTCCTCAAGCACATCAGAGTTCAGTTGAATTGTGTTGTCTAGATCATGGACTCTAGACAATAGGTCATACAAGTGTGTTTGACCTTTGAACTCAATTGATTCCAAGAACTCATTGAAGAGTTCTCGAGGACATTTGGGTTGCAGGGTACTAGAGGTTGAGGCAGCCATTGTGCATGATACTAGCTTGTTTGCATGCTCTACGAGTGCTTCTAGCTCTTCTTGGTTGCAAAAGCGAGAAATGAGAGAATAAGTGTTGCTTTTATAGTAGTTTCAAAATTTTTAAGTGAGTGGGACCCATTTTTAAACTAAAATTGATACCTTCAGATAAAAGAATCATTCAGAGAACTCTCAAAAAAAACTTTGGCTCATAAAAAAGATTGAACAGAATCATTAAGCAGAATAATATACACCACATCTACACAATAGAAAAAATAAATTCTCAAAACTTTAAAATTATAATAAATTACCATTGGAAAAATCAAAGATTTGGCAAATTGTACATCATATTGAGATCAAAAAATTTTACATGCTACATATCTTGCATGTTAAATACATTGTAGCAGAGGAAGGATTATGAATGGAACATGGGTTGTGTGTACACTCTAGCACTCAAATAGTTCTTGAGCTATGACAATGAAAGTTGAGTTCTGTCTACACTCCATTCAGGAAGGAGTTTAACTTTATCCTCCAACCTCTTACCAATCTGCAGACAAATAGAAAACTTTAAAATAACATATTTGAATATAAAATTTTTTCTAAACAAAAGAAAAAATACCATATGTTGTTTACCTTATGCCCTTGTATTCTGAACTTTGATTGATCCAGATCGTCAAATCCCATCATTACGTCTAGATGTTCTCTCACGTTGGCAAGACTCCAATGATGATTTATTGAAATAACTTGGGTAGATTTATCTTAATTTCAAATGAAATTAAAAAACCCTCAGAACTTTGTAATGGGATCCATTCACCAAGTTTACACATCCAATGATCATAATAGAATCCAATGTACAATGAAGTACCATGTTTCAAGTATTGAAATCCTATGCCTGTTGCACCAATTTTACAAAGGTATCTATCCCCCTTGGTGCATCCTTATACAAATCCCCACTTTTCACCTAATAAACCCTCTACCTGCTCATACGTGATATCTTTTAACATGAACATTGTTGAAGTCTCTAGAATTTTGAATATCTGAAAGAAATCTACAAAACAATGAACAAGAACACACCAATGTAATCCTACAGATCTTGAAACTTTTGTAAATTTCAAAGAGTTGTGTATGTTCATCACCATCCTATGCTTCAAAGATGTTAATGTCCATATATCAAGTTGTGGCCACTCGAGCTTTAAAAGAAAATCTAGCTTAATCATCTCTAATTTAACCTACCAAAATCATTTGATGAAGAGGGTACAACATATGTATGTGTGTAAAAGAAAATTGTCTCACGTAATACCTGAGCAGGATGGGATTGTGGAAAGGCTATCGATCCAACATCTGCATGCCATGCTTGGAAAGTACCTGTAAGACTATGGTAGAAGGAAATATGTCTACAACAAAAAACTACACAACTTAACAAGGTATATTATGAAATTTGAACAAAAGTCAATGACTAAGACTCATAGTTGATAGGATGTCTCATTTTGTTTGAGTTTTCCAATTTCATGCTTGACATTGTGAAAACATGTCGTACAATGGCAAAAGTTTCACCATTTTTGAGCTTTTTGAAGCCTAATAACTTCCCTTTTCAATGAAGATCCAAGTTTCCAAGATCTCTTACATGATGAGGACCAACACCAGAGGGTTGCATGTACACCCATGCACCTTTGTAGAACTCATGTCCTAACCAAATTCCTTCTATAGCCTTGATATTGTGACATTTTATCGCGATAACCTCATCTTTTGGACGTCTATGAGACTTAGGTTTCTCCATTAGAGTTCAGGCTATGGAAGTGACAATAGGAATTCAAAGAAGAAGATGCAGAGAGAAAGAAATGGAGACACACGAGCTGCAATGGTGTGCTACGAAGAGAAAATAGTGGAAAGAGATGACGTTTTGGGACCTGGGTATAAAAATTTGAGGTTTTGGAGGGAGAAAGTTGTATTTTGAGTTATTTTTGAAAAATTCACTTTTTTCAGGTCAGTTCATGCACGTACTTTGATTTAGGACTCAAAAATAGCACTTTTGATCCTAAAAAGTGGTTGAGCAATCATTAAATGGTGTTATGATGAGTTTTATAACTTTCTCAAATTTTTGAATTTTTGGGCCCACGTAAGTTACGAGATTCCTTTCTCTCTCTAGAGGCAAAACCTGAACATAGGGGAATCCTATTCCCTCATCCCCCTTCAGCCTAGTGATTTATAGGCTATAGACTGTGTCCACCACCCTCCTCTCATTGGTCCATCACTAATCACTCCTTAATCAAAAAGGCCCATGTAGGGTTCTTTTTTTCCTTAATGCCTAAGTTGGATTGGATTTAATCTTGAAAGTTGTTTTTCTTTTAAGAAACGATTCCTAAGTAAGATTAGATCTTGAAAGGATTTTCAAGTTGTAAAAGGGTATAAATATACCCTAAAGGTTAAGGCATCAATAAATACCCAACAACTTAAGAGTTTGGCTAAGAATATTTTTACTTCTCAGAGGATCTTTAGTTATAGATCAACAAAGAACTCTTTTATGCTTTACATCACATTATCAAAACCTAAAAACAGGGGGATAAGGGGATCTCCAAGGTGTGTGTGTTGTTAGTTTCAACCTTTCAAGCATAACTAGAATAGTAGGTGGATGGAAAAAAATAAAAAAAAGGGATCCTATACACTATACACTTGTATAACATTAGAGATCATGAAAGGCAGTCAGGACTTAACAAAACAACACATTGAATTATCAGACAATCCATACAGAAAAAATAGCATAGTGGCATACATAATATTTGTAAGATGGAACCGTTACGTGAAAGAGCATGGAGTCAATATACGGCCGGGGGCTACTGCTGTTCTATAAACAGTGCCATATGGGAATGGCTCTGAACATCTAATGAAAATGAACTGTGAAGTGCTGAAAGCCTAGCGAACTTGGATCCTTTGCTGTATGCTGGAGAGATGTAAACGTTCGCGGTTCAGAGCGAATTGGTTTAAACATTAGCAATGTTCTTCATGGCAAGCCCGTCGGCCAGTCCGATCCCGTTGAGACGCCGCCGAGGATCATCTGCGGCGGATCATTGTCGAGCCTAGTGTCCGGATTCTGCATTTCTATGTCTGCTGTTCCGCTGAGTTTGGGCTCCCAAAAGGACAATGCCTCACTCTCCGAGAGTGATCTTCGAGTCGCTCTCGATCGTAGCCGTGTCGCCAATTCATGGCGCTGCGAGGGACCTGCAGGAAGAAGACACGACGACACCAGCCCTGAGGAATCCGCAAGTTTAACCCTGCAATGATTGCCTGATTCAGAGGTGCAATGGACAGCAGCACCTAGCTCATTGATCACATTTAGAGCTCTGTAATCTGACGAAGACGATTTCTCATTGCTTAGGCTGCAGTTCAACGGCGCAGCTGCGCGATGCTCTCTTCGCTCCGCAGTCCCTGATCGCTGAGATGTGCAGAAATTTTTTTGATGGATTAGATCTTTCGCACGGGAAGCTAGGTCGCTTCTATGGCACAGTCTTATCAGGCCGAAGTGTCCACTTGCGGGATTTCCGGTCGCAGAAGAGGAGACATGGTTATTCAGGCTCAGCAGATCGCAGAACCGGGAGCTATCCGCTGAAGATGAAGCTACCTTAGAAGGTGATGGTGAGACCGGAAACTCCAGATTAGTGGATTTCCGTATAACGTACTCGTAAGAACCTTTTGAATAAGACTTAATTCTCAATCCTCTGCCATCGCTGATTCCTGATACACAAGGACCATAAGGATGCTCATGACTTTCGACGAAGCCGCATTTACCTAGATGCAGGGAAATCAATCGCCGGCTTGTATTTGTGGAGGCATGGTCCGATCGATCGCTGTACCTTCCTGAATGTGATTCAGTGATGTTACAATACGAGACATAGCTCAAGCTCTTCGAGTCTGCACCTGCTGAAGAAGAAACTGAGGACCCACAGCTCGCGAAACGGATGTGATTCCTCGCCTCCAGGGGGGTCGTCTTCATGAGAGGAGTTGTTCCATCGTCTTCTTTCACAAGTGTTGTTCTCTGAGCGCAGTTGCTAAGTCGGTCTGATTGTCCATTTTCAGAACTCTGGAATATTGCAGATGCACAGGTTCTCCTCGACGAACCTGTAATGAGGTTGGACGTGGCGCCTTTCTCTAATTCTGAAGCGTTGGGGATGCGATGTCCAAGGGAACTGCGTCCACTGGAAGTCCCGTTCATCGCACCGCTACTTGATTGAGCAAACTCCACGGTATCACCTGTTTGACGCTGATGTTCTACGTCGGCAACAGCACTCCTGGTCGGAGCGTTAGAGAGCAGCTGTAGGTGTAAACTGTTGGGAATCCAACAATCTGCAAGAACGATCATCCGACAGAGTGGGCATGTGGAGTGGGAAAAAAGCCATGTATCGATACACTCTGTGTGGAACGCATGACCGCACGAGGGCAGGAGCCGGAGCACATCTTCTTCCTCGAACTCGCACAGGCATATTGCGCAGTCGGCGCCCTCCTTGAATGCGTCCATAGCGGCCTTGTACGGGAAAACAGGAAGCGCTTCCACGAGGGATCGCTGAAGTCCTGTATCTTGCATGCTGAAGAGCTGATGCAGTTGCCCTTGGAGTGCTGTTAGGGCTATGATGTTGCTGTTGTTGGGACCAACATCCATAATGACGTGACCTCTCACACCGCGGCGCACCAGCTCAGGGTGGCGAGCGAGCCACCTGATGAGCAGATGCAGGAACGCTGAGAAGAAGAAGATCACTGTCAGCACGACAATGATAACGATGATACTTGGGCTCACTTGTGCAGATACGGGAGCGGACGGGCTGTTGAGCAAACTCCTGGTGGCCATGGAAAAGATCGGATTCCTCTGCTCTGATGCGAATTCATACTTCGTTGACTCCTCTACTCTGAGCTTGCATCTTACAGAACCCTTCAGCCCGAGAAGACGCTTTAACAGAGCTGCTCTTACCAATTTTTGAATGTCTACTTTGCGATATGCTTTGAAGTAAGTCCACTTCCTCCAAAAGGTTCACGATGGTTCAGCTGCTTCTTCAGATCTTCCCGACGAATCCAGCTGCTCATTGCTGTGAATATAAGCCACGACGATTCGCTGCACAATCACCAAAGCGAGCCTAGCACGAGGAAGCGCATCGTCATAGCTTCGCATGCAAGCGATGAAGAAGAATTAGGGGCAACGTCTAATCTACCTCTTAAATTCTTAGTTGTCTCTAACTTCAATATATAATTTTATATATATAGGATAAAACATTCATCGAGTTCAGATCACGTACTCAGAATTTGATATCGGATTTATAGGTCGAGTTTATAAAGTATGAATCGAAGGTAACATAATGTAAGGGAATCACAACCTTTTTCGTGCTTTATCCGGCGGTTACTGCATAGCGGCGTATGAGAAGATGAGTGATGGCAGATAGTAAGGTGAGAATCACAATAGCTATAGCTGTAAACGGTTCTGCCTGATGTACAGCATTGTCAGGGCATAGAGCAATAATGTTGAGTTTGTCCCGCATCATCCTAAGTTTCTAAAGGAGAGTCTGCCAATATGGCGAGAGCTGGTAGAAATGCATTATCGAAACAATAATCGAACGGAAGCAGAAATTTCTCCGCGGTTAGTCAAGAAAAGTCGAAAAAGCACGAAATCAACGGAAAGGATAACTCACTTAAACGTGAAAGCTGATCATATCTTTGGGCTGATCTGAAACGGGGTTGAGGGCTGTCGAACTTGACAGATTTCCGCCCCAGCCGACCTTCCACAGCTCGATTTGTTGCGGATGAATTTAGGTTTAACAATGGACATCTACGATTCAGAATGACCAATCCGATGACTATAAGATAATGTGAAAAACTCGCAGAGTAATCAGCTGCCTAAGAGCGAGCCGGTGATCTCTGTTAAATGCACCGCGCAACGCAGACAAACTATACATAAGGTCCTCGCATAGCTTGTCAGTTTGTGTCCGGAAACCGAGCCCGAATCGTTGCGAACTGCATACGTTTACGATCAAGGGGTAAAAGCATATAATCAATGGCGTATCATCGCTGATCTAAAAATTAACATTAGCAGGTCTGCGCTAACAAGCTCACTCTAGAAGCGATTACTGACGCTCCAGCATTATCAAGCTACACTGATTAAGATACATTGCGGTCTGTTAATGGACACGATTAAAAAAGATAATCTGGAAGAGTGCGTGCTGAAGGTGGACTAGAGCTGATTATTTAGAACAAAGATCGAGGTAAGAAGAACGATCGACACAGAGGAAGAAGAAGAAAAAAAACAGAATATATTCTCTGGGATGCGGAAGAGTTGACTGACGCGGGCATTCACAATTTCACATCAGCCAAAGTTCCACAACTTACGAGACCTGCCTGCCGAACCTCCTTTGAAAAAAAAAAAAACAAACTTACGAGACCTCGTGGAGAGACTGAAGGGTGGGCTTTCATATCTATATAAAATATAATATAACTAATGATCACTGCCGTTTGCTATGTGAGCCATGAAACGCAGACGCAACTTTTCATGCTCACAAATTTGAACCAGACGTTGCAGAATGGAAGCACGTACGAGCTGCTGTAAACTTTTGACTCCGAACTCCGAAAGCTATGGCGATCCGTCGCCATGTTCGAGAATCCAGAGTGAGAAGACTGTAGACTCAGGATCGTGTCTGTAATGGAAACATGCAGTGGTGTGTGTGCCAAAGAGAGAATATAAGACACTCCTGTGTATGATGTGTGTTTGAAAGAGTTTCTTCCTCCTATACATTACAGTCTACATACACACGGTAACACCTATAAGAGGATGAGGATGACAAAAAGAAGAAAATAGTAAAATGGAAATGAATGGCTCCAATTTGTAACTACAACGCAGTCTACACAGAGAGGAAGACATGGTTCTTAGGAATCAAGCAAAATCGAAGCATTCTCAGTCAATGAAGCCTTCACTCGAGGAACGAGCTGGAAGAGAGGAGAGACAAACATGAAGACAAAATCCTGCGAAGACTTTGAGTCTCTATATCCATTTCTTTACGCATTTCAATGGCTTGCACATTCTGCGTCATGGGCTACAATTTGGAAGTGGGCGATGAAAGGGAGGAGGGGCCTTTCTCTTTCGACAACGTGAAAAATGTTTGTCAGAAAAAGCTTCATACAGAGCTACAGGGAGGGAGTCGCAAATTCGGCATCATGGATTGCTGCTTGGGAGAAGAGTGAACGGAAATAGGTCTTTCTTCAAAGTTCAAACAACATGAACGTTTTGCAGAAGAGTTGAGAGGTTGAAATCGTAACGAGATCTATCAAATTAAAGAAACATATACACGAAATGGAACATAATTATTTACTGGTTTGCATCTGCTCCTCGGTCTTTTCTACATTATGTAAAATACGATCTTCTTTGAAAAAGAAAATGAAGGAATACATGGGGCACTTAGAACATATTTACATCACGGTCAAATTATGGTTCCAACAAAAGAGAATAAGTAGATGAAAAAAGAAAAAGAACATCAATCTTGAAAGAGTCAACCAATCACTTGGGAAGGAAGCACATGCACACCCAAGCGTAAATTGGTGTTAAGGATGTGCCTTGAAGGCACTAATGTCTTTCTTCAAAACAAATCGGGTGCATGTCGATCTTTTAGAACTTCCTTAAAATCATTTTCATTTCCTTTAAATCTAAAATCAACCACTTAAGGATAGATTTTAAGGTGATGTTGATCGTCCCTCTCCAATTGCTTAGGAACCAAGGTTGGGAAGAGTTGGGATGTAGTCAAATATTTCAACTTTTTGGCATCTCTATGGGTTTTGAGATCTTGAAGTTAGCATTGGGACTAAGTGCTTGCCAAGCTTAAAGGCAAACTCCTCTACTAGAAGATTATGGAGCATAACATTCCTCGGAAAGTGATAGTAATTGACACTATCTTGATTTCATCAATCATCTATTTTCTAGCTTGCTAGAGGTCGATCAACAAGGAATTGGGAAAGCTCAATAGAATTTGAGAATCTTTCTCTTGATGGGATATCTGAACAAGAAAGTGGTTCCTAAGATCAATTGGAATATGGAGTGTAGCTCGAAGGATGTGGGGGGGGAGGGGGGGGCAAGCATTCTAGTTGTGCAAGCTTTACCTAACAAATTAGTGGCTAAATGGGCGATCAAAGCTAGTCTCCATGCTAGAGAACCTAGTCTCCATGCTTGAGAGAATGCCCTATGACTCGCCATCCAACCTACCATTATATAGTTTATGGGATCAACAACGAGCTTTGAAGTAACTAGAGTCCACATATGCATGTGAAATCTCCACCACTACTTTATACCTTCCACTATAATCAACTAGTGATAGGTGTACTCACCTTCTGAGTTAAGTCTCTTTTAACTCAAGTTAACTCACACTAACTCGAGTGGATGCTTCTAGAAGGCTTTAGAGAATCACTCGGCAAAATACTCTCCCTAAGGGAACCTTGTAGATTGAAACCAAGACCTCGTCCTTCCCATCCAATGGACTTAAAGCCACTTTTTAATACCTTAGAAATTCCTATTGTTATTCTAAGTTGGATCTTTACAAGCCACTTTATAGCATTTTCACACTCTTGACGAATATTTATGAAGCAAAAAATATGCTTCAAGTTATAACTATATAACAAGTTTTACCATGAGCCCATGGTCCAAAGTGAGAAGCATGGCTGCCATCTCTTTGTTTCAACTCTATTAAATAGAATAGGATTCTATCCTAGAGTGAATTTGAAAACAACAAAATCCATGCATGGTTTGATCCTTGTCCAAACGTATAGAAAGAATGGCAAGGGTGGACTAAATAGCCATGCCTAATGCACTCTTTTGCCATCTGTGATGTGATCATCCATAGCATAGGCATGTGAAATAGGTGGATTCTAAATATTCTATCCGAATTGTTATCTTTCATCCATATCTATGCATACTTGTGCATGGATCTAGCAAAATGGATAGATAATCTCCCGAGACTTTTAAAATTCTCTTGAAATTTACTTTAACCTACTTTGAGATTGAGTTTGGCCAAAACATCTAACTTAGATATTCTTGTCGTATGTTGGCACAAATAGCAAGCCTAAGTTCTTAGCTATTGCCTCAAAGACTAGTCATCAACTTAGAACCTCACATAGAGGATCATATATGAACATCTCCTTATCAATTTAGAAGTATTTACCATGGATAAGTGTAAAAGCACATAGAGTCAAAAATCCCTTGAAGTTAGGGAGTTTAACCCACGCTTGAATGGTAGATAGAATCAAATCAATCACCCATAAAGTGTAGGAATACTTTTCGGTGTGGGAAAATATAAATTCAAAATTCATTTCATGAGTATAAATAGAGGTAGTTTTAATCGTAGGATATAGGGAGCCAATATGAGAGGATTGAAGCTACATCATTGAGCATACATTGAGCTCAACATATGTGTGAGTGGTCCATTAAACGTCCCTTGTATCATATGTTCATTAGCATACATAATTTGAAACAATTCTTCATCATCATTTCTATCTCCTGTTCTCTATTGCATTTCCATTATTTTAGTGATCTTGCAAAAATGATTTCTCTATGTATAATTAATCTTTTTCTCCACTTTGACTTGTTATAGTTAGGATAAAGTGTCTGTCATATACCTACAAAGTTTCATTATTTTTGGTTCAGCCAATCTCGAGATATGAATTGATGAAGTCAACTATGTGTACATGTCATCTTGCCCCTGAAATGTTGGGATGATCCCCTAACCACCTATCTGATCAATAGACTTTCATCAAAAGCATTAGATGGCATGGATGACACCATATGAAGCATGGAATGGTAGAAGACCTAGCTTTTATCATTGCAGGATCTTTGGGTGCATAGCATATGCACATATACCTTCACAAATCAGAGGCAAATTGTTGATATATTTAGGTAGTGATGTGTGTGAACACTCTAGGACCATCGGGGTACTTTTTTCCCTCTTTAGGAGGTTTTTTCCCCCGGCTTTTATATATGCCTATTTCCCTAATGGGCTACTTACCTCTGTACATTCTAGTGGTAATTTATTCAATATTGTGCATTGTGCTCCAAGCTTCTTCTTCTTCCTTGTGCTTTTCATGTGCTTCTCTAGACATCTAACTCCAACAGTTGGTATCAAAGTAGGTCGCCGCTTCATGCAGGCATTGTCGACACCTCTCCGGTTCCAGTCTTAGGATCGCACAAAATTTGGTGAGCATACTCAAAGTGTTTTGGAGATCAAAATGGCTTCACTCTATATGCCAAAATCGCGACCTAAGCTCGTTTTGGCCTCCAAATGCACTATTGCAGCAATTATGCAAGCTATTTTGTCTTTTTGTGCCAAAAATATATACCAGTTTTGGTTCGCCAATATAAGCATCTCAAATTTTGCTACAGGTATAGTTCTATTCAACTTTTTCACATACAGTGATTTCTTTGCATCAGGGTATTTTAGTCACTGGCCATGGTTGAAAGCAATGATGTATTCCGTATGTTGGCTATTGAGGATAAGTTGGATGGTACCAATTATCCATTGTGGGCTTATATGATGTGACACATGCATACATACACACACAACACATGCGTACGCACAAATAGATACACATACATCCATACGCACATATAGATACACATACATACACACACATGCATATTGATATATATATATATATATATATATATATATATATATATATGTGTGTGTGTGTGTGTGTGTGTGTGTGTGTATGTGTGTGTGTATGTGTGTGTGTGTGTCTATATATATATATATATATATATATATATATATATATATATATATATATATATATATATATATATATATATATATATATATATATATATATATATATATATATGTGTGTGTGTGTGTGTGTGTGTGTGTGTGTGTATATATATATATATATATATATATATATATATATATATATATATATATATATATATATATATATATATATATATATATATATATATATATATATATATATATATATATATATGTATGTATGTATGTATGTGTGTGTGTGTGTGTACATATCCTAATTCAAAAACCCTATTATAAATATTCTAATTCAGAAATCCTATGTCAAAAATCCTAATTCGAAAACACTAATTTTGATATTATGGTTTTAAAATGCCTAATTTAGAAACTCTAATTCAGCCTTTTAGCCATATGATTGAAGTATATGTACACATTGCATCTATTCCTCTGACATCCTACTAGAGAGATGTCTCTCCTCCCAACCTTATGCCTCTATATATAGCTACTCGAATCAATGAGGATCATAATATATATAAAGATATATACACATGATGTAGATACACATACATAAATATAAAATGGAGTAGATACATTATGCATCACACATACATGCCTAAATGCACACATAAATATATATACATGCATACATATTTACATGTACACATTTACACATAGACACATTTACACATAGACACATATACATATATACATGTACACATCACATATACATGCCTACATGCACAAATGTATACTTATACATGCATACACAATTATAAACACTTGCATATATTACATGAATACATGAATATTTTAAACAAATGCATATGCATATATACACATATGCATACTAACACATGTATACATATATCACACACATGCAGACACATACATATACATGAAACACATATATATGCATAGTAACACATGTATACATATAATACACATGAATATACACACATATGCATACATACATGAGAAAAATTTGCTCCTCAAAGATAAAGCTATATATAAAATAATTAGGCATACCCCCAAGCTTCATGTTCTAAATTAAAAGAACATGATTTCATCTCTCTAGTAGGATTCATCGATATTCAAGGTGAATAAAGAATCTATTATCTGATATCCATTCAAAAGCTTCAAGTTATTCATCGATAACTAGAGTAGAATTTACTATTTAATCTGCTCATATGTTTTCATTATTGCCATCATTTTGGTAAGACGTCAATATAGTCTCATCTTCATTATCCTTATTGATTTCATTTATTTCTTCTATTGTTAAATCTGTGTTCTCATGAGTCACATCATCTATTGATGGATTAATATCAATTTCTGGTAATTCCTCTTCCTCATCAATAGAATCAGCATGTAGAGTATTATCCTCTTCATAAAAAAGATTAGTATCATTATCACATATAATGATTCTAATTTCTCTTTCAGATGTTGATGTATAAGTATCTGATGGTGAATCATCAAGAGGACTTTCTTCAATCTCTCTAACAATAAATTGTTCAAACAATGACCTACCTCTAGGTTGAACATGAATGACTTGCCACCAAGGGTGAGCATCTGGGTTTTTATACAAAAATGCTTGTTCAATATGCCTAGGAAGAATATATGGTTCTTTAGTAGATCGCATTACCTTGGAAGAATCAATTGCCCAAAACCCAGATAATTCCTTTCTTTATGTGGAATTACTATCTTTATACTCGGCTCAAAACCAGTCAACCTTCAAAATGACCTATCAAAATATATAAAAACAAAAACCCATTATTAGGTGCTTAAAAAAATAACTAACTCTATCATAAAAAATATAAACTTTTTTCTACCTGTTTGAATGTGCAAAATAAAATTTTGTAGATACCAACAAGAGTTCCCACGTAACCAAGTTTGCTATCTATAAGGTTCATGTCTTTTGAGCTAGCACGTGATAGTTGCTTGAAAGAAGCAACGACACTAGAATCCTTTGTTTTACGTAAAGAATCAATGGCTTTGATTCTAATATGTTGTCCAAAAGCCCACATATTAGTGAACATTCGAGCCTGCAAAAGAAATTAAATTAGTAAATAGAAACTAACATACATATATGAAAAAAAAATACTATTAAAATAAAATTACCTTTCGTTCACAACCTATCATTAACTCTCTCTGCTCATCTGACATTTCTTCATTATTTGTGTTGGTGCATTGCAAATGACGATATAGCCAATCCCTGAAAGAAGATATATTTGTAATCTCATTATCATTTAGATTATGTCTATATCTTTTGTTTCTTTTCCTTTTACTTTGGAGATTTTGAAGTTCCTATTCGTACTCGCTAAGGAATGCTTGCATGCATTTGCTATTATATGCTACAAAAGTAGAAACATCAGTTTTTTCTTGAAATGTAAATAAAAATGGAACTCCCTTACCTGATAATACCTCATCTATTATTTTTGAAGAAGACTCATTGGTCCATGCACGTGGAGCTTCTTCATGAACTCTTTCAAGGTACTCACTAACGTAATACATGCACTCTTCAAGCATCCAACCCTTTGCCATGGATCCTTCTGATTTTGCTCTTTGCCGCACTAACCTTTTAATATTCCCATAAATCGCTCAACCCAAAACATCCATCGAGTGTGGACAACACCTGCAATCTCTATTTCATCTACAAGATGGACTAATAAATGAATCTGAATATCAAAAAATGAAGTAGGAAGCTCCTTCTCCATCAAACATAGTAGCTCTTTGCATTCACGTTTTTTTTGTGGGATTGAGTTTTTTTCTAATCTCTTTTGATGTAATCCACCTATACATATCATAAGAAAAATTATAAAGAAATTAACTCAAAAATAAATGATATCAAATATTCATACATATTAAATATAAAAGTATCATAATTACCTTATAAGCGATCCAAGATGATAGATCACATCTCGTACTCCTTTCGTTGTACATCCATTGATAACCAAAGGTAAAATATGTTTCAAAAAGTTATGCCAGTCATGGGTCTTTAACCCAGATAAGCTCTTATCATCCATAGTAAACATGTTCTAGAAAGATGCTCCATATCCTGTAGGAGTCTGAATCAATTGAATCCTATTGTTGATAGTCTGTATCTCTTTTGTTGTAAGTACCCAAGGAGCAGGTGCATAAGTTGTATCTTGTCGATGTCTATCAAAAACTGGCCATAACTTTGGTTTTGAGTTTTGATCTCTCAAATCATTCCTTGATGCTATGGTATCTTTTAGTCCAAGAAGATGCTGCCATAGTGAATAACCAATATTCTTGAATATATGCATAGGATCAAGAAGATGACATACATTTAACTCTTTCCAATACTCCAAAGAATACCATATTGATATATGTAATAGGTTTTTTTTCAGCACCTTGCATAATATTCCACAGTCCTTTTCCCATCAATACATGATGCATCATATATGCCCATAATGGGTAATTAGTGCCATCCAACTTTTCCTCAACAGCCAATGTGTGGAATACATCATTGCTTTTAGCCATGGCCATAGACTAGAATAACTTGATGCAAAAAAATGATTGTATCTCAAAAAGTTGCTTTGCCTCTTTTGTAGCCAGTTTTTGACAAATCTTTATTATGCATTTCCTTTCCATTATTTGTAGAACTATTTCTGCTTTTTTGTTTTCTTCTCATCTTTGTCTTCCTTCTTGACTATGTAGAATTAGCAGATTTCTATTCACTAGTAGATGAGATCCGTTTACCTTTGCCCTTCTCACTAACTAAGAAACCTTGATCTACATCACACATAATGGACTTGTTCTACCTAGATTGATTCTCTTGAAATAAAACAAAGACTAATTCCTCAAATGTTAAGGCATTTGGATTTCCTTTCCTCATCAATTGAAGAGTAGAAGCAAAATAAGAACGGTGTGCACAAGTGAAATATCTTCAAGATTTACTTCATCTACAAAAATCAAGTGCTCTTTCAAATCTTTGATCTTTGTCAAAAAACTTTCCATAGAATCTCCTTAATTCATATGCTCACTCTCCAATTGTTTTTGGAGGTAAGCAACACAAGTCTCATTTCTAGCTTGGTATAAAGTGCTAAGTGTATCCCAAGCATCCTTTGTTGTTTTGCATGAGTGAATATGAGGGATGATGGGGGAAGTATCTCAACCCCTATGCAACGACAAAGCACGAATGACCTCCACATTTATCCTTCTTTGAGCTCTACACACCAAAAATTATCTTTCTCAAAGCATATGTAGAGAACTCTGGTGAGCCTTTCTAGACCTGTAGCAGACACTAAGAGCTTTCCAACAAAACAACTTTCACTCCAAATGGATGCTCACACAAAGAGAAAAAATGTCTACAACATGAGCTACTTGAATGCTCACAACTGCTAGTCAAATAGAGACCTCACTTCACTCTAGCAAGCTTTTCTCAGAGAGTATACAGAGAATGAATCTAAAAATTGGTTCAACTTTAGAGCACTCTAATACCTACCCAATGACACCAAAATCATAGCAAATTGGTAAATATAGAAGGAGAACTAGCCCTTACAACAGAGATCAAAATATTTCCAATAGAGCCTACACACAGAGAGATAATCATCACCCAACTTCACTAAAATGAATGTTTCTCCTAGACTACTCAAAGACTTCTCCAAAGAATCGGTGAGCATAAACGAGAATCTAATACATATCCAAATGCGCACACACATAGATATGCCTACTAAAAGAAAACAAACAAGAAAGCAAGGGGCTTGCTTATCACAACTCTAGCACTTAGTGCTCACTTTACATGAGCCAAAACTCCACGAATATTGCCCAAAAAGTCGAGATACATGCTCCTTTTATAGTGAGAAGTGTGCCCCTAAAATCTAGGAACTACCTTTCCAAATAAGCCTCCTAACTTGGAGGACTTAGTTGAGATGAATTGGGGAGTGGTTGAGTGACTTTTCTTGATGAAATCTCATGGGTTTTGGCTTCCTTTGATTGCTCCATATGTCCATAAATGATTTCCCATGAATTTGTAGCTTGAAGCTTGACTTTTAACACTCCCCCTCAAGCTTCAATTCTTCATCCTCATCCAAGCTCCTTCATGTTGATGCATTGCTTGAATTTTGAAATCTTCATTCCATCCAAAGCCTTTGTAAACATGTCGGTAACTTGGTCCTTGGTACCAATATGATGTACTGAAACTTCTTTGGATGTCACCTTTTCCCTTATGAAGTGATAGTGCACTTCAATATGCTTAGTTCTAGAATGATAGACAGGATTCGATGCAATATGAATGCTATTCATATTGTCACAAAAAAATGGATATGTGTCAACTTGCAAATTAAGCTCCATAAATAAATTCTTAATCCACATTAGCTCACATGTGACTTGAGCCAAATCTCTATACTCAGCCTTGGTGGAAGATAATGCCACTATCGGTTGCTTCTTTGAAATCCATGAGATGATCTTGCTACCTAGCATGACTAGGTAACCACTTGTACTCCTATCTTCCTTTGAACTGGCCCAATCGGCATCGGAATAAGCTTTGACCTGCATATCATCATCAAATATGTAGAAAAATCCTTCATTTATAGTGGCCTTCAGATATCGTAACATTCTTCTTGCAGCTTGCAAATGTGTAGTCCTTGGACTATGCATAAATTGTGATAACACTCCAACTCCATATCCTATGTTGGGCCTAGTTATTGTGGCATAATTGAAAGAGCCTACAATAGATCGATACAAAGTTACATCCTCTAATGGTTCTCCATCAATGGATCTTAACTTTATATTAACTTCCATGGGCTTTGAAATAGGCTTGCAATGTAGCATCCCAAACCTCTCAAGTAGGTCTAGAATATACTTCCTTTGTATGAGCATGATACCTTCTTCTTTGTATACAACTTCAATGCCAAGAAAATACCATAAGATCTCCAAGATCAGAGATCCTAAACTCCTTTCCAAGCTTTTCCTTGATCTCCTCAATGCCTTTTGTATCATTACCTGTAATGATAAGATCACACACATGTAGACTACAAGCTCTCCTCTTTGTTTCATGAAGAGAGATGGATCCGCCTTGCATTGATTGTAACCACATTTGATCAAATAGTCCACCAATCTTTGGTTCCAAGCCCTTGGAGCTTGCTGTAGTTCATAAAGAGCCTTCTTCAACCTACAAACATGATGTGGAAACTCTTTATGAACAAAACCTAGTGGTTGCTCCATGTATACCTCTTCTTCCGAGTCTCCATTGAGAAAAGCATTCTTGATATCCAATTGGAAGAGCTTCCATCCTTTGCTAGTAGCCATTGCAATGAGTGTCCTAATGGTGCTCGTCTTTGCAATGGGTCTGAATGTCTCTTCAAAGTCCACTCCGTAAGTTTGTGCAAAACCCTTGGCCATCAATCTTGCTTTGAACCTAGAAATAGATCCATCTGAATTCCTCTTTACTTTATACACCCACTTATTACCTATTACCTTCATGTTCTCCTTCTTGGGCACTAGAGTCCATGTTTGATTCTCCTCAAGTGTGTCGATCTCTTCTTGCATTGCCTCTTTCCACTCGGTGTACCTGCGTGCATCTTCATAGCAATCGGGCTCATGATCTTCTACTAGTTTGTTCTTATATGCATAATGAGTTGCCATGTAAGAATCATAAGTAAATCTTTGAGTTGGATACTTAACCCTAGAATAATTCCTTTCTTCAACTTTTGGAGGAATAAACCTCCTTTGCCTTGGATACTTGATCTCTTTCTTTCATGTGGCTTCTTTCTCCATCATGTGTCCATCATCTTCAACTTCGTTACCTTCTTCATCCAACTCCACCAATGTTGCTTTTCCTTTGTTGGTTGATTGTGCTTCATAGCTTAATGAAGATCTCCCCCTTCATGGTGAGCTTGTGCTTGAACTATCTTCGTTGATGGAACAACTTGGGCCGCTTAGCTCTAGGTCGATTTGTTCTTCATCATGTGCATGCTTTTCTTCTTCATATTCCTGCATACAATTATACTTCTTATACCAAGGGAGTAGATCATTAAATGCTGCATCCCTTGATATCCTCAAGTCCTTTGTGTTTGGGTTGAAGCACCTGTAACCTTTATGATCATTTGAATATCTTAGAAACACACACTTTTCTACCTTTGGTTGTAGCTTGTGCCTCAATTCACTTGGCACATGTACATAACGAGTACATCCAAATATCTTCAAGTGGGAAAGATCAGGTTTCTTACCATAATAGGCTTGATATGGTGTCAAGCTATGGATCCCTAAGGTAGGAGCCCTATTCATAAGATACACGGTGGTATTTGTTGCATCACTTCAAAACATGTTAGGTACATTCATCTCATTAAGGATTGCTCTAGCGATCTCGGCAATGTATCTATTCTTTCTCTCTGCTACTCCATTTTGTTGGGGTGTGTATCTTCATGTTGCTTGCCTCTTGATTCCTTGATCCATTAAAAAATCAGAAGATTCATTGGAGAAATATTCTCCCCCTCCATTGGACCATAGCTTCTTGATATATGTACCTATTTCCTTCTCTACCATTGCCTTGAATGCTTTGAAACATGTAAACACATATGATTTGTTTTTTATGAAATAAATCCAAACCATCCTTGTGCAATCAACTATAAAAGTGAAAAAGTACTTTTTACCTCCAATGGATTGCTCTTTGGTTGGCCCCCACACATCTGTATGTATCAACTCCAATGGATGTTGGCTTATGTAGTCACTCTTCTTGAATGGAAGTCTCGCTTGCTTCCCTAGTTGACAAGATTCACATAAATGTTTCATACCTTGTCCTTGGAAGTTGGGAAGACCTTTAACCGGCCTCTTGAATTGCATTTCCTTCATTCTTTGTATGTTGATGTGACCTATCCTGTTGTGCCACAAGTCCAACTCCAAAATCCTCTTGTTTCCATATGTGAAGTAGACATGTTGAGTGGAATGAGAATTTACCTCCAAAGTGAAGAGTCTCCCTTGCATCTTTCCTTTTGCTATGACCTTGTACCCTTGCTTAGGGTTCTCCGCAAAGCATCCACCTTTGTTGAACCTTACTTGATAGCCTCTTTCAACCATTTGCCCTACGGACACCAAGTTCTTTGTGATGGTAGGTAAATGCAAGAAATCCTTGAGACATCTTCCTTCCTCCTTGTCATCCAAAGCTACATCTCCAACATGGGAGATCTCATGGGTTATATCGTCACCTATTTGTACATGTACTTTACCTTTGGGAGCATGTAGATTAATAAACCAAGAAGCATTGCAACTCATATGGTTGCTACATCCGCTATCAATATACCAAGTGTTATCTACTTTGCTTGAATTCCCGTTCATGTGCATCATCAAGAGATTGTCATTTTCTGAACTTGTAAAAGCATAATTACCTTGTCATTTGTATGAAGAACCTTGATTATAGCTCCTTTGGTTTCCTCCTTGGTAGCAATCTCTAGCATAGTGGCCAAACTTGCCACATATGTAACATCCTTCGCCATCTTGATTCTTGTTTTGTTGATGCCGTCCTCCTCTTACTCTTGTTCTTCCTCTACCTCTTTGTGATGAGGTGCCTTGGTCATGTCCTTGATTGCTAGAGTGGCCTTGCCTTCCCCCAAACCTTCCTTTGCCCCTTCCTTGTCCTCGTCTTCATTTGCCCCTTTGATTACCTGCATAGAAAACTTCTGCATCCTTGCTTTTAGTTGAACTTCCACCTATGTTCATCTCTTTGGTGACCATGAGAGCAACCAATTGCTCAAAATCGGGAAGATTATCGCTTACATATACTGAAGTGGTAAAGGGTTTCCACTTCTCATTATCCTTCAAACCATTGAGAGTATAAGTCACAAGATCGTCATTATCTACACGGTTTTCAATGGATCCCAATGCATCTGACAACTCCTTGACCTTAAGTATGTAGTCATTTATGCTACTCCCTGAGCTCTTCCTAAGGTTTTTTAGCTCATTCTTGAGTTGGATATTCCTTGCTTTGGTGCTTGTTGAATAAAGCTTCTCAAGTGTCTCCCATACCTTCATGCTTGAATCCAAGTCTTGGATATGGCCGCTCATGCTATTGCTAATGTGTTGGGAAAGGATAAAGATAACCCTCTTGTCTCTTTCATCCGATTCCCTAAAGTCCCTTCTTTGGTCATTGGTTGGATTGTCATCCAACCTAGGTCTTGGTTCACTTCCACTAATCAATCCCCAAAGGCCCTTGCCACCCTAAATCTCCATGGTTAATAGTTCCCCTTGTCTAGCTTTTTAATTTGAGTGTTGAAGTCTCCCATATCTAGTCTTTGCTAATTGATCTAGCCCCTGGCTAATGATCCAATGTGTGTAAAATGCAAATGAGGCTCTAAAGTTACCTCAATCCAAATCTTTTCCTTAGATGGACACCTTGTGCTCTTGAAAATTTGAGTAGAATAGCTCCCCCTTGATATGAGCTAACTCCAAGAAGCCTTTGTTGATGAAAATCTTCAACCAGCAACTCCAATAGGTCTTCTTTCTTGCGCTTGTGATAAACTTCCAATATCAACACTGAAACATGAGCAATACCTTCTGTAAGTTGACAACTTTTGCGTTCTGCAAATTTCATATCTGTCCAAGATTACAAACCTCCAACTTTGACTACTTATACAAGTTGCACCAGTTATGGTATTGAGATTATTCCACTTTGCCTTAGAAGTACATGCCCTTGACTATCAAATCATACTTATAAAATTTACACAAACATTTTACATCAGTTATAAAATCTTGTCCAAAGTAGGTCTCTGGAACAATTGAATTTTAGATGTGTCCCAAAGTTACAAACCTCCAACTTTGATCATCAATAAAACTTGAATTAATTATGATATTACAAAACTTTCATTTAACCTTAGAATTACATCCCCTGGACTATCAAAGAACACTCATAACATTTAAATAAGCATTTTACATCAGTTATAAAAACTTATCCAAAGTAGGCCTCTGGAACAGTTGAATTTCATACATGTCCAACAGTTACAAACCTCCAACTTTGATCATCAATAAAACTTGCATCAATTATGATATTGCAAAACTTTCACTTTGCCTTAGAATTAAATGCCCTAAAATATCAAACCACATTGATAACATTCAAATACAAACTTTGTATCAGTTATAAAGACCTGTCCAAAATGGGTCTCTGCAATGTTCTGACAAGTTGTCAGTTGTTTCAACAATCTTCCTGCATTTCAACAAATCCTCTTATTATCCAATCACACATAATACAAACTTCTTCATACAACATCAGTCAATGCTTGAGATGTATATAAGCATCCATGATGCTTCATACAAAGGCAAGATCCTCAATCTAGTCTCACATATGAGATGCGATATGATTCAAGTGACTTGATTATTCCAGCACAACTCCAGAACTCCTTTGCACATAGGTGTGTGTGCTCACTTAGCACTCAAACAACACATCTAGGATTACATAACCAAGATCAGAATACTAGAATACAATGCACTTGCATATATAGAATCATATGCACTTTCCTATAGAGCAGCCCACAAGTAGATGCACATATTCGAGAGTCATAAATCAATCTTCTCTAACATTTATACATATTCACATGTCATATAAGAGTAGTAGAACCTTGCACACACATTCAACCATACACATAAGCTAGAAATGGTTCACTACTAACAATGAGAAAGAGAGAGAGTATATAACAAGCATAAAGCTTAATGATCGACCTCTACAATGAACATATGAGTTCTAATACTTATCACATTGACAAAGAGGACAATGTGGATACTCCTATTGCTAAGAGGAGCTCAAGAAGGTAGTGGCCCGCACTCCTCTTTATATAGAGTGTGTGGAGGATGGCTCTTCAATGAGCTGAAAAAGTAGAGTGCTGAGAGAGAGAGAATCTCTCAATCAAGTGAGTAGTTGGCTCCCTTTCTTCAGCCACATTCTCTCCAAAACTGAAGCGCCTCCTTTTTCCCTTGATTAGCTCAGCAAAACGCATGCGCAAGTGATAGAAGAGCATTAAAAATCTTTCAAGCAGCTTTTCAGCCTTGTCTACTTGACTTTAGTCTTGCTTTTAAACTATGCTCTAATTTAAATGAAATAAGAGCTTGTTCTCATGCTCATACATAAGAAGAACTTATTCTAAGTGAAACTAGATGATGCAAGATCCTAATGAGATGCAAAACTTGAACCTAAGCTTCACAATTGAAGCTTTCATAATTTTCAACACTCCCCCTCAAGATACAATTGGGAAGCGCCATGCAATTCTCCATATGAAGTCCTCCTTCTTGAGAGCTTCGTATGCTTCCTTTGTGAGTTGTAGCCGCAACCGGATTATACTTGATCTCCCAAAGCTAATTTGATCTTGAACTCCAAGAAATCTAGAAGTAGATAGATGATAGGTATCTATCCAAGATTTCATCACCTTCAAGAAAACTTTATCTTCTTTGTTGACTATCTCCAAATTATGATTTTGGAGAGTAGAAAAGCATGTGATCCATACATGAGTGTATGGAACAAGGAAAGTTGAGTAGAAATTTGTCTTGCTTCCCAAGCAAGATCTATCCAAGCTTGACTCTTTACCTTCATCTTCCAAGTTTGATTCTTTGTCCTTTTACTTTGTTGCTCTCCTTGCCTCTTCGTGGTCTTCGTCTTCTATCTTTGAAAGGAACTCTTCTATGATACTTCTTCTTCTCTCTTTAACCTTTGTCTCTCTCTTCTTGACTTCTCTTGTATTTGCAAATCCTCTTCTTTATGATCTTCTTTTCCTCCTCGTGACTTTGTATTTGCTTCAAGAATCTTCTTTTGGCTCTCCTTTGACTTCAAATCTCCATCTTCAACTTCTCGTTCTTCTTTGTTCTCTATCATCTTCGTCTTTGCTTCAAACGACTTTTCTTGGTTTCGTCTTAGATGAAAATCTTTGTCTTCAAACCTTTGCTCTTCGTTGCTTCTCCTTAGCTTCATCTTCTCTTCAAGGAACTCTTCTTGATCCTCTTCTACATAATGGGTTGCTGAAAATTGCATTTCCTCTTTGTCTTCTCGATAGGTTGACTCCCTCGCGTCCTTGGGCTCTTCTCTATCAACAGTTGTTGATGTACTTTGTTCTTCGAAGCTTCTTTTACCTCTTATCTTTATGTGGATATCTTCCTCTTCAAAGATGGCTAGCCGGTCCTTCTCTTTTGAGCTCTCTAGCTCTCTTCCTCTTCGGAAATTCTTCCATAAAGCATGGGCTGAATTTTTCAATATTCCAAACACATAAAGATTACCTTTACTTTGTCGTCTTTGATCATTGACTAATTGTGAGTCTCCCCCTTGATGTGAGGATGTCTCTTATACATACCCATAGAATTCTTCATCGAGCTTCTCTATTAAATTGAATGTCTTCAACAACATCTTGGCCTTCTTCTCCTAGTCTTCAAAACTCCTTGCTCTTTGACAAGCACGACCAAACCTTTATTTTAAGGCTGCGCTTTGACTTCCTTTGTTTCTCACAAAGGATTGCTTGCTTCCTTTGACTTTGACTTAGGTGCTCCAAGCACACTCCTTCTTTGATGATGGTGAAGACGCCTCCCACAAGCATCCTACTTCTCCAAGCTTCAAGGGATGAGGTTCCCAGCTACCTTACCTTTTCCTCTTGAGGGCACTTATTCTTTATACCTGAAAATAAGAACACTTCTTCCAACCAACCATCAAAAAGGCAATACCTTTGCCTCTTCAAGAGACCTTCTTGCTTCCAAAGTGAGAGCGTCTTGGCTTTTTCTATAGGCCTAACCTCTCACAAATGATCATGCAAGCTTTCAAAACACCAACAAGAGATACATACAAATAAATATACCTCTTACAAATAGGTAGCTCTTCTTGAAAGTCTTCAACTTCCTTGCTTGTCCATGTCCTTCTAAGACCTTAGTCTTCCAATGTCACACTCAAGTGACTTAGCAAATACTTATGTCTTCCAATGTCACACTCAAGGTGACTAGCAAATGCTTATATCTTCCAATGTCACATACAAAGTGACTAGCAAATGCACATGCACTTAATAGTGCTCTTACAAATTAATGAAAGCAGTCACTTTTACCTTTGGGGGGTTCCAATGCAATGACCGGTAGCTTCACTTCTCCTTGAGTCTTTGCTTTGAGCTTCAACACCTCTTAGATTATCTTCAGCCTTTCCAAGACTTTTTCTAATACCGTTTTTCTTGTTTATGTCAAACGAGAGACACCACAATTCTTCTTGCAAACAACTCACCCTCCTAGGCAAACACACCTCATAAGCATACAAGTTTGAGAATCAAACCTTAAATGAAAATACCAAACCTTTCATATACCCTTCAAGTACTCTTCTTACAACTTTAGTGACTTGTTTGAGACCTCAAATCATGTATGAGGCTCTGATACCAGTGATAGAACAAGACAAGCTCTCACACCACTGATGGAATAAACGAGGGTGAGCGTGGTGTGTCAATGCGGAAGTGTAAATAAGCTCATCACCTCACAAGGATCTTTGAATATGGTATTTTAATCGCAAAGTACTCATTTACTTAAGCACATTACCATAAATTTACTCTTGCACACATTTAGTACATAATCATTCACAAATTCTTCTTCATGTAATCCATCCAAAGAGGCAATTCGGGCATCCTCAAACATATCCCTTAAAAGTGCATTTGCTGGACTATCAAACCATACTCATAGCATTTACATAAGCATTTTACATCAATTTTAAAAGCTTGTCCAAAGTAGGCCTCTGGAACAATTGAATTTCAAACCTGTCCCAAAGTTACAAACCTCCAACTTTGGTCATCAATAAAACTTCCATCAATTACGATATTGAAAAACTTTAACTTTGCCTTAGAAGTACATGCCCTGCACTATCAAAGGACACTCATAACATTTAAATAAGCATTTTACATCATTTATAAAAACTTGTCCAAAGTAGGCCTCTAGAATAGTTGAATTTCATACCTGTCCAACAGTTACAAACCTCCAACTTTGATCATCAATAAAACTTGCATCAATTATGATATTGAAAAACTTTAACTTTGCCTTAGAAGTACATGCCATAAAATATCAAACCACATTCATAACATTAAAATACAAACTTTGTATTAGTTATAAAGACGTGTCCAAAGTGGGTCTCTACAATGTTCTGACAAGTTCTCAGTTGCTTCAAGAATCTTCCTGCATTTCAAACAAATCCTCTTATTATCCAATCACACATAATACAAAATTCTTCATACACCACCACTCAACGCTTGAGATGTATATAAGCATCCATGATGCTTCACACAAAGGCAAGATCCTCAACGTAGTCTCACATATGAGATGTGATATGACTCAAGTGACTTGCTTATTCAAGCACGACTCCAAAACTCCTTTGCACATAGATGTGTGTGCTCACTTAGCACTCAAATAACACATCTAGGATTACATAACCAAGATCACAAGACTAGAGTATAATGCACACGCATATATAGAATCATATGCACTTTCCTATAGAACACCCCACAAGTAGATGCACATATTCGAGAGTCACAAATCAATCTTCTCTAACATTTATACATATTCACATATCATATAAGAGTAGTAGAAGCTTGCACACACATTCAACCATACACATAAGCTGGAAATGGTTCACTACTAACAATGAGAGAGAGAGAGTATATAACAAGCATAAAGCTTAATGATCGACCTCTACAATGAACATATGAGTTCTAATGCTTATCACATCAACGAGGAGGACAATGTGGATACTCCTATTGCTAAGAGGAGCTCAAGAAGGTACTGGGCTACACTCCTCTTTATATAATGTGTGGAGAATGGCTCTTCAATGAGCTGAAAAGGTAGAGTAGCTGAGAGAGAGAGAGAGAGAGAATCTCTCAATCAAGTGAGTAGTTGGCTCCCTTTCTTCAGTCCGATTCTCTCCAAAACTGAAGTGCCTCCTTTTTCCCTTGATTAGATCACCAAAATGCATGCACAAGTGATAGAAGAGCATTCGAAATCTTTCATGTAGCTTTTCAGCCTTGTCTACTTGACTTTAGTCTTGATTTTAGACTATGCTCTAATTTAAATGAAATAAAAGCTTGTTCTGATGCTCATACATAACAAGAACTTATTCTAAATGAAACTAGATGATGCAAGATCCTAATGAGATGCAAAACTTGAACCTAGGCTTCACAATTGAAGCTAATAGAAGCGGCCATGTGTGCAAACTATGTGTTGAATCGCTGCCCTATAAAAGCATTGAGATTCATTATACCTTATGAGGCTTGGAATGGACATAGGCCTATGGTTAGTCATACGCACATGTTTGGTTGTTTGGCATATGCTCTTGTGCCGTCACAACAACATCAAAAACTTGATGACAAGGCAAATAAATGTATATTTGTTGGTGATAGTGCTAAAACTAAGGGATATTATTTGTACCATCCATTAATGAACAAAATTATTGTGAGTCAAAATGTGGTATTTGCTGAAAATTCAGTTTTCCCTCTACTTGAATGCAAAAAACAGCCAACAATTAGCTCACAAAATGTGTTCAATACACTCATGCCTTTGTTCCAAAATGGTGCACTTGACTATGGCCATGAGACCAGCCAACTGAGACTCAAAGGGCTGAAAATTTCCTACAAAATAGAGCTGAAAATGCAGAGAATTTCCAAGCAAACATGGCTAAAATTTTTCAGCCAAAAATTGTCGAAACTCCTTGAAATTTCCAGCCACATATGGCAAAACATTTGCATCAAAATATGGTTAAAATGGAGCATGAAATTCAGCCCATACATGATATACATGTTGATGATGTATTACATAATGAACGTATGTCTATCAAGAATGCACAAACTATGCCAAAGTGGCTGAAACAAACTTTGTAGGACAGCAAATGGAGTGCACCTTTACTTGGTAGAACAAGAGCAAGCTCTCACCATGCATCAAGTAATTTTGTGGATTATTCTCTTATTGCAGCGGCATGTAATGAAGAGCCACTTACTTTTGAAGATGCATGTGATGATCCACAATGGATGAGTGCTATGCAATCAAAAATGGATTCCATACATAGGAATGATACTTGGAAGTTATGTGAATTGCCAAAAGGAAAAAATGCATTGGTAGAAAGTGGGTTTACAAGATTAAGAGAAAGTCTGATGGTAGCATTGATCGCTACAAAGTGGGTTTACAAGGATATGTGCATAAATATGGCATTGACTATGAGGAAACTTTTGCATCTACTTCATGCATGTCTACCATTCGTATTGTGGTTGCATTGGCTACTCATTGAGGTTGGAAAGTACATTAGTTGCATATAAAAGTAGCTTTCTTGAATGTTGATTTGCAAGAAGATTTCTACATGAAGCAACCTCTTGGATTTGCTATGAAAGGCAAAGAGCATGTGGTTTGTCGCTTGCATAAAGCCTTGTATGGTCTCAAGCAAGCTCCACGTGCATGGTATGACAAAATCCATAAGCACTTGATTGCTCTTGGCTTCACATGTAGTCCAATTGAAAGCACACTCTATGTACGCAAAGATGGGGTTGATCTTATAGTGCTTGTTCTTTATGTCGATGACATACTCTTCACTCGGTTATGTGATGCAAAACTTGACGTTCTTATGGTTGATTTGCAGCATGCTTTTGGGGTCAGTTATCTTGGTCTTTTGAGCTACTATCTTTGCATCCAGTTTGTATGCGGGGTAATTATTATGCATCAAGCAAAGTTTGTTGAAAAACTACTTCAGCATTTTGACTTTGAGGATTGCAAGCTAGTTTCCACACCAGTTGAGATAGGATTTAGGTTCTCTGTTGAGGATCCTAGTGATGCATTTGACACTTCTTTTTAATCAGCAAGTTGTGGGATTTCTTATATATGGATGCAACACAAGGCAAGATATACAATATGCAGTTTCCCAGTTGAGTCGATTCAGTCATAGCCCTGACACTAAGCATTGACAAGCGGTGAAATGTGTGTTTAGATATCTCAATGGCACTTTCAGCTTAGGTCTCTTTAATGGAAGAGATATTCAACCATGCTTGCATGCTTTTATATATAGTTATTGGGCTGGTTGTTATGATACTCGCATGTCCACTAGTGGTAATTGCTTTTTCCTTGGAGACTCATGCATATCTTGGTTGAGTAAGAATGAACCTACAGTGAAGACATCGAGTTGTGAAGCTGAGTACAAGATAGTTTTCATAGCTACAATGGAGTGTATATGGCAAAGACGCCTATTGATGGATCTTTGCATGATATTGATGCGACTATGCATATTCTCACTGATAGTCAGATTGCATTGGTTGTTGCACAAAACCTAGTGTTTCATACACAGAACAAACATATTGAGGTGCATTATCATTATGTGACAGAGCACCTTCAGACAAGAGATATTGATTTGGTATATGTGCCTACACAAGATAATGTGGTAGACATATTCACCAAGGCTCTTCCACAGGAAAAGTTGGAAGCTTTTTGCAAAGCTTTAAGCTTATTATCTTGTGGGGGCTGATTTGTCACTCCCTATATGTGTTCACATCATTTGCTTCACGGGGGTTCATTACACTTATGTGTTCCTCGAGTAGCTTTCATGTGAACCTTTTCCCTATACATGGGCACTTTTTACTCTAGTGTTGGCTAGAGGTTTTTTCTCCATGTTAGCACATAGATGATTCACTCATATGTGGTGGTACTTAGTACTTAGGGATATTATTCAACTCTTAGTTAGTTTTCATCATCACCAATAGAGAGAGCTATTCCAGTCATCCATGTCTTGCCCATGTGTCTTCCTATGTTTGTGCTCCTTGTGTGTGCTTCTTGTGTGTCTCTTGCACTTCTACACACACCCAACAATCCCAGGTTGAGCCTCTTGTTCTTGTCATTACTTTTGGAGTCATCCTAAAGTGAAAACTTCCCCAAAGGGAATACACAATGCACATCAATGCACAATGTCTCTATCATAGGGATATCAAGGTACCTTATACAGCAGAGTAGCAATTGCTCATTGAGAGACCTCACAAGAGCATCTTGGGTGATCATTTCCCTAGTTCTTAAACATTGTAAAACTTAAAAGGAGATGGTGTACATTGCTCAACTATGAAGAAGGATGTAGCACGATTTATTTGAGAGTATAACAAGTGTAAACTCGAAAAACCTATTGAAAATGCTACTCTCTTCATATTAGATGCCAAACATGAGTGGTCTTCCTATGGTTGATTTCCTCAAGATGGACAAGAAACTTGCATACATGTCTTAGATGGTCTTTCAAGAAAACTGCAAAGGAATATACATTGATTGGCAATCATTTGTATAAACAGCAAGGATAATTTCCTTCTTATATGTATCCATGAATCTAAGTACCTATGACTATTAGAAGTTTCACATAGGTGTGGCAAGAGGACACTTTTCTCCCAAAAGAACAATTCAAATGTTAATGTTTGCAAGATTATGGTGACCAGCCATGTGTATGGATGCCGAAAACTTTGTGAAGCAAAGTGATGTATGCAAGAGGGTTTTCCAAAGGATGAAATGCCATTAAGACAAATTATGGGAGGAAGAATTTTTCCTATGTGTCTTAGAAGACGTTCCCTCCAATTTGGAGTAGCTAGCCAGTAGTTAGTGATACAACTCGAGATCCCTAGTCACCTCCACTCAATCAAGGAAAACACCTGCCCCCAACATAAAAGAGAAGGCGGACCAGAAGATTTTTTGATAGATCCCCCCACCAATGGCAATCCTCACTGGATAGATGGGGATGACCCTTGGACAGAGGAGCACCCAGGAAATCTTCCTCCCGTTCTTCACTCAGATGGTAACAATCATTGGGCAGATGGGCACCACTAACACCTCGATCATATCCTCCACACTTCCAGCATGAAAGCCTAGATATATTGTATAGAATGCTTTTTTTTTTTTATGGGCAAGTCATGCAATTGTTGAACCTCCCTTCTTTTCCAAAGCAGAGTTTCCATCCGACCTCCCACCCACCACCACAGAAGAGTCAACAACATCCCAAGCACCTAATTAGAAGGCCGATTCAAACTATGCCATGGAAGTAGTACAAGACTCCAATGGTGTCAGACAGGAGGCAAATATGGGTACCCAATGGCCAGCAATCATTGACTACTTCAATTCATTGCATGAACCGAAGGCAATGAAGAGTCAACCTAAACACTTATGATCACCAAGATGTCCTCCTCAAATAAGAATTCGACAAGTTTGGATTCCAAAGCACTCAAAGATGGCAAACCCAACCACTGCAACCATTTGGGTTCCTAAGGCCTGCTTAGAAGCTCAAAACCTAAACCGTGTAATTGTCATCTCCCCACAACCCTACCGATTATCCTCTTCTTCACCTCCTAATCCATCCCATGTATCTAAGCATACTAACCATTCCCCTTGACTAACCACTAGGAATTGGGTGCCTAAACAGCCCTAGATCCCTCACTCACCACTAACCTCTAACGTAACAATTCAAAATCTAACCCTTGTCTCTATACTAATCCACTAACACCCCAGCTAACTAATTGACCTTGTAATAATCATCTTGTATTATCTCATAACCACAACTAACACCATCTATCATGAATTGATATGTATGCATTATTCAAAGCAATCATGTAGGAAATCTAGTGACTTGCATTAGACATGGAGATATCATTAAAAAGTCACTTCATAGCACAAGGCTACATAGGTGGCACATCAGTTATGGAAAGGGATTGCAATCTCACTCTGTTAGGATTGAGATTAATTTCCATGCTAATGTGTTATCCTTTTGTGGCAGATCTTTGCACAAAACACTCAGGATCAAAATGCAAACATGAGAATCATCAGGGGCAGACCTCAACCAACATGCTGTGGATTTTGAATAGCTACCAATTCAAGACCATCCTTCATTGTTACCCCGTGAATTTCAAGGATTTACTGGGCCAATAGAAGATCCACCGATTGGAAAGACGGAGCACATCCACCCCAAGTTACATTGGTTTCAAGGCTTGATAGAACCCCTCACAAATGTCAAGCATATTTATGAAGCAAACATGTGTTTTAGTGGAAAAACTTGGGGACAATACCAATTCTTCTCCAAAGATTTTGAAACACTCCAGAACACAACAGAATTGAAGCCATTGTGGGATAAAGTTGGGTTCACCGAATACTTTAGCGCACCCCTACCCAAACCTGATTTTTATTGTTCTTACTACTTATTTACCACTCTCAAGGCTTTAGAAAGAAAAGAACTTCTAGGAACTTTCATACTTCCTTCTTTGGTAACAGAGCCCCCCTTCAAGAAGTTTAAGCTCACTCAAGGTCTTATCAAAGAAGCTCTGAAAAATAGTGGCTCCCACACACCCACAAAAAAAGAACATCTAATTCGTGAATCAATGAAAAAAGGTGATGTATTGAAATGGGTAGACATATTAGCTATCACTCCAAAGTTGTCCACACCACTACATATATGCATGCAACACTTTGCATTCCTGGCTCAGGACCGTTTCACGCAACCACATAAGAGAATCTGGTTCAGCTTGCATTTAGCCAACATTGTTCCAAAGACAATCAATTTGGCTAGCTAGGTTCAAGAATAATTATTTTTGGCTTAATCAAAGGTGGGCATGCAAAATAGTGATTCATGGATGTTGTGCAATCACTCTAATCATGTATATGTGCTTGATAATGATGTACCAGTGGAAAGAGCACTCTCTAGTGTGTAGTTACATCGATACAAGAGGGCCAGTAATTCAAAAGCACATTCAAGTAAACGCATGAGGGGATCCTTCCTTTGTTTATAGGTTGCCACGTCGTCGTCCCCATCACCAAAACAGTCATCAATAGAACCACAATCAACCATCCCTCTGATTCGCATCTAACTATCACGCATGCCAGCACCTGAATCGACTAGCGACAGGACCACTTCTAATGCATCCATGTGTGTTATACCAATTACAGAAGTACGTGTGATTTTCGAACCTACAAGATGCCTTTGCATTTTTTATATCAAACTTGTAAACAGATGCTCTTAACATCACATTCGACTTTGATATGCAAAACACATTTTCTAGTGAGTTTCAATTTTTAGAGGCACAATCTTTTTCACAAGAATATGAGAGACCGAGCTACCCTAGCTCCCAAACATACCACGAAGAAAGTCATAACACAACAAACCAAGAAGATGATGATAGAACAGTCATTGATATCGACCAAGATGATGATGGAAGTCAACAGGACCAAGAGGACAATCTAGTGGCTCAGCAACAACACGAGGAAACTCAGCATGACGTGCAAGGTGACATAAGCATTAGGGAAGCGGACACATCGGATGCAACTTCGTATACAATAGCAGTTCAAAGGCTATATACCACAATGCAGGCTATATGGGCAAGAAGTGAGCTGACAGAAGAACAGAGCCATGAAATATTACAACAAAAATTAGCGAACAGTGGGTTTGAGGCAACATTTGTTGATGCATTTAATATGTTGATTGAAGCATTCAATCAACATATTAAATGGAAGCATTCAACTTCTTGAAACGCACACCCCTACCACATTTTGATCCACACCACATTCAACTACTTTCACGATCGGATGAGTACATCCGAGTTTCGGTAGATGCAAATATATTGAGCAAACACGACGATCAAGTATAACCATTGACATCAACACCACCCAAGGACCTCACTACTTCCATGGAACTACCTAACTCCCCTAAGCTCCCTCCATCACCCTCTACTCAAGACACAGTTGTATTGGAAGTGAACCTTTAGTAACCCCACCAAGCCTCACCAACCATTGTCGGCCCCTCACATGAGGTTGTAATAGCAACATCTTCACCTTCTATCACCATCCAATCGCATGACACCCATCTCCAATCCACAACCAAAGGCCGATAACCCTTTCCTACCTAGTTCAACACAATCCGTCTGAACACCCTTACCATCATCTTCCCTAAATCCCTTCCTCATACCAACCACCACAACAGCCCCAACTTTCAACCCTATGAAGCTAAACAACCTGTCATCTCTTCTCCACTCTCTCAACATGCTTCATTAACCCTCTACTTCTCGACTTCCCCTGCAAGAACCCCTCCTTTTAAGTCGATCATCTACACCTATAATTAATTTGTTGCCACTAGCACAAACACACACCATCACACCACTATACACAATTAGCACAATAGATCACACATCCAGTGACATGGACATTTCACCTTCCACTGCACCACCACTCGCGACTTCCACTTCACTCACCACCTCACACACACCAATCACAGCACACTCACTCTCGTCAACACATTTTTCCACAATCACATCAACATCCACTCCTCCCTACCCCCTTCCCATTCCCTCTACATCTCACTCTCAACAGCATTACACCATGCATGTCACTCCTATGCTCTCATCATCAATGGTTGATTATGCAATCCAACAAATGCTTGCTTGTATGCATCAAGTGAGGGAAGAGTTCTCATCTTTAGGACAGTGATACCACACTTTGCAACAGACCACGAATCAACTTCAGGCTAACCTGAATTCCCTAACTATAGAAAATGTTTCTCTCAATGCACATTACCAGGAGATTAGGGAGTCGTATCATACCATGGAGCTTGATCTCGAGAGGAAAGCAAAAGAGGCCATATCCGAGACTGAAGACAAGCTTCGCCAACAGGTGACACGAAATGCTCAACTCACAAGAAATATGGGACTTCTTTGTCGTCACCTAGCAGCAACAAAAGAAGAAAATCGGTGCCTCCAAGAGCAGAATCGGGGGAATTTCAAAGCTTTCATGGACCATCCAAAAGAGCCACTTAGCCCTAGTTGCTTCAAAGCTCTTCCTTGAGAAACTCTAAAGATACTCCTAGAGGACCATGCATGATTATTAGAGGACTATGATCGTTTATCAAAAGAATGTAATACATTGCGAAGTGATAACACCGCATCACATCTACGAGAGGAACCTGTAACACAGACTGCACAAGATGCGACACCACCTGAGTTATTAGAAGAATTGAACACACTACAAGCGAGAGTAATAGGATTACAAAATCAGTTGACAGAACAGATTGCAATTCCATGGCCAAACTCTCCATCTGACCTACCTGAGGCCGAAGAGATAGTGGCAATACCAGTCGAACCTACTTTCGAAGAAGAATATGAATTGCGACCGGTCAGTGGTGGAAGAGTTATTGAAGAAGGACAAAACACTTTGGAACTTCCACGACCATCATGGATGAAGCCAGTGGAGGTGTTGGGGAAAACACACTCGACCAAAATAGAGGCACAACTACAAGCAATGGAAACTACCAAAGAGACTATTCTATAGTCTCCATATTTTGCGGAACTTGCACTGTGCAGGTACATCTCGATAAATGAGTTACAATATAAACCATACTTTATGTATCTAGCATAGTACAACCTAACGATCGAGCGTGTAACAAGCAATAAACCCACACATGCAACTCAGTTCCAATTGGAGGATCTTCCTACACATGCAAACAAAGGAACTATATTTCAGCCTAATTGGAGGAAGGAATTACTACAAGAATACCCCGAGATGATGTACACCGGGTCAAAGGCACCATTGCATATCATGTACAATCCGTACTATGGCATCATCCCCAGTCGTCGATCCTGGCCCGCATTCGCAATTAAAGTACAAAAGAATCCAAAGTACCAAGACTCACTATCTATACTTTGCCCCACCACAAGGTCCACCTATAATAACATACATGATCACGACCATACGACACTGGCTACCACGACTGGATCGTATGGCATATATACGTGTGTATATATAACATGCATGCATGTATGTATGGAGGGCTACTATTGCTAGCAGTCACAAGCATCGACGCAAAGGAAACATGTAAGAAGAGGTGCATGGAGATCAAAGGGGACATCAATAATTTTTCAAGGTTTCATTCATCAATCCTTGATCAAAACACTAACAGTGATTCTAATCACTAACCCTTGTAACATAGAAACATACAATTTCATCACGCAACGCTCCATTTTATGGAAATCAAGAAGTTCTCAAGCTTGAGGAGCTTAAGTAGAATTTATGTACCAATTTTCATAGTTTTTAGACCTTGTTTGAGCCCTCAAATAAGTCCTAGAACCTAATTTTTAACTACGCCAAACACTAGGTCTGGATAGAGCCAAAGCTAGTAGAAAACTATAAAAAGAGCTAAAGAGCTCATTTTTGCAATTTGTTAGCTGATTAGTGTGAAGAGCAAACTTGTAAGAGAGATTGAATAATGCAAGATAGTGTTTCTTCTTCCATTGTCGCTCCTATTGCCTCTCCCATGTGTGTGTATGTATGTGTGTGTATGTATGTGTGTGTATGTATGTGTGTGTATGTATGTGTGTGCGTTAGAGCACTTCTCACTTTCATCTTCGTGCATGTCACTCGTTCATGATCTTCATATCATCCTACCTCTTCCACATATTGACAATGAAGGAGGTGGAGCTTCTTCAAGTGGTGCTTAAGTAGAATTTATGTACCAATTTTTCATAGTTTTTAGACCTTGTTTGAGCCCTCAAATAAGTCCTAGAACCTAACTTTTAACCACGCCAAACACTAGGTCTGGATAGAGCCAAAGCTAGTAGAAAACTATAAAAAGAGCTAAAGAGCTCATTTTTGCAATTTGTTAGCTGATTAGTGTGAAGAGCAAACTTGTAAGAGAGATTGAATAATGCAAGATAGTGTTTCTTCTTCCATTGTCGCTCCTATTGCCTCTCCCATGTGTGTGTATGTATGTGTGTGTATGTATGTGTGTGTATGTATGTGTGTGCATTAGAGCACTTCTCACTTTCATCTTCGTGCATGTCACTCGTTCATGATCTTCATATCATCCTACCTCTTCCACATATTGACAATGAAGGAGGTGGAGCTTCTTCAAGTGGTGCTTAGCCTTGTCTAGAAGAAGACCTACATTCACACATACATGCATGCTTACATGCTTTCATACATTTGTATATGCACAAACAACTCTGCTATGTATATAATTGCCATCCATACAACAGAATTTGCAAAAATACAAAGATATAAACATATGCACATCTTCATTTTCATGCAGCCCAAGCTTAGACTAGCACATGATACACTCAAGCTTCCTTGTACAAACACTTGCAATCCGAAATGTCATCACTCATGGGAGTTTGCATTCGTAAGAGAACATCTCATACTACACATATTCATTTGCATGCAATCCATGTTCACATATGCACACACTAATACACAGAACAGTTTATCTAGAAATGCTTGCAATCAAAACTGTCATTAGCTTGTTCGAGTTTGCCTTGTTCTTAAAGAACATTTCATACCTACCACTATTTGTATACCACAAGATCTGCCATGGGGTTCTCGTTGATTTGGATCTCATAGCTTTTACCATTGTCCTTAGAAGAACATGAGTAGGTTGCACTCAATCGGACTCATCCCCACATATGTTGTGAGTCATGCTCTGACCATTATAAGAACATGAGTATTCTGGACTGAGTTAGGAGCACGACATTATGGATCCAGCATATGTTATGTGTTCTTACTCTCATCATGTAGGTCTCTATTCTTTGCTGGTCTTGAAATATACTGCAGAAACTTATAGTTTGCAACATCACTCTAAAGAACCATCAGTTCACCACAGCTATTACAGGGAGTATTATTACATTTCTAGCATCAACACATTTCAAACATCTCTAAGCTTCAATAACTCAATGCTAGTTCTAATGTATGTTCATGCTATGCTTCCTATGCACCAATTTTCCGTGCTCTTCAACATTGGGTCCGTTTGATGGCCTACACCTTATACTCTCATCCATCTCAAATCCCAATCAAACACAGACCTCACAGTTGTCATATCAGCATTTCACTTGAAGTACTCATCTAGCCTTCTCACTCTTTTCAAATAGACAAGCTTCTTATGGCCTACACCTTGTACTCTCATCCATCCCAAATGCCAATCAAACACTGACCTCACAGTTGTCCTATCAGTATTTCGCTTGAAGTACTCATCTAGCCTTCTCACTCTTTTCAAATAGACAAGCTCCTTGAGATACTTTTCGGTCTATCTAGAAAGAATGACACTACTTTACTCTGTGACTCTTGAGAATTAGTCCACCTCTTGTTTGAAGTTCAAATGGGCTACCCTCATGATCTCTTGTGGCTCGCGCATAAAGCGTTTCAAGGACAAAGTTTATGCTTGATGTTCACCATGGAAAAATTTCTAGTGAGATTCTGCAATAAATCATTTAGGTAGCCCTTTGATGTTTCCAATATCCAAATGTTGAAACCAAGTTAGATGTGCACCTTATATATTCCTCATCCTTTGAGCGAGGTCATAAATGTCCTCTGTTATATCCTAGGTACTCTTTAGAGGCTACTACACACTCATACAGGTAAATACCGCAGGCTATTTCATTCACCAACCTCCAAAATTCTACGCAACTCACACTGTCTGGGATACATAGGTATGTAATTCACAAAAGGTTTGTATCCATAAGAAAAACACATTGGCCATTTCTCAAGCTGACTTCTATGACTTGCCCTTGTCTAGGTTCTTGCTTATCAAGCTATTGGTCATCAAACTTTGGCTTTAGAAAGGCTATCAGTTCTCAGTACATCATTGGTCTTGAAACTTTGGCTTTAGAAAGGCGATCAGGTACTTCATTGGTAAATACCACAGGCTATTTCATTCACCAACCTCCAGAATTCTACGCTATTCACACTGTCTGGGATACATAGGTATGTAATTCACAAAAGCTTTGTATCCATAAGAAAAACACATTGGCCATTTCCCAAGCTGACTTCTATGACTTGCCCTTGTCTAGGTTCTTGTTTATCAACCTATTGGTCATGAAACTTTGGCTTTAGAAAGGCGATCAGTTCTCAGTACTTCATTGGGCATGCACTAGTGTTCATTTGCACATTCTAATCTAAAAGGCAATGAGTATCTCTCTTGGCTTTCCTCTCTTGGCAAGACTTCTCTAGTCACACCTGTTGAAATGACTCATTTAGCTGCATATCATTTTGAATGATGCATGAGATGTATGTTTAATGATACACGTTGTCAAAGAAATGAAATTTATTTATGTTTCAATGACATTATAACTTCCATCTATAACCAAGATACAAAATCAATGTACACCTTTGCAGAACTATGAATAGCAGCCATTTGTTTTCTCTTCTTCCTCCCCTGTTATCAATTTGGAAGAGGAGAGGATGAGAGGGGGAAGGGGCAATAAAGGAAACTCATTATTTGCATCGCAGGAAAACGAGTTGCACACCCCTCTCAGCTTTAGAACAGAAGGAACAAGCTTACAAGCTCTGTTGCACAATTCACAGCATCGCAATGTGTACTCTGTAAAGACAAATTCAATCAATGGAGTTCTATGAATATTGCAGTCAAAATAGTACTGACAACTTCTGCTGGCATTCTAAATCTCGAACAAAATGCCTCATTTAGGCTGTTCCTGCAGTCGAACTTGCCGCATGATGAGTACTATCCTCTCTATTCCCATTTGCAGTGCTTGCAGATTGCCAAAACTGAGCCATCTTTTGATCATCCTGTCTCATCATTTTGCCATACTCATCCTTGTCAAACTTGGAAGCACTCCTGCCACCAAAGGCAGATTCCATTTTATCCATATCAAAACAAGATTCCATAAGCTTGTCACTCTCCTCTTCTTTAGGATACACAAACTTGACCTTTTTCTGTGTCTTTGGATCCAGAAAGGGCTTCACAACCTGCAGACGAGTGAAACAATGTGTCATAGGCTTCAAAACATGCAGCTAAAATTCCTAATACGGTTCCTGCTCTTAGAAAGACAGTTTAAGGTTACTTACATTAAAGAAGGTCTCAAAAATTTTGGGAGGATTATACAAGATAGCATATGCCAATCTTTCTGGATAATGATTCTGAAGGACATTGGCAGTTTCTTTTGCTGTCATGAGTGGTATCATTGAAAGGTTCCATCCTTCAAAATCTACAAGCCACACCATCTGCTCCTGATCAGCAGGCAAGTTCATTATGGCATTTTCCATACAGTACACCAGATATTTTATCTGACCGTCCAACTGATTTGTATTCTGACAATATCAAACAGCATAATCCATTAGAAGATAAGCAGGGGTTGTTTGCATCATTTGGATGTGTATTAGTTCACCTGGACTCCTGGACGCATGACTAGAACAGTCCTTCCATCCCTATCACAAAAACCTGCTCTGTAAACTTTCCCAGTCTCAGCTTCCTTGTCAATATCCTCCTGCATAATAAAAGTAACAAGAAACCACATCATTAACAATCTATCAAATTTATGGTTACAAAAGTCCTAAATCTTACAAAAATTAGAGCAAAAAATATGTATATATATATATATATTGTTTGTTGCGAATTACAAAATCTGTAATATGCAAGGGAAAGTGAGCTTTTAAACAATTTCAGAACAACAGCAAAAATCTGGGTTGCCATATGTGCCCATACTAGCTAACTCTAAAGCACATGCACAATACATAAACACACACATGCCTGCATGTACGCATGCTAAAATGCTCCTCAAAGTCAACATGACGTACAATTCATTAAAGGCAAAGGCTTCACACACAGAACAAAACAAAGGACCAACCTCAGAGGCTATTTTTACAAAAGGCCTTCAATTATGAAGTCCGCCAAAAATAGCCTTACACAGCAATTGTTGTATTCTACCAAAATAACATTACTATGAAAATAATAAGTAACGATTTTAAATATACTGCTTTTTAAATTTATACATGTTTTTAATTTGGTTGTTCAAGAATGTGACCACAAAAAGTAAAACATGAAGACACATCATCTGTTTGGAGTAAAGGCCATAGGACTCCCTATATGAACATCCTTATGTACAGTATTCCATTTCTGTGGCTCTCTTATTTTTATACATAATTTAACTTGCTTTTGGGACACGATAAAGGCATTTTGCTTATCTATTATGTTCTTCATTTTCATAAAAATGTGTCTCTAAAAATTTTATTTTGATTGAGAGGGCTTCTTTTTTTTTGGGTGAAAGCTTTCTATTGCACTTTCTCTCTCTTACACAAAAGTGACCTTAGAACTTCATCACTACTAGCTCAAGTGACCTTCTAGCTTCATTTTCATAAAATGTGCCGCAAATCTAGGAGGAGACCTCGGAGGTAGGCCAGTACACATCCTATTATATGCTGATGACATTGTCTTGTTTTCAGAGTCACAGGAGGGGTTGCAGTCACATTTACAGGCGCTCGATACCTTCTGCATGGAGAGAGGACTCACTCTGAACCTTGGCAAGACCAAGGTCATGATCTTCCATACCTCCAGGACAGTACGCCATCGCGCCTCTTTCACTGCAGCTGGAGGACAGATAGAGGTAGTGGACTCCTACGTCTACCTAGGTGTCACCTTCTCGGGCAGCACAGGGGTATTCTCCATGGCACATGCAGAGAGAGATAGATTGACGCGAGGCTATGCGGCACTTGCAGGATTGGAGAGACGCTGCTTTCAGACACGGAGCCCCGGACTAAGGGGTGGCTATTTGACACTCTAGTGACACCCGCATTGATGTACGCAGCAGCAGTATGGGCACCAGGGATCACGGAGGTGATGTGGACGCGGGTTGAGAGGCCCCAGGTCACCATGATCTCACGCTTGCTGCGCAGCAAGCCCCTCCGTTCCACATGACAGTATACAAGCTGAGCTTGGCACACCACCGATGCTAGTGGAGGCCCTCTTCCAGTTGGTGACCTTTATTCTGAGAGTCAGAGAGCTCCCCACCAGCCGACTCACCAGGCTTGCATTTGAGAGCTCTAGACATTTGGCAGAGACAGGGCATGAGAGAGTATGGTATGCACAGACCTACCGATGGTTAGAAGACCATGGCAAGAGCATTACCGATCTCCCCCCTTTTCAGTATGACCTCTCTTTCCCCCACATTACCCTCTCTCGTTCGGAGAGGAATAGGATCATCCGTCAGGACCTACTACAGATACACGTCAGGGAGACATGGATAGCACCACAAGAGCCTCTTCCCACAAAGAGGCAACACTACAGAGAGCACTTCCTGAATGTGACAGCGGATGGTTTCATTCAGAGACCACGATACATGGATACATACATGGCACCAGCTGAGAGAGTGGCCATTGGGCAGCTCGGAGTACCATCACACCAGCTCGAGATTGAGGTTGGGCGAGCGACACATACCCTGAGGGACGAGAGATTATGCAGGATATGCCGAGAGAAGGTGGAGGACGAGGAGCATTACACATGTAGATGCCAGGCATATGAGGACATCAGAGACCGCTACCCACAGCTCTTCAGGGGGCCCAGAGAGATCAGGGCTTTATTGGGGACAGAGGGCCAGCGCCCTCTAGGTCGTTTCCTAATAGAGCTCTAGCACCATCGTGCATCACTTCTCCAGCAGCAGATGGAGAGACACCTGCCCCCCCCCCCCCTCATACTTATATTACAGATTTTTTCAGACCCACAGCCACTCGAGGACCCAGCTCGATGCGGGGTGTCACATTACATAGAGCAGAGGAGCTTAGACGACAGCGTCAACGACCGAGACCCCCACTCTGGAGAGCCCGTCCACACCAGAGAGATATTCAGGCGATTCACGCACGCCATGACATGGAGATACAGAGACGTCAGCATCGCACCCCTGTCGATTTGGACGTTCAGAGCATTTTGAGGATCGCCATGATGCCTTACCCACCGATGCAGTATATCCTACACCCACTCCTGGCATTTAGAGGGTTGTGATACCATCGAGCCTCCCCTCCCTATGCATATCATATTTGTATCTCATCCATTGAGCATATAGAGTGCATACCCATAGCACCCCACACCCTTGATGCCAGTTATTATCCACTCCTTTTATACCCATTTTTTGTACTCACACTTTATTTTCCTTTTGGGATTACAGTGGATTGGATCATACTGATGTATATGTTTTGTCTCATAGGCCGATTTTGGCCTCTAATAGATGTTAAAAAGTCTTTCTTCCTTTCTCTCTATTATAAAAACCTCTCTTATTGGATTCTACTCATTGCCCTGGCCATTGCATGCAAAAAGGGTATCATCTGTAATCTCTCCACAACACTCTTTCGGGTGAAATCCAAACCTTTTCTTGTTTCTTTGCAGCAAGGTTGTTATGAACAAGACTCCAATGCTGTCCATACCTCAATCAAGTCACACGCTTTTGGGAAAAATTGTCACAAAGAGCCAATTTCAGGAAGAATCCCAAGTGCATTGGCAGATTAAAAGTGACAACTTGACCATGCAGGAATTTTCATCTCTTTCCTTGAAAGCGAATAACTCCATTGAAAGCTGCTGAAAAGTTGTATGCGCTGAAATTCTGTCACATCAGACCTGTAAACCTTAAATTATGCCTCATTTCAGATTTTGCAAGTCCTTACATGTCATCATTTTTGGGAATCTTAGTGCCATTTTGCCACTCATGGATTCCTTTCATTGTAAGCATTGAAAAAGTGATGAAGTTTCAAAATTTGAAAACAAACAGACGCTTATACAGATTTGTAAAGTTGAAGCTTGTAAACCTCTTGTCATGTCAATGAAAATTCACAAAAAATTGTGCCAAAGTTTTGCGAAAATCAAAATTTTCAGCTGGTTACTACATCCAGACATACAATCTCTCTGCAAAATATATGTAAAAAGTTAGAATGAAGGGTATCCTCTTTCTAAAGGAATGTGATGCCACACTAGAAAAGGGGAAAAACTGCCGTATCAAAAAGGCCATTACATACATATATATGGTTGTGACAATTGATATTATCGAGGATACTAATAATGCAAATGCATATGAAGTATGGGAAAAATCGAGGGCGCTTTATGAGAACTCCAATCTTGTCAATCAAATGCATTTGATCGTGAACTTGTCTCCACGCATCATGAAGTGAAAAAAAAATATAGAATATAAAAAAAAAAACTCGAAGACTGAAAAACAACTTCAAAATAGCCCAAAGCAAGTGTTGGAAAAAGAAACCGGCTAATTATTTTGAAGTTTAGGGTTGTCCAAATAATTGAAGAAGGAATAAAAAGAAGATGAAGATCTTATATGTACAAGGTTTGAAGTCCGGAAGTCTAAGGTTTTGAAACTTAAGACATGGTTATTTAAAAAGGGGCCTCTTGGCCATGTTGTTGGTTTTTAAGGCCCACAATCAATATAGAGGCATAAATGAAATAGAGACACGAGAGAGAATAGACAAAAACATAGAGAGATGAAGGAGCAAAGTTTCACATCTATGCCATGTATTCCAAAATATGAAGTACATGAATGTTACAAAGAAGCATACATATATGCATGAATATGCCCTTGCTGCTGCCTTTCTTCATAACTTCACAATCTCCATAATATGAAGATGATCTCCTCCAAGTGTAGATAAGCTTCAAGCTGTTGCACTCAAAGATATGTATGAAGTACAACACATAAGCTACTGCCCTCCTTGTTAACGAACCCTAACTCCAACTCCTCCAGGGTGAAGAGAAGCCTCTCTTGCCAAGCTCCAAATTAGACCACCTAGAAGTGATCATGAAAGTGATCATAGCCTGATCTTTTTATAAATGTTTAAAGCTGTCCACAAATACCAAAACAAATCTAACAAAAAATCTGATTTTCATTAAAAAAAAAACTGCCAACTGTTTTTTTCTTTTTCAGAAAAAATCAAACAGCAATATTTTTAAAATCGCCTTGCTTTATTTGATTTAAATACTCATCATTAGATTCTTTTCCGGTGAGGATGCCAAGTCTCAAATAACTTTGTGACTTATTTTAAAAATTTTGACTTTGACCATTAAATTAGGGTTTCACTTTTGGACCCCCCAATGTGCTCCAAATGCTATGTGCTATATATCAACAGATAGCTCTTGTAGTAATAACCAAATCCGAAATAAAAATTCTTGTGAAAGTCCCATGCCGTTGTCTGGGTGGTTGGGCCTCTCGCCTCTTGAGGCGGGGGCGAGGGTTCAACCCAGTTGGCAGCATTTGTGAGGGACATGTTAACTTGGAATGATGTATCATGTGGCTGACGAATCACCGCCTATTCTGCCCAGCGGTAGTTGTGACCGCCGTTTAACCTAGCTATGTAAACCCTTATTCTTGTGGGATAAGAGGGGTCCCATGGGTACTATGCCCTTCCTTGTGCAGTTGCAATTTCAAAGTTAAAGCCTGGGAGAGTAGGCCTCGGCCGAACCTCCATTTTTTTTTAAATTCTTGTGAAATTTGACCATTTTGACAATATTTTGACCTCATTTGATCTTCGTTGACCTTGCAAATGCACAAGTAATCAATCAAACATTTTGCAGATTTTCCTATTATTATGACAACTTATATTCAGATTTTTATGAAGAAATTGCAAAATCAGCCGAACAAAGAATCATATAAATGAGGGGTAACATGATAATTTACAACCTCACAGATGGACAAAGTTCTTATACTTGTGTGTTTCGTATTTTTTAGATAGAGGTAGATGAGAGCATATAATTGATACTTAATAGGTCTGGCCAACCTTGAGAGTTGAGGAATTACGTTTAACTCTACACACTGTCTACACATATTTTTAATGTCAGTACTATCCTCCCTTTGTTTGTCTCTATCCTTCCAAGTAATACTTGGTTGAGAAGAATATGGGATGTGTGAGTTCTCCTTTTCATATGTGGTATATGAGTGCAGCATGCTATTCGTTTTCAAGGTCCTTTTGTGTGTTTGTGGACACTTGGCAAGCTATGAGAAAAATAATATCAATACCTACTCAAGCAAAAATGTCAACTAACAAAATATACCTACTTGCATATACCCCTTCTGTCAAGTTAGGAGGGGATTGTTAGAAAAGCAATATTTCGCAAGTGGAAGCGCTCCTATTTCAAAATTTTCTAGTCAAATTCAAATTTTGGCAAAGTCAACTTTGGTCAAAAAAGGATTAAAAATGATCAAATTTTGGAAGCAAATTTTATTATAGATTTGGAATCTACTCTTCAAGAGCTTTCAAAGTAGGGAGACCAAATATCTTGACAAAAAGGGGTGAGCCTTCTACGATCATGCTACAATGCCAAAACCCTAAGATCGATTGTCTACTTGCTTGATTTTGACATTCAGAGGTCTTGATTCAAATTGTCGACATCATCGATGACATCATCAATTCATAACCGCCCTTGAACACGATCTTGGCCACATACATCCTCCGTCTTGCCAGTGCCAATCTTGGGAGCTCAAGGAATCACCATCTCCAAGCACTTTCCAAGTTCCAGTTCCGATTCTAGTCTTGTTCCTTGTTCTAGTTTTGTCTAGTCTAGGATTCTAGACATCCTATCTTATCCTCTTGTAATCTCGTCGTACAAGATCCTATCCCATTATTTCTTGTACCCACTTCCGGTTCTAGTCTTGTTCCTTGTTCTAGTTTTGTCTAGTCTAGGATTCTGGACATCCTATGTTATCCTCTTGTAATCTCGTAGTACGAGATCCTATCCCATTATTGCTTGTACCCACTTCATCTCCCTCAAGGTGAGTTCTTGTAATCAAGGTATCTTGTTTCATACATACGGTCCCAAGTTGTGGGATCTCTTGTAACTTGTCAATCCAATTATCCATACCTATCAATCTTGGGTTGTGGGACTTGAAAGTTTCCACATAGAGCTATGTGGTGGTGTGCTCGGTTGCTCCAAACACCAAGGGAGTGGGTAGCTGCACGAGGAAAGAGAAAGTAGAGAAAGAAACCTACGCAAAAATTTGGAGAAGAAAATGGAGAAGCTGAAGTTGAAGAAGTCCCATTCAAGTTATGAGAGTTTTGGGACCAAATCTTATTGATAAGTGACTTTTATGTCATTTGGACATGTTCACACATGGTCAATGACCAAAAGTCATAAAAATAATGTAAATGCCTATAATTTCCTAATTTGGGGTCCAAGAAATATAACAAAAATATGTTTGAAAAGCTCTCGGAAAGAGCTATCAGCTAGAAGCCTCAAGGTTCAAAATATACAAAAGAAGAGTCCTTAGGGCCTTTATCCCCAACAACCTCATGGCTTTATCCTTAACAACCTCTCACTTAAAGGACCAAGGAGGCTCCTTTAAGCTATCGCTCACATTGTGCCTTGGGTAGACACGTTGCGAGAGCATTTGCAAGAATTTGTGAAGTATTGACCTTGATCAAAGTGATCAGGCCATCCTCTAACACCCCTCTGATACAGTGTTATCTCATGTCAATATGATTTTTGCAAGCATGGAACATGGCATTCTTTGCCAAACATTCAGGCCATCCTCTAACACCCCTCTGATACAGTGTTTATCTCATGTCAATATGATTTTCACGAGCATGGAACATGGCATTCTTTGCCAAACATATGCCACTCTGGCTATCGCACTAAGAATAGGTGCCTTTTCAAGCACTCCAAACTCATCAAGTAGGCTAACCAAATGGCTTCCTTCGAAGCCACTATGGCTGAAATATATTCAACCTCTATAGTAGATAGTGTGCCTATCCTCTGAACTCTAGAGCTCCATGGAACAGCAACACATGCAAGGGTGTATACATACTTGTTCATGAACATCCCGAATTCTCCTCACTTATCCTTTCATAATTTTCCCCTTTAAGGACCATCTTTAATGTCCTCATGTGGACCAATGTGATTTAATTAATCCATTTCTAAAAGACTGATTGAATATGATCACTTCTTGTCTAAGTTTAATATAATTGGGCAGTTTTCATGCAGAGTAATCAAGCTGTTTTCATGCAAAAGATATAGTCAACTGATATGATTCCACAATTTGCAAATCCATTATATACTTATCCAATTCAGACTCCCAAAAATGTGCTGAAATATGTTGGACAAATAGGATGTGCTAAAATAAAATGGAGCTCATAAGTTCGTATTTCTTTAAATTTCTACTCCAAAGCATCCTCAAAGTGAGCACAATACTGATGAAACATTAAAAAATATCCTCTGAAGTTCATTGGTCTCTCCATCAGCTCTAAAACTTTATTCCTTTTCTCAATGCCAAAATTGAAAGCATTACAGAAAAATGCTCTACAAGGGGAGTTCACTAAGATCAAATAGTCTTACATACTAAAACATTACATTAGTTAAAAGCATGATATATCATATTTGAAAGACAAATTGTTTTTTGCAGAGTGTAGTGAATGGTCAAAGTGTAGCAAACATAATCACAAACAAGCTACTAGAACTCATACAAACACCCACAAGAATAATGCACAAACAAAGGTGCACCAAAATTCGCCTCTAAGAAATGTGCACAAAAACACACAACAACATATTTCTTCTTAAAGATTTCACAACGTATACAGCTATAGAAAAATATTGAAGCACAGGGTTTCTTCTTAAAGATTTCACAACGTATACAGCTATTGAAAAATATTGAATCACAAACAAGCTACTAGAACTCATACAAACACCTACAAGAATAATCCACAAACAAAGGTACACGAAAATTCCCCTCTAAGAAATGTGCACAAAAACACACAACATATTTCTTCTTAAAGATTTCACAACGTATACAGCTATTGAAAAAATATTGAAGCACAGGGTTAAGCAGCATAAAATGTCATGCTATATTACGCAGTTTTAGATACCCATTTGATGGTTCCCTTCAACATCTTTTGAGTAAGGCTCCAGTTATTTGCTCCTAAGTATCGGTGGAGGCACGCATGATTTACAGAAAAAATGTTCTACAAGGGGAGTTCACTAAGATCAAATAGTCTTACCTACTAAAACATTACATTAGTTAACAGCATGATATTTGAAAGACAAATTATTTTTTACGAAGAGTGTAGCGAATGGTCAAAGTGTAGCAAACATAATCACAAACAAGCTACTAGAACTCTTACAAACACCCACAAGAATAATGCACAAACAAATGTACACAAAAATTCCCCTCTAAGAAATCTCAGGAAGACAAACTGCTATATTATGCAATTTTAGATACCCATTTGATTTTCTCTGGTTTGTACATTTCTCTCCATTTGATTGTTCCCTTCAACATCTTTTGAGACTTCTTAAGGCTCCAGTTATTTGCTCTTAAGTATCGGTGGAGGCATGCATCAGTGCAGAAAAGTGACGTAAGCCCATTTTGCAGACCAAGAGCATCACGAAACTCCTTTAGCTGCAGAAATGGAGAGCCAGTTCCTCAGAGAAAATGAAGAGATGTAACTGCATTGGACCAACTCTTAGATCTATTAAAAGTATCACCTTTGTAGCTTCCTCCTCAGGTGAGAATGGTCCTTTACTGCTCTTCTTTTTTAGAGACATGATTTTTTTCTGAGACCAAAACAAACATACCAAGCTCTACATATTAAAAGTCAAATAAAAAAGCTTTTGCACTAGCTCCCTGTGGTCCTTCTCTGTGAAGGAAGTAGTGGATAAAAAAGTATAACTTGTATATGAAAGAATAATCATGCAGCATTCATTGCAAGGACGTGTATTCAAACCGACTCCTGTGTAAAGTCAGACCAATCCTAAATTAAATGGCAAGGGTACAAAACCATCGACGAGGGCTAACTATAACAATTGCCAAAAGCTCAGATATCACAATTGAGTACCACATTCACTTAAAAGCCAAAAAAATATAAAGTAAAAAGTTTGTACTGCTAATTATTTCTTATCTGTAAACTAAGAGTGTAAAGTAGACACACATGCGGTAGAAAACTACAAAAAGAAAAAACGCAAAGAAGTCAATCTATCTATTGTTTCAGTAAGTCGAAAGAGGAAGAATACCCCTCTTGATATTTCTTCTTCAACTGTCTAAAACAAAAATCAAGGAGTCAAGTTTTGACTCTCTCAGAAAATCCATCAAGCATGTAAGGTTAGAGATCATAGGAACAAGGATCTCACTTCCTTTCGTTAAATAAATTTGTATCAGCGCATGTACTTGTAATACGTGCAGCCACTATATCTAGAGCTTAGAAAAAGTTTCTCAATCATTAAAAGATGTTCTGAAAAAAATGTTTCCAAATATGAACGCTGGACGATTCAAAACAATAGAGCATGCAGTCCACCCGATTAGGACCCGACATTGTATGTCCGCATCAATAAAAAGGAAGGCTGATGAACCGAAAACGAGAACATGGAAGGAATTATAAAAGAAAAGGACTACATTTTCCTGGAGTGATTCAAAAGGGAAACAGAATATTTCTCGTGACAAACCTTGAATAAGCCATATAGCTCTACAAGTACAGGTTACAACCCGAACATAGTCTATCAAAACAGAGGCATTAGTGAATGTAATGAAAATAACACTCCACGGTTCTGAATAGTCAAATGTATCAACATAGAAATTAGTGTGCACGGGTTTTCTCATACGCGTTCCTGTGCTCTATGCGCAAAGGGAACTGTAGGAAAATAAAGACTAGTACCAAACGTCTGCGTAAAATCAACCGACTCGAACAGCCTCGCTTGTTATAAGCACGAGTGGGGATATTCCCTGTCAAGATCGGTGGAGGATCTAAACGTTGCGCGAGCTGGCCCGCAACGGTAGAATACGAATCTGTTGCATTCAGATTTAAAACAGTGAGCTATACCCCTGCATTCTGAATGGATAGGCAACAGGATTGCACACAACGACGAACGGCCCCTACCAAAAAAGTATCCAGCTGAGGAGGGAGCAATGGCGGAGAGATGGAGCTATCATGGTCCTTTTCCTCTCACTGGGAACGGAATACGTGAACTCACTTTCAACCTGCATCCCTCCCGTGGTGTACAAACTTTCCACGAGATGAGCGAGTTGACGCCAAGAGGGAAGCCTGGCACATGCGACAACCAGTCGAGGACGGGGCTGAAAAGCATCCCCTTAATTTTTCTCAAAAGAGATAAGAGAATTGATGTTGAAAGGCCCGAATGGTCATCAAAATGGTCATCAAAATGTGTCTGGGCAGCTGTTGTTGTCCGAACAATCACTTGGTCATGATATCATGTTGGATGTGCTCAGTCCAGCCATTGTGCTTATCTCACTACATTGTGTATGTAATGCTTTTATTCATAGATCAAACATCAATATGGATTACTTTTATGGTTTGATCAATGAAACATGAAGTTCTTTTATGTGTTTTCTTTTAAGAAGAAGTTTGCTAGAAACCTAATCTTCCTTATAGCTTGAATTTGATTGAAAGAACAATTGTAGAAGTGAACAATTGTAGAAGTGAAGGGGCATAGTACCCATGGGACCCTCCATATAGGGGTTAAACTATTCGAAAGTGACATTTGAAAAGGATTATTTGAAGGCAAATATTTTAAATCCGCCCAAAGGTAATAAATACATTGGTCTAGGGCCCACAACTGTCTTGTCATCGAAAGGGGTTGAACTCTCACGCCACCTCAAGATGTGAAGGCCCAACCAAACAACCCATCACACACAAGCAATATTTTTATGTACTTGTAAATATGCCTATTGCCTTATTGGGTCACTTATCATTGTACATTCTAGTGGTAATACATTCAGTATTGTGTGTTGTGCTCCAAGATTCTTCTTCTTCCTTGTGTTGTTCGCGTGCTTCCGCAGACGTCTAACTCCAACAATTGGTATCAGAGCAGGTCGCCGCTTCATGTAGGACGTCATCGACACCTCTTCGATCGCAGTCTCAGAATCACATGAAATTTGGTGAGCATACTCAAGGTGATTAGGAGACCAAAATTGCTTCGATTTGTGGTGTGCTGAAATCGCAATCCGAGCTCGTGTTGACATCCGAATGCACTATCGCAGTGCTTGTGCATGATATTTTGTCTCTTTGTGCCAAAGATATATACAAGTTTTGGTTCGCTAGTATAAACGTCTCGAAGTTTGCTATAGGTTTAGCAAAACTCGTCAGGGTAATTTTGTTCAACTTTTTCAAATACAGATATTTTTTTGCATCAGGGTATTTTAGTCAGTGGCCATGGCTGAAAGCAATGATGTATTTCGTATGTTGGCTGTTGAGGATAAGCTAGATGGTACGAATTACCCATTGTGGGCTTATATGATGCATCATGTATTGGTCGCAAAAGGACTATGGAATATTGTGTAGGGTGTTGAAAAATTTCCTATTACACTTATAAATATAGGTATTGAAGCTGATGTAGATTGCGTCGAAGTTGGTGATATTTTGCAGATTCTTGTTTGTGTTGCGGTTCCTATTGCACCTACTGTAGAGCAAATTCGTTGGGATGGTAGAGATGCTCATGCACATGCATTGATAGCCTTGTCTGTCAAACGTGCCATTATTTTTCTTTTGGGAGTACAATGAATTGGAAAGACACACATACCTGACCTCGTAAGATAGAGGCACCCATCTTGGGGAACTTCATGGACACCCATCTTTGGGAACTCATGGTTATGTCCAGCCCGGATTTGAACTCAGAACTTCCTCCTTGAGACTCAAAGCATCAACCACTAGGCTATGCGGGCTTGGACAAACGTGCCACTATTCCTCAGACTCGCTCTTGCAAAATAGCTAAGTATGCTTGGAATACACTTGCCACATTGTACTAGGCTAGGAATGAGGCTCGTGTTGCTTACCTCCGAAAATAGTTGGAGAGTGATCACACGAATGAAGGTGATACAATTTTCTAACAAAGATCAAGGATTTAAAGGAATAGTTGATTTCTACTGATGAAGTCCTTCCTGACAGTTCACTTGTGCAAACTATTCTAAATGGTCTTCCCGACTCATATCAGAGTTTTGCTTCTACTCTTCGTTTGATGATGAAAGGCAATCCAAATGCCTTATCATTTGAAGCGTTAGTCTCTGTTCACTTGTAGGAAGATCAATCTAAGTAGGACAGGTCCATTATGCATGTTGCAGATCAAGCTTTCATAGCTAGTCAGAAGGTCAAAGGTAAATGGAGCTCTTCTAATAGTAAGCAAAAATCTGCTGATTCTGCACAATCAAAAAAGGATGATAGAGACGACAAGAAAACATAAAAGCAAAAAAAATTTTGATAAAAATTTTCCAAAACTGGTTGCTAAAGAGGCAAAGAAGAAAGAGGTCAGAATGGTTGTTCGAGAGACCTCTACACCAAAAACAGATTCTGTGAATCTTGTGCAGAATGAAGAATGGGCATTTACTACTGTTTGTAGTTTTGACCCATCTTCTCATGAGTAGTGTATGTCTGCAATAGACTCAGATGTTTGGTATTTTGATAGTAGGGCAACCAAACATATTACCTCATAGCACAGTTTCTTCACTTCACTTGAGCCTGCCCCTATAGGGAATACTATTACATGCACCAACAACTCCTCTTATCCTATCATGGGAGTTGGTAAGATCATTCTGACTACTGTTGATGGTAGTTCTTTCACTTTGTTGGATGCTTTATTTGTGCAAGGGATCAAGAAGAGTTTGTTATTAGTTTCAGCTTTAGCCAAGATTGGCTTGGTTGTGAAATTCATTGATGACAGATGTATAATTCATGATTTGTCAAATGATGACGTCATTATTGCTTCTCGCATTTTATGTTATGGGTTGTATAAACTCATAAACTGTGAAGGATTTGTGAATGATTCAACATGTGCAGTACATGATTCTCAAGCTATGTCAGATGCAAAGCTTTAGCGTGCACTCTTTGGTCATCTGAATTCGCTAGTTTGCTATGCTTGTAGAAATCTGAAATGGTGTCCTCTTTGCCCAAACTTGAGGCACCCGGTAAACATGTTTGTCAAGGTTGTATTTTGGGTAAAATGCAACATTCCTCCTTTCCAAAAGATGGATCAGTTCGAGCTACTCAGAAATTGCAGCTTCTTCGCAGTGATGTCTGTGGTCCTATGCAGACATCCACGTTTGGAAACTATCTTTACTTTGTGACTTTCATTGATGATTTTTCCAAGCATGCATGGGTATATCATTGAAAGCAAAGTCCAAAGTATTTAAGTGCTTCAAACAGTTTTTGGTTTTGGCTAAAAATATGTCAGCATGTTAAATGGGCACCCTCCATTCTGATCCCGGGGGGGGGAGGGGGGGTTATATGTTTAGAATGATGCGGGGGGGGGGGGGGGGAGGGGGGGTTATATGTCTTCTAACTTTAATGCATTTCTGGTTGAATGTGGGATAAAACATCAGTGTATAGTGTCGTATATACCTCAATAGAATGGAGTTGCTAAACGAAAGAACATGTCACTCATGGAGATGGTGAGGTGTATGGTCAAGAGTTAGGCTTTACCACATAGTTTCTGGCTTGAGGCTATTATGTGTGCATCATATGTACTTAACAAGTGTCCACTAAAGCATTGCAGTATATCACTCCATATGAGTCTTGGCATGGTTGCAAGCCATCTGTTGCCCATATGCATCTTTTTGGTTGTCTAGCATATGCATTACTGCCTGAATAACATCGCAAAAAATTGGATGATAAAGGAGTGAAATGTATTTTTGTTGGGTACAATACTGAAAGCAAAGGCTATCATTTGTATCATCCATAGACTAAACACATTTTGGTTAGTCGTGATGTTGTTTTTGTGGAAGATGTTATTCAACCTTTGCTTTCATGTACAAAGGAGGCATCTGATAGCTCCAAAGACATATATGATACTTTACTGCCTCTTTTATAGGTGGACAATCTAGCACTCATCCTAATGAGGCAACTTTCTCAGCCCTTGCAAGTTTCATGTGATAATGCAGACCATTCCATTTCTGATGCAGATTTACATGATGCACTTGTTGATGAGAGAGCTGATATTGAGAAGGCAAAAACTATGCCAAAATCGTTAGTGTAGACTTTGCATGACAACAAATTAGATGGACCTCTGTCATATTGTACTCGTTCAGGCTCTCATAGTGCCTCTTTTGTATCAGATTGCTATGCTATGGCTACCTCTAGCCTCTGTGATGAGAATGAGCCTGTTTCGTTTGATGAAGCAAAAAATTGTGAAAATTGGATGGCTGTTATGCAACCAGAATATGATGTTATCATGAAAAATGGTGCATGGTCTTTATGTGACTTGTTTCCTGGCAAGAAGGCCATTGGCACTAAGTGGGTATACAAGCTAAAGCGTAAGCTTGATGGAACAGTTGACAGGTATAAGGCTAGGCTTGTTGCAAAGGGTTATGCACATGAAAGACGCATTGATTTTGATGAGACCTTTGCTCTTACTTGTCGAACAACTACTCTTGGTAGCATCTATGCACTTGCAGCTCATCATGGTTGGAATGTACATAAGTTGGACATTAAAACTCCATTTCTGAATGGTGACTTGCATGGAGAAGTATATGTTTTTCAGCCTTGTGGCTTTGTGCAAAAAGGGCATGAAAACCAAGTGTTCAGGTTAAAGAAGGCATTATATGGTTTAAAGCAAGCACCGTGGTATGAAAAGATACATGCCTATTTGATTACACATGGTTTTGAGAATATTCCAACTGAAAGCACCTTATATGTTAAGCATTTGAATGATGTGCTTCTTATCATTGTTGTATATGTTGATGACATGCTCCTCACTGGTCCTCATGACAAGCATATTGTTGATTTTAAGGCTGATTTGCATGCCTCATTTGAGATGTCTGATTTGGGGCATTTGCATCATTATTTGGGCATTTAATTTATGCAAGTTGATGGTGGAATGGCTTTGTGTCAAACAGAATATATTGACACATTATTGCATTGCAGTGTTTTGGCCTTGAAGAATGTAAACCTATTGCCACTCCTATGGAGACAGGTTTATGATTGAGTCTTCATGATGTTGGAGATGCATTTGATGTTGTTCTCTATCAGCAAGTTGTTGGATGCTTGATTTGCTTATGCATTACTCGGCCATATATTTAGTTTGTTGTCTCATAGAGGAGCATTGTTGTTCAAACTATTGTTCATATTCTTGTTTGTGTTTTTTTCCTGTGGAAATACTAGATTATTCATGAATAACTACTTCTTAAAAGATATAGCATACAAATCCCACATCTTTCTATGGATATTTTAGGTCCAAGATTCCTATTTCTAGAAATGTAAACATGAAAATATTCATGGACTGGTTTCACACTAGTTGGTTCATGAATAACTACTTATTAAGAGATAAACATGTACAAAACACATCCTTCTTGATAGATTTTAGTTCAAGGATTCCTCTTTCTAGAAATGTAGGTTTCAAAGTCTTCATACACTACTTTCACAATTTGGACTTAATTTGCTGTCTCCAAATGGGCTCTTTATGGTTATGATGGTAAATATAAGCCAAGGAGAACTTCTCCCTAGGCAAAGCCTTCGTGAAAAGGTCAACAATGTTCTCTTGTGTGGGCACATATGCCAAACTGATCTCTCCAATAGACAACCTCTCCCTGCCATTAGTTCAATATCTTCTCAAAGAGTTCACTTACTCAACGTGAGGAGATCAATGAGGTCCTCTATTTAGAGGAGGGGTTCTATACTCTTGGAGGAGGGGTTCTATACTCTTGGAGGAGGTTTAATATTTTGGTGTAGTATTTGGAGGAGTTTGTGTTAGTCAACCATGAACATCACTTATTGAGTTACTCTGAGTAACAAGTCTAATTCCATTCTTACTTGTTCATTCACTAGTTTCTAATTTAGGGATAATCAAAATTCAAGTTTGTTATCAAACACTTCTAAACTGTTCATATTCTTCATATTCTCATACACACACGCTTCATACCTCTTAGGCACACAATGCTTGTATCTAGTTCCTATTTATGCCTAGATTCAGATATTGTCAGTTTGTATCATATTCACACATTGTAATTTCACACTCGAATATCAGATAGTGTAGTTGAGCATCCTAGCTTAATGTACACTTTGAAAATCTTGTCTATTTTCTCTCTATCTCTCAACCATCATCTTTTTGAGTATTAAGGTATGTATGCTAAAGTTCATGTGTCATAAGATCATGTAAACCTGTGATTAATTCTTATTGAGTCTCATCCCACTTCCAACATTTGATATCAGAGCATAGTTAAGATACACCCTTAACAAGATGAGTGATTATAGACTTGAGAATGAAGACAAGCTTGAGGGAATGTCTAATTATCCAATGTGGAGTTTTATGATGATGAATATGTTAGTATCAAAGGACTTATGGAATATTGTCAATGGCACTTATCCAAGGCCAAGAAAAGTCAGAGAAGAGGCTACTTCATCTTCTAGAAGAACCCCATTCCTACTTTTGCTCAATAGGAGGTTAGTAAAGAAGAAGGAACCACTTCATCATTAGGAATCAATGGTACTGCTACCAGATTACTTCCTACAAAAGAGAAATCTAGATGGGGTTTAAGGGATGCACAAGCACTTTCATATATTGCTATGGGAGTTAAGAGGCATATTATACCTCAAACTAGGTCTTATAGAACCTCTCAATAGGCTTGATTGGAGTTGGAGAATCTCTATCAGACTAAAAGCCCTGCTCAGAAAGCTCATCTAAGGAGACAACTAGCCAACACAAGGATGAAAATTGGTGAATCAGTTCAGTCTCATATTTTGAAGCTCAAAGATTTATGAGATCAATTATTGAACTTTGTAAATATTTTAGATGAGGAGATAATAAGCACACTTTTGAGCTCACTTCCATCTACATATCGTGCCTTTGTTACTTCTTTATCCCTATCTACAAGTGATAAAGAACTTTCATTTGAAGAGCTACAATTCTTGTTACTTCAAGATGATGATAAAAAATAGAGTATGGAAGAGAATGATGAAGCCATGCTATCATCATCAAAGGGTCAGACAAAGAAGGAGAATAAGAGTCCACAATCCAAGAAGGAAAGTAAGCCTTCTAATCCTAAGTCTTCCAGCCCTTCTCCTAAAGCTTCCTTTGCATCCAAAGAAAATTCTTCGACTACATCTGATTCAAAGAAAGGAGTATGTCATTACTGTAGATGATCCAAAACCTAAATCTTCAAAGGTAGATTCATATGCATGTGTTACTATTGAAGAGGCAGCTTTTGATCAAGCAACAATAAATGCAATCTTAGATAATCCTTGGATTTATTATTATGGAGCTACTAAGCATATGAAAGGTTGCAGAAAGACAATTTCTTCCCTTTCTAACTCTTCAGGTAGAAGAGTGACCATTGCAGATGGTCATGATTTGGATGTTGTAGGTGTTGGAGAAGTGAACCTTAAGTCAAGAGCAGGTGGAAATTTCACAATTTCCAATGTTCTTTATGTTCCACACATGAAGAAGAATTCGCTCTCTATCTCTACTTTCTTGTCAGCTCGATATTGTTGATATATTTAGGCAGTGATGTGTGTGAACACATTAGGAATGCCGAGGCACTTTTTCCCTCTTTAGGATATTTTTTTCCCCGGACGTGTATATATGCGTATTGCCCTAATAGGTCACTTACCTTTGTACATTCTAGTGGTAATACATTCAGTATTGTGTGTTGTGCTCCAAGCTTATCCGTCTTCCTTGTGTTGTTCATGTGCTTCCACAGATGTATAACTCCAACAATTGGTATCAAAGTAGGTTGTTGCTTCATCTAGGACATCGTCGGCACCCCTCTCGTCACAGTCTCAAAATCACATGAAATTTGGTGAGCATACTCAAGGAGATTAGGAGATCAAAATAGCTTCGTTTTATGGTGCCAAAATCGTGATCTAAGCTCGTTTTGGCTTCCAAATGCACTATCGTAGCGCTTGTGTAGGCTATTTTGTCTTTTTGTGCCAAAGATATATACAAGTTTCAGTTCTCCAATATAACCATCTCAAAGTCTGATACAGGTCTAGTAGAACTCATCAGGGTAGTTATGTTCAACTTTTTCAAATACAATCATTTTTTTGCATCAGGGTATTTTAGTCAGTGGCCATGCATGGTTGAAAGAAGTGATGTATTTCGTATGTTGGCTATTGAGGATAAGTTGGATGGTACCAATTACCCATTGTGGGCTTATATGATGTGACATGTATTGGCTGCAAAAGGATTGTGGAACATTGTGCAAGGTGTTGAAAAATGTCGTATTACACCTACAAATACAGGTATTGAAGTTGATGTAGATGGCGTTGAAGATGCTTATATTCTTCAGATTCCTATTCGTGCTATGATTTCTGCTACACCTACTACATAGCACGTTGCAATGGCAGAGATGCTCAGGCACATGCATTGATAGCCTTGTCTATCAAACATGCCATTATTCCTCATATTCGTTCTTGCAATATAGCTAAGGATGCTTGGGATACACTTACCACATTGTATCAGGCTAGGAATGAGGCTCGTGTTGCTTACCTAAAAAACAGTTGGAGAGTGATCATATGAATGAGGGTTACTCTATGGAGAATTTTCTAACAAAGATCAAAGACTGGAAGGAACAGTTGATTTCTATTGGTGAAACTATACCAAATAGCTCACTTGTGAAGACCATCGAATGATCTTCCTGATTCATATCAGGGTTTTGCTTCTATTCTTCATTTGATGATGAAAGGCAATCCAAATGCCTTGACATTTGAGGAGTTAGTCTTTGTTTTGTTGTAGGAAGATCAGTCTAGGCAGAATAGGTCCATTATGTGTGTTGTAGATCAAGCTTTCTTGGCTATTCAGAAGGGCAAAGGTAAATGGAGCTCATCTACTAGTAAGCAAAAATCAGCAAATGCTGCACATTTGAAGAAGGAAGACAAAGATGAGAAGAAGTCAAAAAAGCAGAAATTCTTTTGTAAGTACTGTAAGGAAACGATCATATCATAAAGAACTATCCAAAATTGGCTGCAAAAGAGGCAAATAAAAAAGAGGGTAGAATGGTTGTTATAGAGGCCTCTACACCAAAAACAGAGTCTGCAAATCTTGTGCAGAATGAAGAATGGGTGTTTACTATTGTTTTTAGTTTTGACCCATCTTCTCATGAGCAATGTATGTCTGTAGTAGACTCATATGTTTGGTATTTTGATAGTGGGGCAACCAAACATATTACCTTGTAGCACAGTTTCTTCACTTCACTTGAGCCTACCCCTATAGGGAATACTGTCACATGCACCAACAACTCCTCTTATCCTATCATGGGAGTTGGTAAGATCATTCTGACTACTGCTGATGGTAGTTCTTTCACTTTATCAGATGCTTTATTTGTGCTAGAGATCAAGAAAAATATATTATCAGTTTTGCATTACCCAAGATTGGCTTGGTTGTGAAATTTGTTGATGACAGATGTACAGTTCATGGTCTGTCGAATGGCAACATGATTATTGCTTCTGGCATTTTATATCCTGGACTGTATACGCTCATAGACTATGAAAAACCTATGAATGATTCAACATGTGCAATACATGATTCTCAAGCTATGCTAGATGCAAAGATTTGGCATGCACGCTTTGGTCATCCGAATTTTGCTAGTTTGTTATGCTTGTAGAAATCTAAAATGGTTTAATCCTCTTTGCCCAAACTTGAGGCACCCCGAAAACATGTCTATGAAGGTTGTATTTTGGGCAAAAGAGATGTAGACTCATGTGAAGGATGTCTTCAAGGAAAGCTTCACAAATTACCTTTCAAGAAGCATGGATATATCACAACCATGAGGAAGTTGCATATCATACATTCAAATGTGAAGGGTCTGATGATAACAGATTCTGTTCAAGATTTCAGATACTTTATTAATTTAATTGATGATTTCTCAAAATATCTGTGGAATGACAATCTTAAGGTGAAGTCAAGGTCTTTCCTATGTTTAAGAAGTTCTTAGCTATGGTTGAAAATGAAGGTCAGTCAATCCAGATTTTGAGAAGTGATAGAGGAGGAGAGTACATGACTAAGACTTTAAGTCTTTTCTTGAAGACAAAGGTATTTCTCTTCAGCTCACTATCGTTTACACTCCAAAACAAAACAGTGTTGCAAAGAGAATGAATAGGATACTTGTTGAGATGATGTGTATTATGTCATCCAAAAGCCTTTCTCCCAAGTTTTGGTTTGATGCACTACATATAGCTAATCACATTCTGGGTAGATCTTCCACAAAAGCTTTGAAGGTCATTACACCTTATGAAGCTTATTATGGGAAGAAGCCTAATGTGAGTTACTTCAAAGTATTTGGTTCCCCAGCTTATGTTCACATTGAGAAGAAGGATCATGGTAAGCTTGATGTAAACACAATTAAATTGTCTTTATTGGTTATGCAGTTGAAAGAAAAGAATACATATTCTATGTTCCAGATACAAGTGATATCCTAGTCTCATGCAATGCATATATTGCAGAAAGTCAAAATTATGATAAGAAGGAAGAGATTCCAGATTTCATAAAAGCAGATGAATATGCATTTTTTAGAAGGATTTTGGATTCTTATATTCAACCATACAAGTGGGGTGATGAACCTTCTCAAACCCTAAGAGATGCAGGTGAAGGGAGAGTTTCATTACCTACATTAGTACCTAGTCCATCATTCGTACCTCTTGAAGTTTCGACTTATAAAGTTGGAGAAGATTCCACCACTTTTCAAGGATATGCCAAAGTAGTTATATCAAACTTGGAAGGACAATGGTATAAAGGAATACATTGGAAGAACCCGAAGTCAAACAAGGAGACAACAAAGAGACCAGGTAAATTATACATAGCATTTTGAGATTCATAATATTTTAGCTCTTACTTTATTTAGGAATGAACCAACGAGTGTTCAAGATGCACTACATAGTCATGTATGGAAGAAAGCTATGCAAGAAGAGATTGATTCTATTCATAAGAATCAAACATGGAAGCTTTGTGAGTTACCAAAAGGTAAGAAAGCTATTGGTGTTAACTGGATCTTCAAAAAAGCAGATGGTACTATTGATAGGTATAAAGCAAGATTAGTTGTCAAAGGTTATGCACAAAAGAAAGGTATTGACTATGATGAGACTTTTGCTCCTACATCTAGATTGACAGTAGTCAAGTCAGTACTTTATTTAGCTTCATTCTTTGGTTGGAAAGTATAACAGTTAGGTATCAAACTCCATTTCTTAATGGTGATTTTCATGAAGATATTATGTTCATCAACTAGAAGTTTTTGAAGAGACGAATAAAGAGCATTTAGTATGCAAGCTTGTCAAAGCTTTGTATGCACTAAAGCAAGGACCAAGAGCTTCGTATGAGAAGATACATGTCTATGTTCTATCTATTGTTTTTGAAAACTTAGATGTGGATCCCACTCTTTATGTTAAAGCTGAGAAAGATGTTTTAATTATTATTATCATATATGTTGATGATATGATCATGAGAGGTCCCAAGGATTCAGACCTTCAGTATTTTAAAACATAGCTTAAGCATACATTTGATGTAAATGACTTAGGTATTTTGCATGATTATTTTGGGATTGAATTCATATACAGAGACGAGTGTATCTACATGACACATTAGAAATACATTGAGAAATTATTGGAAAGGTTTGAGATGTCAGATTCTAAATCTATGCAAACACCTATGGATGTTAATATGTCATTATTATTGGAAGTAGATTCAGAACCATTTGATGTTACATTATACAGTCAAGCAGTTGGTTGCTTGGTATATCTATGTAATACACATTCGGATGGTTAGTTTTGTAGTTTCTCGAGTCTCTAGGTTCATGAATAGTCAGCTAAAGATTAATTGGAAATCAATTGAGATATATATTTGTAGAGATCAGAAGTTATGCAGGTTATTAAATCTCATACCATTATGACATTGAATGGGGGATTGTTGGAAACAAAGTCAAAAGAATCCAAGTGACAACAATACTTTGTAGTTTGGAGAAGATTCCTTGAGAAGATATCATGGTCTTCTTGACTAGTAGGAGCTCCTTCCATAATAACTACATGAGTTCAAATACCACGGACGTTGGAAGCGCGACAACATGCACATTTTGAAGAAGATTTTTTATGTGTACCAAATTCGACGATGAGTTTTTTGCGTCGAAGCTTTTGGCGTTTAGGTTTTTGCTTTTCAAGGATCCTATCATGGGAGCTTCCTCAAGCTATAAAATAAGAGCCATTGCTCATAGCTCAATATCTTCTCAAGGAGTTCACTTACTCAACGTGAGGAGATCAAGGAGGTCCTCTATTTAGAGGAAGGGTTCTATACTCTTAGAGGAGGTGTACTCTTATGGTGTAGTATTTGGAGGAGTTCATGTTAGTCAACCATTAGCGTCACTTGTTACAGTAACAAGTCTATTTCCACTCTCATTTGTTCATTCACTAGTTTTTGATTTAGGGATAATTAGAATTCGGGTTTGTTATCAAACACTTCTAAACTGTTCATATTCTCCATATTTTCACACACACACACACACACACTCTTCATACCTCTTAGGCACACAATCTTTTGTATCTAGTTCCTATTTCTACCTAGATTTAGATATTGTTAGTTTGTATCATATTCACACATTGTCATTTGACGTTGGAATATAAGATAGTGTAAGTGAGCATCCTAGCTTACTGTACACTTTGAAAATCTTGTCTATTTTCTCTCTATCTCTCACTCATCATCTTTTTTAGTATTAAGGTGTGTATGCTAAAGTTCATGTGTGGAAGATCCTATAAACCTATGATTAATTGTTATTAAAGCCCATCCCACTTCCAAGACAAACCTCGTAAAGAGAAAGAAAAATTCCAATGATTCCAAGTGCATTCATATATGTGTGAGGCAATGAACAAAAAGTTGGCACTCATGTATAAGGAAGTACCAAGCTATTGTTGATATATTTTGGTAGTGATGTGTGTGAACACTCTAGGACTATCGGGGCACTTTTTTCCCTCTTTAGGAGGTTTTTTCCCCCGGCTTGTATATACGCCTATTGCCCTAATGGGCTACTTATCTTTGTACTTTCTCTAGTAATACATTCAGTATTGTGTGTTGTGATCCAAGCTTCTTCTTCTTCCTTGTGCTGTTCGCGTGCTTCCGCAGACGTCTATCTCCAACAATTGGTATCAGAGTAGGTCGTCGATTCATCTAGGGTGCCGTCGACACTCCTCTGTTTGCAGTCTCAGAATCGCATGAATTTTGGTGAGCATACTCAACGTGTTTTCGGGATCAAAACAACTTCGGTTTGTGGTGCCGAAATCGTGATCTGAGCTCGTTTCGGCCTCTGAACGCACTATCACAATGCTTGTGCAGGTTATTTTGTCTTTTTGTGCCAAAGGTATATATCAATTTCTGTTCGCCAATATAAGCTTCTTGAAGTTTGCTATAGGTCTAGCAGAATTCGTCTAGGTAGTTCTGTTCAACTTTTTGAGATACATTCAATTTTCTGCATCAAGGTATTTTAGTCACCCGCCATGGCTGAAAGCAGTGATGTATTCCGTATGTTGGTTGTTGAGGATAAGTTGGATGGTACCAACTACTCGTCATGGGCTTATATGATGCGACACGTGTTGGTTGCAAAAGGACTGTGGAACATTGTGCAATGTGTCGAAAAACATCCTATCGCACCTACAACTGTTACAATTACAGGTACTGAAGCTGATGCATAACGTGTTGAAGATGGTGATATTCTGCATATTCCTATTCGTGCTGCAGTTTCTACTGCACCTATTGCATAACAGATTCGTTGGGATGGCAGAGATGCTGAGGCACATGCATTGATAGCTTTGTCTGTCAAACGTGCCATTATTCCTCACATTCGCTCTTGTAGAACAGCTAAGGATGCTTGGGATACACTTACCACATTGTACCAAGCTAGGAATGAGGCTCGTGTTGCTTACCTCCGAAAACAGTTGGAGAGTGAGCACATGAATGAAGGTGATTCTATGGACAGTTTCCAAAGACTTGAAGGAATAATTGATTTCTGCTGATGAGGTTATACCAAATAGCTCACTTGTGCAGACCGTTCTGAATGGTCTTCCTGATTCATATCAGAGTTTTGCTTCTACTCTTTGGTTGATGATGAAAGGCAATCCAAATGCCTTATCATTTGAGGAGTTAGTCTCTGTTCTGTTGCAGGGAGATCAGTCCAGGCAGAACAGGTCCATTATGTGAATTGCAGATCAAGCTTTCTTGGCTAGTCACAAGGGCAAAGGAAAATGGAGCTCTTCAACTAGTAAGCAGAAATCTGTTAATTCTGCACATTCGAAGAAGGAAGATAAAGATGAGAAGAAATCAGAAAAGCAGAAATTGTTTTGTAAGTACTGTAAAGGGAATGATCATATCATAAAGAACTGTCCAAAACTGGCTGCTAAAGAGCTAAAGAAGAAAGAGGCTGGAATGGTTGTTGCAGAGGCCTCTACACCAAAAACAGAGTCTGCTAATCATGTGCAAGAAGAAGAATGGGCGTTTACTACTATCTGCAGTTTTGACCCATCTTCTCATGAGCAGTGCATGTCTGCAGTAGATTAGATGTTTGGTATTTTGACAGTGGAGCGACCAAACATATTACCTCGCAGTGCAGTTTCTTCTCTTCACTCGAGCCTGCCCCTACAGGGAATATTGTTACATGTGCCAACAACTCCTCTTATCCTGTTATGGGAGTTGGTAAGATCATTTTGACTACTATTGATGGTAGTTCTTTCACTTTGTCAGATGCTTTATTTGTGCCAGGGATCAAGAAGAACCTGTTATCAGTTTCTGCATTAGCCAAGATTGGCTTGGTTGTGAAATTTGTTGATGACAGGTGTACAGTTCATGATCTGTCAAATGGCGATGTGATTATTGCTTCTAGCATTTTATGTCGTGGGTTGTATAAGCTCATAGACTATGAAAGATCTGTAAATGATTTGGCATGTGCAGTAAATGATTCTTAGGCTATGTCAGATGCAAAGCTTTGGCATGCACGCTTTGGTCATCTGAATTTTGCTAGTTTGCTATGCCTGCAGAATTCTGAAATGATGTCCTCTTTGCCAAAACTTGTGAAGGCTGTATTTTGGGAAACCTGAAAAACATGTTTGTGAAGGCTGTATTTTGGGCAAACTGTAGCATTCGTCCTTTCCAAAAGATGGTTCAGTTCGGGCTACTAGGAAATTGAAGCTTGTACATAGTGATGTTTGTGGTCCTATGCAGACACCTTCTTTTGGAAATTATCTTTACTTCGTGACTTTCATTGATGATTTTTCGGGGTATATCCATTGAAGGCAAAGTCTGAAGTGTTCATGTGCTTCAAACAGTTTTTGGTTTTGGCTGAAAATCTGTCAGCATGTGAAATTGACACCCTCCATTCTGATCGAGGGGGGGGAATATATGTCTTCTGATTTTAATGCATTTCTGGCTGAACGTGGGATAAAACACTAGTGTACAGTGCTGTATACACCTCAACAGAATGGAGTTACTAATCGAAAGAACAAGTCACTCATGGAGACGATAAGGTCTATGGTCAAGAGTCAGGCTTTACCACATAGTTTCTGGCTTGAGGTTTGTTCATATATTTAGGTAGTGATGTGTGTGAACACACTAGGATTGCCGGGGCACTTTTTTCCCTCTTTAGGAGGTTTTCTTCCCTCGGCTTGTATATATGCCTATTGCCCTAATGGGCTACTTATCTTTGTACATTCTCTAGTAATACATTTAGTATTGTGTGTTGTGCTCCAAGCTTCTTCTTCTTCCTTGTGCTGTTCGCGTGCTTCCGCAGACGTCTAACTCCAACAATTGGTATCAGAGCAGGTCGTCGCTTCATCTAGGGCACCATCGACACTCCTCCGTTTGCAATCTCAGAATCGCACGAAATTTGGTGAGCATACTCAGCGTGTTTTCGAAATCAAAACATCTTCTCTTTGTGGTGCCGAAATCGCGATTTGAGCTCGTTTCCACCTCCGAACGCACTATCATAGTGCTTGTGCAGGCTATTTCGTCTTTTTGTGCCAAAGATATATACTAGTTTCTGTTCGCCAGTGTAAGCATCTCGAAGTCTACTACAGGTCTAGCAGAATTTGTTGGGGCAGTTCTGTTCAACTTTTTGAGATACAGTCAATTTTCTACATCAAGGTATTTTAGTCACCGGCCATGGCTGAAAGCAGTGATCTATTCCGTATGTTGGCTGTTGAGGATAAGTTGGATGATACCAACTACCCATTATGGGATTATATGATGCGACATATATTGGTTGCAAAAGGATTGTGAAACATTGTGCTGGGTGTTGAAAGACGTCCTGTTACACCTCTGACTACAAGTACTGCAAATATAGGTGCTGGAGCTGATGAAGATGGTGTCGAAGATGATATTCCGCAGATTCTTGTTCGTGCTGTTGTTTCTACTGCACCTACTGCAGAGCAAATTTGCTGGGACGGTAGAGATGCCCAGGCACATGCATTGATAGCTTTGACTATCAAACGTGCCATTATTCCTCACATTCGCTCTTGCAGAACAGCTAAGGATGCTTGGGATACACTTACCACATTGTACCAAGCTAGGAATGAGGCTTGTGTTGCTTACCTCCGAAAACAATTAGAGAGTGAGCACGTGAATGAAGGTGATTCTATGGACAGTTTCCTAACAAAGATCAAAGACTTGAAGGAACAATTGATTTTTGCTGATGAGGTTATACCAGATAGCTCACTTGTGCAGACTGTTCTAAATGGTCTTCCTGATTCATATCATAGTTTTGCATCTACTCTTTGGTTAATGATGAAAGGCAATCCAAATGCCTTGTCATTTGAGGAGTTAGTCTCTGTTCTGTTGCAAGGAGATCAGTCCAGGCAGAACAGGTCCATTATGCGTGTTGCAGATCAAGCTTTCCTGGCTAGTCAGAAGGGCAAAGGAAAATGGAGCTCTTCTACTAGTAAGCAGAAATCTACAAATGCTGCACATTCGAAGAACCAAGACAAAGATGAGAAAAAATCACAAAAGCAGAAATTGTTTTGTAAGTGTTGTAAAGGGAATGATCATATCATAAAGAACTCTCCAAAACTGGCTACTAAAGAGGCAAAGAAGAAAGAGGTTGGAATGGTTGTTGCAGAGGTCTCTACACCAAAAACAGAGTCTGCTAATCTTGTGCAGGAACAAGAATGGGCGTTTACTACTCTGCAGTTTTGACCCATCTTCTCATGATCAGTGCATGTCTGCTATAGACTCAGATGTTTGGTATTTTGATAGTGGGGCAACCAAACATATTACCTCGCAGCGCAGTTTCTTCTCTTCACTCGAGCCTGCCCCTACAGGGAATACTGTTACATGCGCCAACAACTCCTCTTATCCTGTGATGGGAGTTGGTAAGATCATTTTAACTACTGCTGATGGTAGTTCTTTCACTTTGTCAGATGCTTTATTTGTGCCAGGGATAAAAAAGAACCTGTTATCAGTTTCTACATTAGCCAAGATTGGCTTGATTGTGAAATTTGTTGATGACACATGTACAATTCATGATCTGTCAAATGGCGATGTGATTATTGCTTCTGGCATTTTATGTCGTGGGCTGTATAAGCTCATAGACTATGAAAGATCTGTAAATGATTTGGCATGTGCAATAAATGATTCTCAGGCTATGTCAGATGCAAAGCTTTGGCATGCACGCTTTGGTCATCTGAATTTTGCTAGTTTGCTACGCCTGCAGAAATCTGAAATGGTGTCCTCCTTGCCCAAACTTGAGGCACCTAGAAAACATGTTTGTGAAGGTTGTATTTTGGGCAAAATGCAACATTCATCCTTTCCAGAAGATGGTTCGATTCGGGCTACTAAAAAATTGTAGCTTGTACATAGTGATGTCTGTGGTCCTATGCAGACACCTTCTTTTGGGAATTATCTCTACTTCCTGACTTTCATTGATGATTTTTCCAGGCATGCATGGGTATATCCACTCAAAGCAAACTCCGAAGTGTTCATGTGCTTTAAACAATTTTTGGTTCTGGCTGAAAATCTATCAGCATGTAAAATGGGCACCCTCCATTCTGATCGAGGGGGGAATATATGTCTTCTGATTTTAATGCATTTCTGGCTGAACGTGGGATAAAACACCAGTGTACAGTGCCGTATACACCTCAACAGAATGGAGTTGCTGAACGAAAGAACAAGTCACTCATGGAGATGGCGAGGTGCATGGTCAAGAGTCAGGCTTTACCACATAGTTTCTGGCTTTAGGCTGTCATGTGTGCATCATATGCTTGAGGCTGTCATGTGTGCATCATATGTACTGAATAGGTGTCCCACTAAAGTGCTGCGGTCTATCACTCCATATGAGGCTTGGCATGACCGCAAGCCATCTGATGCTCATCTGCATGTTTTTGGTTATTTGGCATATGCTTTAGTGCCTGAAAAACATCGTAGAAAATTGGATGATAAGGCAGTAAAATGTATTTTTGTTGGGTACAGTTCTAAAAGTAAAGGCTATCGTCTGTATCATCCACAGAATAAATGCATTCTGGTTAGCCGTGATGATGTCTTTGTGGAAGATGTTATTCAGCCATTGCTTTCATGTACTAAGGAGACATCTGTTAGCTCCAAAGACATGTATGATACTTTGATGCCTCTTTTTACAGGTGGATAGTCTAGTGCTGGTCCTAATGAGGCAACTTCTCAGCCTTTGTAGGTTTCATATGATGATGTAGATCATTCCATTTCTGATGCAGATTTACATGATGCACTTGTTGATGAGAGAGCTGATATTGAGCAGGCAAAAACTATGCCAAAATGGCTGGTGCAGACTTTGCGTGACAGCAAATTAGATACACCTTTATCATATCGTACTCGTTCAAGCTCTCATAGTGCCTCCTTTGCTTCAGATTGCTATGCTATGGCTACTGCTAGTCTCTGTGATGAGAATGAGCATGTTTCTTTTGATGAAGCACATAATTCAAAAAATTGGATGGCTGCTATGCAATCTGAATATGGTGCTATAATGAAGAATGGTAAATGGTCTTTATGTGACTTGCCTCCTGGCAAGAAGGCCATTGGCACTAAGTGGGTATACAAGCTGAAGCGTAAACTTGATGGTACAGTTGACAAGTATAATAAGGCTAGGCTTGTTGCAAAGGGTTATGTGCAAGAAAGAGGCATTGATTTTGATGAGACCTTTGCACCTACATGCCGTATAACTACTATTCGGAGCATTTGTGCACTTGCAGCCCATCATGGTTGGAATGTACATCAGTTGGACATTAAAACAACATTTCTGAATGGTGACTTGCATGAAGAAGTGTATGTTTTTCAGCCCCGTGGCTTTGTGCAAAAAGGGCATGAAAACCAGGTGTGCAGGTTAAAGAAGGCATTATATGGTCTAAAGCAAGCACCACGTGCTTGGTATGAGAAGATACATGCCTATCTATTTGCACATGGTTTTGAGAACAGTCCAACTGAAAGCACCTTATATGTTAAGCGTGCTAATGATGTGCTTCTGATCATTGTTGTCTATGTTGATGACATGCTGCTCACTGGTCCTATTGAGAAGCATATTGTTTATTTCAAGGCTGATTTGCATGCCTCATTTGAGATGTATGATTTGGGGCATTTGCATCACTATTTGGGCATTCAGTTTATGCAAGTTGATGGTGGAATGGCTTTGTGTCAAACGAAATATATTGACACATTATTGCAGCATTTTGGCCTTGAAGACTGTAAGCCTATTGCCACTCCTATGGACACAGGTTTACGATTGAGTCTTCATGATGATGGAGATGCATTTGATGTTGTTCTCTATCAGTAGGTTGTTGGATGCTTGATTTACTTGTGCATTACTCAGCCAGATATTCAGTTTTCTATCTCACATATGAGCAGATTTATGCATTGCCCAGGAGTCAAGCATTGGCAGGCGGTTAAGCACATCTTTTGCTAGTTGAGTGGTACTCGACTACTTGGGTTGTTTTATCCCAAGGGGGGATCACTACCGCCAGTTTTGCATGCTTTTTTTGACTCTAATTGGGCTGGTTGCTATGACACTTGTGTGTCCACTAGTGGCTTTTGCTTCATGCTTGGTAGCTCATGTATATCTTGGTTGAGCAAGAAGCAGCCTACTGTGGCCACTTCGAGTTGTGAGGTTGAGTATAGGGCAGCTTTCACAACGACTGTTGAGTGTGTGTGGCTCAGATGCCTTATGGCTGATTTGGGTGTTGGTCAGACTTCTGCCACCACCATCTTCACTGACAGTCAGAGCGCATTGGCAGTTGCAAGGAACCTTGTGTTCCATGCTCGCACTACGCACATTGAGGTGCATTATCACTATGTCAGGGAGAGGTTATCTGCTAGGGAGATCAGCTTGGCATATGTGCCCACACAGGAGAACATTGCAGACCTTTTCACGAAGGCTCTGCCTAGGGAGATGTTTGAAGCTTTCCGCAAAGCTTTGGGCTTACTTCCTTTTGTGGAGTGATTTCCACATAGCTTGGCACTTCCTTATACATGAGTGCCAGCTCCTTCTTCACCGCATCACTCCCAGGGGGGATTTGTTGATATATTTAGGTAGTGATGTGTGTGAACACACTAGGACCGTTGGGGCACTTTTTTCCCTATTTAGGAGGTTTTTTTCCCCCGGCTTGTATATACGCCTATTGCCCTAATGGGCTAGTTATCTTTGTACATTCTCTAGTAATACATTCAGTATTGTGTGTTGTGCTCCAAGCTTCTTCTTCTTCCTTGTGTTGTTCGCGTGCTTCCGCAGACGTCTAACTCCAACAAGGTTGTCATGTGTGGAGCATATGTACTGAACAGGTGTCCCACTAAAGCGCTGCAGTCTATCACTCCATATGAGGCTTGGCATGATCGCAAGCCATCTGTTGCTCATCTGCGTGTTTTTGGTTGTTTGGCATATGCATTAGTGCCTGAACAACATTGCAAAAAATTGGATGATAAAGCAGTAAAATGTATTTTTGTTGGGTACAGTTCTGAAAGTAAAGGCTATCGTTTGTATCATCCACATACTAAACGCATTCTGGTTAGTCGTGATGTTGTTTTTGTGGAAGATGCTATTCAGCCATTTGCTTTCATGTACTAAGGAGACATCTGTTAGCTCCAAAGACATGTATGATACTTTGCTGCCTCTTTTCACAGGTGGATAGTCTAGTGCTAGTCCTAATGAGGCAACTTCTCAGCCTTTGCAGGTTTCATGTGATGATGCTGATCATTCCATTTCTGATGCAGATTTACATGATGCACTTATTGATGAGAGAGCTGATATTGAGCAAGTAAGAACTATGCCAAAATGGTCCCACGCAGGAGAACATTGCAAACCTTTTCACGAAGGCTCTGCCTAGGGAGAAGTTTGAAGCTTTCTGCAAAGCTTTGGGCTTACTTGCTTTTGCGGAGTGATTTCCACATAGCTTGGCACTTCCTTATACATGAGTGCCAGCTACTTATTCACCGCATCACTCCCAGGGGGGATTTGTTGATATATTTAGGTAGTGATGTGTGTGAACACTCTAGGACAGTCGGGGCACTTTTTTCCCTCTTTAGGAGGTTTTTTCCCTCGGCTTGTATATACACCTATTGCCCTAATGGGCTACTTATCTTTGTACATTCTCTAGTAATACATTCAATATTTTGTGTTGTGCTCCAAGCTTCTTCTTCTTCCTTGTGTTGTTTGCATGCTTCCGCAGACGTCTATCTCCAACAGTTATGTGGACTTAGATTGATCCACAAAAGGGAGTTAGTCCAATTTTTTGTAAAAAGATAAGGACTTATCATAATGTAAAGCCTTTGTGAAAATTTTTGGAAACATTATCTTGTGTGGGCACATAAGCCAAATCGATCTCTCCTCCAGAGACTCTCTCACTCACATAATGATATTACACCCAAATGTGATTTGTGCAAGCATGAAACATTAGGTTCCTTGCAATTGCCAATGCACTATGATTTTCAATAAAGATAATGATTGTAGAAGTCTAACCAAGACTAAATTCTTCCATAAGGCATATGAGCCACATGCACCTAATCATAGCTATAAAAGTTACCGTATAATCAACACTAAAACTAGATATGACCAACTAACATACCTATGAGCTACCGACCTAGAGCAAAAACCACTTGTGGGCACATAAGTTTCATAACATTTAGCTTGAATAGATTTAGAAAAACATGTAAATCTACTGATAATGATCCTCACTTTGGATAGAACAGCCCAAGCTCCCAAGTACGTGAAAAGTATGTTCCAGAAATTGATGAAACTTGTTCTCAGTGCTCAGTCCATCATTTGAAGTGTTTTAACTTGGATTGGGAAGCTTGCTAAGTCTATTGGCTATGCCCAAAAGGAATTTTTCTAATTCCTACCAGGTTGAGAGCACTGTTCATTTTTTCCAGCAGGTGTATGTCCAAAAATAGCAAGTTTTGGGAGCTAGTCATTTCGCAACTAGTCTGTCTTGACTTAAACTTTTGGGATACATGTTCCAAAGTACTTGGCTGATATTTTGGTGGATTTAGGAAGCTTAAAGGGTCTACTAATCAACTCTGAAGTCTTAGTTGGCTGGTGTGAAGCTGGTTGTAGCGGCACCTACTCATCTTTGGATTGTATCCACCATCTCTCTTCACAGTGGTATCAGAGCATAGTTAAGCAACATGGGAGATGGATTTCCATCAACAATTGACAAATTGGATCGAAACAACTACCTGGCATGGTCTCTAAGGATGGAGGCTTACCCTAAAGGGAGGAATCTATATGGATTCATATCCGGAGATGAAGCAATGCCAACCATGAGGAACAAAGGGCAACCATCACATGAAGAAGTGGAAGGACTTTCGAATTGGTGTTCGAAGGATGCACTTGCAAGGTCCTATATTCTAAACTCAATCTCTGATTTTCTTTTACCTCATGTCAAGGGATGCAAGACATCAAGAGAGACCTGGAATGCACTTGCTTCTTTCTTCTCTTCCAACACTCGAGCAAGGAAGAACCAATTGTGGATGGAGTTCACAACAATGAAGAAAAGCCCGAAGCAAAATGTGACTGATTATGTCACAAAGATGAAGGAGATTTCCGACCAACTTGGAAGCATTGGAGAGGTAATTGAAGAGGAGCAAATCATAAGACAAATCATGAATGGAATCAAAGCAGACGACAAGTGGGAGTCATTCACAACAGCCATGGATTTATACATGGATATGCATGTACCCGACCTCAACACACTCATGGGCCAACTCTTCACTCATGAAGCAAAGATTAGCAAAGGTGGTGAGTCCTCAAGAGGTAATCAAACTTCTGCCTTATATTCTGATAAAGCTAAGGTCAAGGACAAGTCAAAGAATAGGAAGAATGAAGATGAAGGAAGCTCTTTCCAAGCAAACTTTGCAGGTAGAGGAAGAGCTAGAGGAAGAGGCAGAGGTGGAAAGCAAGGCAGGGGGAGATTCCAATCATCTCAACCTTGCAACATATGTGGCTTATCTAACCATACTACTGAAGAATGTTTCAGGAACCTGAGGAACTCAAGAGGAAGAGGATTCAATAGAGGTGGCTATGGATCAAATAGAGGTAGATACAATGGAGGCTACAACAACAACAACTACTACAACAACAATTACAACAACAACAACAACTATCAAAGTGGACATAGAGGAAGAAGAGATTACAATAACTATGCAGAGGACCAAAGTCAAGAAGATTCATTATTGATTATGAATCTATCAACGAAGAAGGGTAAGGATGATGATCACATATTTTACATTGATTCGGGATGCTCGAACCATGTAGCAGGAAATGTGGCTTTACTTTCTGATTTGGAAGATCCTCATAACAAGCATGAAGTGCAGACAGGAGATGACACAAAGCACTCAGTGGAGAAGATAGGTAATGTGAAGACATCAGATGGGAATATGAACCTCTTAAGCAAAGTCTTGTATGTCCCTACAATTACCAAAAATTTAATAAGTGTTGGACAGATTGTTGAAAAAGGATTGCAGGTTAGATTCAATCGATTTGGAGCATATGTTGAAGACCCAAGGCAAGGCTTTCGAAGGATTGCCAAAGGAGAAAAGACAGGAAGGCTTTTCACTTTTGAAGTGGAAGATACAAAGAACATAGCTTTGTTTAGCTATGGATCTCAAACTCTTACAGAGTTGGAGATATGGCACAAAAGGCTTGCTCACATTGGTGAGAGGACACTCAAACAAATTTGCACGGACCAAAGTGTACTTGGTTTGCCTAATATCACAAGGCAACACATGATTTATAAGTGTGAAGCTTGTCAACTCGGCAAGGCTCATAGACAACCTTTCAATAAGAAAGGATATATGTATCAAAATCCTTTGGATCTAGTGCACACGGATGTGTGGGGTCCAAGTAAGGAGCCATCTATATCAGGCTTAAGATATTATGTGTCTTTCATAGATGATTGTAGCAGGTGGACCATTCTGTTTTTCATGAAGCACAAGGATGAAGTGTTTAATTGCTTTAAGAAGTATATTGCTCTTGTTGAAAACCAAACAGGTAGGACTTTAAAAAGACTCAGATCAGATGGTGGAGGAGAATACTTCTCTTCTGAATTTGATGCCTTCTTGCATGAAAGAGGCATTAAAAGGGAAGTCACTACAAGGTATACACCCGAACTCAATGGTGTAGCAGAGAGGAGGAACAGAGCTATTGTCGAAGCTGCAAGGTCCATGCTCAACGAAAAGGGATTGCCAAACTACCTATGGGTAGAGGCTGTGTCTACAGCCACATATCTCATAAATAGACTTACATCTAAGTCAATAGATGGAACCAGTCCATATGAAGTGTGGAATGGAAGAAGACCTAGTCTAGAGCATTGCAAAATCTTTGGATGCTTAGCCTATGCTCACATTCCTTCTCAAGTAAGAGGGAAATTAGATCCCAAGGCAGAGAAGTGCGTATTCATTGGTTATGATCAAATCCAAAGAGGATATAGATTGTACAACCCAACCAATAAAGGATTTTCTGTGAGTAGAGATGTAATTTTTGATGAAAACAAATCATGGTTTGATGATGACAGGAAAGTGAAGCTGCCATATGACTTGGATGAAGATTTTCCATCACTTCAACCAAAGGAGCCGAAGCGGATTGAAGAAAGTGATTCGGAGATTGACCTAGAAGACTTGGAAAGACTAAAGCTATGGAAGAACAAAGGAAAAGCAAAGATGCATGATGCTACATATAGACCCGAGAGCTCACATCAACCACTTAGAAGGTCTTCAAGGGAGAAGAAGAAACCAGAGAGGTTTGGTTATGATACTTCTTTGGTCACCAAGCACTCAATCTACATTGCAAAGGATTCAACCAATGAAGAACCTACCACATTCGAAGAAGCACAAAGCAAGAAAGCTTGGAGAGATGCAATGGATGAAGAAATGGAAGCCCTGAAGGAAAACGACACTTGGGAGCTTGTACCTAACAATCCATCTATGAAGGTAATTGGATCTCGATGGATATACAAAATCAAGAGGAATCCAGATGGAAGTATAAATAGACACAAAGCAAGGTTAGTTGCTAAAGGGTTTGCTCAAACCCATGGTATTGATTATGAGGAGACTTTCTCTCCTGTTGCAAAAATGCCTACAATTAGGGTTCTCATTAGTCTTGCTGCATCTAGAAATTGGAATCTTTATCAACTTGATGTAAAGAATGCTTTCTTGAATGGATGGATTTCTGAGGAAGTGTATATGGCACAACCTACTGGATATGAGGATGCACATCATCCTAACTATGTATGCAAACTAAAGAAAGCTTTGTATGGATTGAAGCAAGCTCCAAGAGCTTGGAATTTCAGATTGGTGACTTATTTGCAGGACCAAGGATTCAAAGCTAGCAAGGCGGATACCTCTTTGTTCATAAAGAGGAATGGATCTGAAGTGATCTATTTATGTGTGTATGTTGATGATATTATTATCACAGGCAATGATCTTGAAGGAATCAAACAGGTAAAGAGTCAAATGAAGGAGGAGTTCAAAATAAGTGACCTCGGACCACTCACTTATTTTCTTGGATTGGAGTTGATCTACACAGATTCAGGTATATACATCACACAAAGGAAGTGTGTCCATGACATGCTCGTCAAGTTCAAGATGGAAAATACCAAGTGTGCAGGTACACCTATGGAGCAAAATCATAAGCTTAGTGATTATGAAGGAGAGCCAATTGAAGACATCACAAGCTATCAAAGCTTGGTTGGAAGTTTGAACTATGCAACACTCACAAGGGTGGATATATGCTATAGTGTTAGCATATTGAGTCAGTTTATGCATAAGCAGAGAAGACCACATATGGAAGCGGCCAAGAGAGTCCTCAAGTACCTAAAGGGGACCATGAATGAAGGTTTGTTCTATTCATATACTTTAGATATTGAGCTAAAGGTCTAGTCAGATGCAGATTGGGCCGGATCTAAACATGATAGAATAAGCACATCAGGGTATATATCATTTGCAGGTTCAAAAATCATTTCTTGGTCATCGAAGAAGCAACCAACCGTGGCATTATCTTCTACCAAAGCCGAATATAGAGGTTTGGCTAATGCAACTCAAGAAATCATGTGGTTAAAGTCTTTGTACACAGATCTTGGACTTCATTCTTCAACACCTCATATTTTTGGTGACAACACAAGCTCACTACATCTAGCAGCTAATCCGGTATACCATGCTAGAACCAAGCATATTGAAGTCCACTACCATTATGTAAGGGAGAAGCTAATGAGCAAGGATATTCAACTATCCTATGTCTCTACAGATATGCAATGTGCCGACATGTTGACTAAAGCTCTTGATGGTACAAAGTTAAGTAGATTCAAGTTGATGATTGGCTTGCAGGAAATCAAGGACAATTGAAGACTTATTTGGAGGCCAAGCATGTAAGGCTTGAGAGGGAGCTGTTGGTGCATTTTACCCAAGCCTACGTGCTTGATATGTTTGATATCATCCTCATTTGTAAGTGACATGAGTAGTCATGTGAACACCTCTTGTAAAAGAGTTCATTTTTATCTCTTGTGATTGAAAAAAGAAAAAGGAAAAGGATGGCTTACCTCATGCATGATGTAGCAATTTCGTGGCTCTAACTACCAAAACCCACGACTTTTTGAGCTGATGGAATATCTACTAACTTTGGGGATCACTTTTAGGTGGAGCCATTCGAATTCAAATTCAAAACTCCCTCCAAGAATAGCTATAAAAGGAGCAAGAAGGAAGAGGCAATTAGCAAGCCTTGTACGTGACCACTTCATGTCATTTTGTAGAGATTGAAGAGCTTAATCCATAGCTCTATCATTCTACTCCCATTGTGCAAAGATTCATTGCCAATGTGGTTGTAATCATATATGAATTTATACATTTATCATCATTCACTTCTCTATTTTGTTCTCTGCTATACTCACTCAGAGCAGTACCTTCAGAAGGTCATATCTCGCGTTCTACTAAACCTTTTTCAGTGATTTAACTTGCGTTGGATAGCTCATACTATCTACTTTCTACCTTTAAACTTTCAAGGTCATTGGATTAATAATTTTGAAGATATCTGCAGTTTATTGCTCACTGGTCTATCTCTGCAGAGCCCCGAGAATGGTGGGCATGTTCCAGAAATTGATGAAACTTGTTCTCAGTGCTCAATCCATCATTTGAAGTGTTTTAACTTGGATTGGGAAGCTTCCTAAGTCTATTGGATATGCCCAAAAGGAATGTTTCTAATTCCTACCAGGTTGAGAGCACTGTTCATTTTTTCCAGCAGGTGTATGTCCAAAAATAGCAAGTTTTGGGAGCTAGTCATTTCGCAACTAGTCTGTCTTGACTTAAACTTTTGGGATACATGTTCCAAAGTACTTGGCTGATATTTTTGTGGATTTAGGAAGCTTAAAGGGTCTACTATTCAACTCTGAAGTCTCAGTTGGATGGTGTGAAGCTGGTTGTAGCGGCACCTACTCATCTTTGGATTGTATCCACCATCTCTCTTCACAAAGTAGTGAAAGGCACACTTAACTATCAACCAATGCTTGGCACATGGGCTATGCAAACATGTTCATTTGAGAGACAATAATTTGAATGTCAAGCCATGTAACACATAGGTAAATCAAGAATCCAATGAATTGTTGATAGAGAACAACATCAAATGCATCTCCAACATCATGAAGAATCAATTCTAAACATGTCTTTGTGGAAATCATGATGGCTTTTCAATCCTCAAGGCCAAAATGCTACAATAAAGACTTAATATATTTTCTTTGACCAAATCAATGCCTCCATCAACTTGCATAAATTGAATGCCCAGATCATAAATCCCCAAAAACCAAAATTTCAAAGACAAATGCAAATCCATCTTAAACTCACCAATATGAATCTCATTAAGGCTAGTAAGCAGCATGTAATTAGTGTAAATAATGGTTATTAGGATCACATCATTTATATCTTTCACTTATAAGGTTATTTCACTTGGAATATTGTAAAATCCATGTGCTAATAAGTAAGCATGTATTTTTTCAAATCAAGCATATGGTGTTTTCTTCAAATTATACAATGCCTTCTTTAACATGCACACCTTATTTTCTTATCCTTTTTGCATAAAACAAGGAGATTTGAAAACATATACTTCTTCATGTAATTCCACATTTGAAAATTTAGAATTAATGTCAAACTTATGCACATTTAAACCATTGTGATATGAAATCACATTATCATGAGAAGCCCTCATACAACCCATAAGATCTAATCAAAAGCAATGCCTTTCTCTTGAGAATGACCTTTGGATACAAGCCTAGCCTTATTACAGTAAACAATACTATCAAGTTTGTGCTTAAGCTTATATCCCTTTTTTTAATTGATAGCCTTTTTGCCAAGAGGTAAATCACATAGAGACCAATTACCATTCTTCATCATAGCATCAAATTTTTATTGCATGGAAGCTATCCATTTTTCTAAATTTCATGCTTCATCAAATAAAACACACTAATTCTCATCACAACGGCTAGAAATAACAATCGTATAGCAATCTAGCACAAAAGAGGTGCCATGAGAACCAAAATGAGTATAATGGGTCAAAGTTTTGTGCATCTAGATGACTATCTTCCAAAGTCTTTGTGATGAACTATAGGAGATTTGAACTCGCAACCTCTTGTTTAGGAATGTGATAGGCTAACCACTTGCCCCAAAAGCCATGGTTGAGGATTACATCCTAATCCTCCCTCTTAGGGTGTAGTTCAACCGTCTCCTACCTGTCAAGAGTGTGGTTCAACCATCTCCAACCTATCACTTTATTACATTCTTCCCCCCTTGGTCAATCATTGTCCTCAATGATCTGCTCTTGTATCGTTCTAGCCTCGGTGATCAGCCCCTTGAACTCCCTAGGTACCTTTGAATTGATGTCCTCAACCTCATGCAATTTCTTGAACCTTGTTTGCAACCTTGGTCTCTTGAACCTTGTTCTCAACCTTCCTACATGATCTCATGTAATGATCAAATCATCTACAAACAAGATGACAATCACTAGTTGGTTATCTTTTTTTATAACATACAAATTTGCATCAAAAGTACTTCTTTGAAAGCCTAGGCTTTGGAAAGAAAAATTCAATTCATTGGTACCAAGCTCTTTGAGCTTGCTTAAGGACATATAATTCCTTCTTAAGTCTACAAACCTTGTCTTTTGAATGAGGTACCTCAAAACCTAGTGGTTGAGATACATATACCTCCTCCTTGAGATATCCATTTAGAAATGCTGATTTTACATCCATCTGGAATATAAACCACCTTTCATGTGTGGCAACTATAGGTACTATGCGAATTTTAATCATTCCAACTGTTAGTGTGAATGTCTCTCGGACATCAAATCCTTCCACTCGTGAGAAACCTTGTGCAACTAGCCAAGCTTTGTACTTCTCCAAAGTACCATCTGCTTTGTATTTTGCTTTCCAAATCCATTTAATTCCAATTAACTTCTTCTTTGGTGGTATATCAACCAATTCCCAAGTGTCATTCTTTAGAATGACATCATACTCAGCCTTCATTGCTACTCTCCACTTAGGATCTTTGAGTGCTTCATCTATAGTTGTGGGCTATTTTACTGATCCCATGATTTTATCTATAAGAGCCATATTGACAATACAATGGGAGGCTCTTTGTTGCTCCTCAATCCTCTTTGATCTATGCAACCCATTCAAAGAGGATTTAGGAACATCAACTTGAGGGATAGGATAATCAAAGAGCTATTGTGCCCAATTTGGTAGTGGCTTGACTTGTCTATGGGAAGGCACAAGGTGATTTATTTCTTCAGGTGACGAGATAGTGGGTTTAATTACTATCCACTAGGTGTGGTTGCTCATCGAATACCACATCAAAAATGAAAATAATATTCTTTGCCTCTAGATCCCAAACTCTATATGCTTTAGACTCTTTACTATGTCCTAAGATGTCACATTTTTTACTTTTGATCCTAACTTAGTTCTTGTTGATTTAGGTATATGTGCATAACAAAAACATCCAAAGGTTCTAAAATGCATAATTGAAGGCTTTTTCTAGAATATGCTTCTTGAGGAGTAAGGCCATGTCGTGCCTTTGTGTAGTATCTATTCAAAATGTACACAACCATAATATCTGCTTTTGCCCAAAATAAATCACGCATATCTTGAGCTTTTAGCATGCAGCAGGCCATTTCAACTACTGTCCTATTTCATCTCTTAGCAACACCATTTTGTTGAGGTCTATGAGCTGTGGTAAGCTGCCTCTTGATTCCATGATCATTATAGTAGTTGTTGAATTCTATCAATAAGAATTGTTCTCCTTCCTTGATCAGTACGAAACTTCTCCAGTTTCCTACCTATTTCATTTTTAGCAATTTTGTGCCAAATTTTAAATTTTTCAAATGCATCAACATTCTCCTAATAAATAAAATACATCCACATCTTTCTACTATAGCCATTGACCACCAACAAATAGTAGAGAGATCCTCCCAAAGCAAGAGTAGACATTTTACCACAGAGATCAACATGTACCAACTCTAGAGGACCCTAAGCTTGATTGTTGCTCTCTTTTGGAAATGGCTTCCTTTGTTGCTTGCCTATCATAGAAGCTTCACATGGTTGCCACAAATATGAAAATGAAGGCAAATGTGCTACCATCCCTTTTCTTTGCATATCTTTGGGAACGGAAAATCCAAGATGGCCAAACATTGATGCCAAAGTCTATTGGCTTTGTCCTCTATATGAGGGTGTTCAACTCGTACACATTATCTTTCCACACTCCTTTTCTTATAGTATTACATGTTCCATCCAAAATTTTTGCACCGTCCTTTTTGAAATATACTTCAAGACCACGATCTACTATGGCAAAAACTAATAATAAATTTCTTTTTAGTGCAGGAACATACAAAACATTAGAGATTTTCCTCTCAACACCAGTGGAAACAACAAAAGAGATGGTTCTTGTTCCTTCATCTTAACATTGGGAGCCATTCCCAACCATGACATTGATGGGTTCTTGTAGAGGCATTAAGGAACTATACCAATCCTTCTTGCTGATCATGTGGCAAGATGCACCATTATCTAATATCCAAGGTTCATCCACATGAGTTTGGGCAAATGCACATACCTCCTCTATGGCAACCCATAGTTCAAGTTATGTGTTATTCATCGATTCCCTATTCTTCCATGTGGATGAGAGTACCATTTCTCTCATCAGCTTTCTTCTTCTCACAATCCTTAATGGCAAGACCCTTCTTTTCACAATTGAAACAACTTTAGGTGAACTTTGTCTTCTTGTTTGAACTATCAAAAGAGCATGTACCCTTTGCATTTGCTGAAAATGTTGCATCATTTGATCATTGCCTATTCTTCAAACACATTTCTTCTTCTAGGAGCATTGCAAAAAAATCTTCAAAGATAAGAGGCGAAGGTCTAACCTAAGTGTTAAGGAAGTTACAATCCCATCATATTTTGTAGGAAGAATTCAAACACACCTACGAGCCAATTCTTTAGGTGTCATCAAAACACCAACAACAGCCAATTGATCTTGTAAATGTTTGATTTGCTTGATAGAGTCTTCGGCCTTCTCTGAATCAGAGTGCTTCTCATTTGCCAACTGGCTCTCAAAATTTTGAATGTGAGTGTGATTCTTTGTCTCATAATGGAGAGCCAATATGCCCCAAGCTTCATGTGGTTTAGTGGTGTGTTGAAATAGAGTAAGCACATAATCACTTACACTTATAACAAGGGCACATAATGCATCTACGTCCTTCCTCTTCCAAGAGTGAAGAAGATCTGGATCAGGCTAGATTGTCACTCAAGGAGTTGATGGATCTTCCATCGGAATTGGCTCTAGATTAGGACATGTTGGCCCCATGACATTATCCAATAACTCATGAGTACACAATTGCATAATTTTGAGCTTTGAGAGTGTGTAATTTGTTCCATCAAGCTTCTCTTGAGTGAATGTGGGTGGACAAATGCAAATTGATGCAGCAATAACATTAGAAGATGCACCAACACTAGAAGATGAAGCCATCACTCACACATTATGGTGATAATAGAAATATACTTGCAAGAAAGTACCCCTCTCTACTAAAAGATACCTAAGAGCTTTGATACCATGTAAGAAAATAGTTATGCAAGAGAACACATGAGCAATATCAGAGAAGATAACATATATAATAGAATTTCAAAAAAATTGCTACTAACAACAAGTACCCGTGCAATCAAGGTAGAGCTTAAACAGTGATCTAGACAACTCTAGATAGTTACAAGGTAGAGGTATGCTAGCTCATTTCAATATCTAGAGTAGTGTAGAAGTCATGTATATACAGGCTCATGGAGAAATATGGCCTAAACCAAAGCATGTAGCCCCTCCAAATATTCCACAGCAAAATATCCAAGTGATTACAGCAGCCAAGAATAACTTCCATTTTACTAAGTTTGGGGAGACCATTCACTAGCAGATACTTCTCCACAGCAGACCAGAAGTTTTGAGCATGGTGACATTCAAGGAAGAGGTGTGAAACATCCTCCACAAAGCCACAAAATATACAGGATCCACCACTATTATAAATTTTCCTGATTTTATTACCAGTTCAGAGGCCATGGTGTAACATCCTCCATTGAAGAAAAGAATGTTTGCTGCAATCTGGAAAGGCCCACAGGGCTTTGAATCTGTAAGACCACTGGTGTGTAGACCAATTCACCTGCCATCTAGAGTTGAGCTTCTTCAGAATTTGATCAGCAAAACCTCTGTCATGTTTGAACTGTTTGAAGATGACATTAGCAACATCCACCAGATCAACTGTTTTCCTATGCCACCTGTCCTTCTTTTCCATCAGCAAGATTCTGTGCTTTTGAATTACCTGCAAGCAAGACATAGACAGATTAGTGCTAGAAAGGATTTCTTGTGCAGTCCTTACCCTATCTCCACACATGTAGTTGTTCCAGGTAGTAATTCCAGCTTTGTGGCATTTGTGTTGCTTGATTGACATGCTATTTTTTTCACAGTAAGCAAGCCAACCCAGCCATGGAGACTCGTGCAAATAAAATTGAAGAGAACAGGCAAGTTCATTGGTGAGTTTAAAAGAGTTTTTAGCTTTGAACCAGGCCCTCCACATTCTGCAAACTAAGGGACTACCAAAAGGGGTGATGGGATGAGGGGAAGTTATAATGTCCCAAAGGTTGAGATTTTTCCAGGCCCTGTAGTCAGAAAGACAGAATCTAGCAGTATTTCTTTTCAGAAGACAGGCCCAAACATCATTACAGTCAATACATCTCAGAATCCATTTAGAAGCCAAGTTGTCTGCCATTTTCACAGGATTAATAATGCCCAATCCACCTTGATGTTTAGGGAGACAACACACTTTCCAGGCCACTTTGGGGACTTTTTTTTTATCAGGCTTGCTTCCCCATAGGAAGTTCCTGGCTAGACTGATAACCTGTCCAAGTTGCTTATTAGGAGACCAACAAGCCAGGAAATAGACCAATTTTGGAAGAATGTAATGATTTAGAACAAAAGTTCTATGAGGGAGGGAGCTATTAGTATCATACCAGTATGTCAAGTGTTTTTTAAACCTTTCAACCACCCAATCCCACCTTTGAGCAAAAGAAATCTGGAAACCCATGGGAATCCCCAACAATCTAAAAATCTCTCCATCTTTGATAATGCTGCATCCAAGTCTAGAAACACATTCAGGAGTATAATCATTAGAAGCTTTAAATCCAGTTTTGGAATGGTTAACTTTGGAACCACTAGCAGGACAAAAAATCTCTAAACATTCCAGGAATTTGTTCACAGAAAGATCATCAGCATTTAGCATAACATTAGTATCATCAGCAAACATTTGAAGCCCAAGAGGGGAAGGGGAGTTAATCACATTGATCCCTTTTATAGTACCATTGTTCATAGCATCTTTAACAAGCCAACCTAAAGCATCACTAGCAATAGCAAAGAGCAAGGGAGCAAGAGGACAACCTTGTCGTATGGATCTCCTAAGAGTAAAGGGATAAGATATGTGGCCATTGATGGCAACTCTAGAACAAGCATTGCCAAAAAGAGTGCTAATATTTCTGATGAGTCTTCTGCAAGCTCCCAAGTCTTGAAGAGATTGGAGAATAAAATCCCATTCAATTCTATCATAAGCCTTGTCAAAGTCAATCTTGAAGAAATAAAAAATTTTGGCCCAAGTCTTTAGCATTGTCTATGCCTTCCCAAAGAGAAATGATAGCATCAAGGATGTATCTACCTTTGATGAATCCTTTTTGCTCAGGGAGGATAAAGTGTTTCATCATGGGACTGAGTCTTTTGGCTATGGTGGAAGCTATAATCTTGTAGATGGTGTTGAGGCAAGTGATAGGTCTCCAATTATTGAGGTCATCTTTATTTCCCCTTTTGTGAATGAGTCTGATTACACCAGTGTTTATGTGACAAGGGAGAAATCCTTTGCTAGAAGCCTCTTCCCACACCAAGAGAATATAAGGAGTAAGAAAATCACATAGAAGTATGAAGAATTCATTTGGCAATCCATCAAATCCTGGAGACTTACAGGGTTTCAATTTATAAATGGTTTCTTTGATCTCACCGGCAGTGAGGGGCAGGTCCAGGATGGGAACCAGGCTTTCAAGAATCATTTTTTTCCTTTTTAGAGCAATAGTAGCTCTGGCCCTCCGGATGTCCTCCCCCCACTTGGGAGTACCAGAGAAAACATCCATAAAGAAGCTTTTAGCCTCCTGTAGAGTCTCTTCAATATTTAAAGTGTGACCACCTTCTTTCTTTTTCAAATTGGGAATGAAGTCCCTGACTTTATTTTTTTTCAAAAGAGAGAACATATGGTTGTTGTTCCTGTCCATTTTCTCACTCCAAAATTCTTTTGATGAGGCAAGGGAGTAACTAGCTTCAAGATAACTTTCCTTGAACAATCTCAAATGTAACCTTTGAAACTCTTGAGAAGTAACATCTATAGCTTTAAGCTTATCCACAATAGCTCTATATCTTATAGCTCTACACTCTTTGGCTTTTTGCTTAAAGTGGGTAAAAACCACCTGCACATCTTTAACCGCTTTTTCCCAGGCCTTACCAGGAGTACTAGTGTTTTTAAAATGGTGGGAAAAAATCCTTTTAGACTCAGCTCTAATGCAAGGGAGCTTGAGAAGGTTAACATCAAGATGAGGCCAACCAGACTTAAAGGAGGGGTTACCTATTCTAATGTTGACAATAAGGGGTTTATGGTCAATCATCAGGAGGGAATGATCAATATGAGCACTAACCTCCCAACATTTTTGCAAAATATTATTGTTGACATAGCATTTGTCTAATCTAGCAGCCGTGTAGGAAGCACCAGACTGTTTATTGGACCAGGTAAAACCAGAATTTTTAGAAGCATCCACAAATTCATGCAGGTTACATAGGTTTTTCCAAGCATTTTTTTCAGAACCAAAAATAATATTACCTTTACACTCCCATGTGTCTTTGATACAGGTGACCATGTTAAAATCCCCAATCATGATGGAGGGACCTTGAATTTGACAGATCTCTTCCCAACACGATTTTCTAATCATACATTTATTGGCAACATAAACAGAAATGATAGAAAGGTTATAGGGGTTACCCAGCCTGAAGCAGCACCATTGATTGGTGCAGCTAGAAGACTTATCAACCAAGAAGGGGGACACGGATTTGCTGAGGCCAATCACTGCACCACCCTTATTATCCTAATGATTGGTGGAAAACCAGATGAATTTATTAGATAGAATATTGAGCTTGATTTCCAAGGATTTCCCACCAATTTTAACCTCCTGTAGGCAAATAACTTCAGGAATTCTATGCAGAGACATAATCCAACTGTTGATCATCTTAGGTCTTACAGGATCTGTAAGCCCCTTCACGTTTATGGAAAGAATGGAAAGGTTAAACATCATAACAATTAAAAGATTCATTTCTTACTATTCTTAGCAGACTTTACCGTAGAAGATCTCACCGAGTCTTTCTTTCTTGGTTTACTTGAAGAAGCGAGCTGGGTTGACATGTTTGTGTCCTGCATAAGAGGCATAGCTTCCTCATTAAACATTTCATTTTCCATAGTTTCCAGTTTGTTATGATCCAGAGCATCAAGTTCATGTCTGAAAATCTCAACAGAAAGATTAGAATTCTCTAGATTTTCCAGCAAAGGGATGGGATCAATCGGAAGCTTCCTTTCCAGGTCTTTTTGGGTATACAAGTCGATTACTTTGTTTTTTTTTCCTACCAGGGACCAACCGTTTACTAACTTATCCTGATTGTCCTTAGAATCACTAGCATTTACTTTGGTTGATTCTTCAACATTTAAGATGTTCTCTTTGGGACTTGAGTGGTGAAGGTTGTCAGCTGGGCTATCCTCAAAGGGGTTGTGCACCTCTTCTAAAAGAACTCCAAACATATTATCATTACTAGTCACTTTTTTTTTCCCTTTATTTAGAGTTTTCCTAGCAGGAGGAGCACTATTCTTGGTCACAAAATTGCCAATATTCTTATTTGAGTCTTCATTCACCGAAATTTTCTGAACCTGCAGTAAAGGACAATCTTTTATGATATGACCTTGCTTGTAGCAGTTATAGCAAGCATTTGGGATGTTTCTGTACAACACCTTTTGGGTGTGGAGTTTTTTCCCATTTGAGTCTTTGATCACAATGAAGGGCCTGATTTCAGAGGCTATGTCCACTTCTATTAACACTTGGGGGTCCCATCTCGGATTGATTATGCTATTTTTACTTTTTTGACCGAGGACCTTGCCAACCATCTTCCCTAAGCTCTCCACCCAAGGATAGAAATCTATGGGTAGTTCAGGGAACTCTACCCAAACAGGGATTTTTGTAGGCTTAGGGCCCTTAGGATCAAACCCTATATACCATTTAAAGAAAGACACTGGGACATTTCTGATTAGCCACTGGCCTTCACTAATGACTTGTAGGGCACTATTAGCATTTTCAAAAAAAAAAAGGAAATAATTATTCGGACAGTATTGAATGTGTTTAACCATTAGACCTCTGGCTTCCCAGTGATGCTTAATCCAATTTTTCAGAGAATCTTGGGCAGGCCTAGGACCGTGACACAACCCAATGACCACTCTGTCTGTGAGGTGCTCATGCCAGTTGTCTAGTGAAGACTTATCAATGACCAAAGCAGCCTCTTCCTCTTCGGAGGGCAAGCTATCACAACTAATTTCATGAGGACTGTCGGAGAGCTTACCTTTACCGTTATTGGGAGAGGGAGCAGGATTGTTGTTACCAGTAAAGTGTTGCATGTCAAAGAAGGCTTCATCAAGCTTGGCTCTTGCCTTGGCCAAGTCCGCATAGGTTTTCTTCAAAGAATGAATCTCTGCGCTGCTCTGCTGAAGAGACACAGGGAAGTTACTCGAACCAGCAACGAACTCCGCAGAAGAGCTCCCTTCTAGCTCTATCGTCCTGGGCTGTAGCATGCAGTCCTTTTGTCCTTCACCCGGACACGACATCCCATTTCTTAGGGATTCAAAAGATGCCATGCAGAAAGAGAAAACCGGGCACGCGAGCACAGAGGAAGCTCCTCCCCCTCTGGGTGGGGGAGGAGAGGAGAAGATTCCGACCCGCGAACCCGCGAAGCAGAGATTGAACGAAGGGTTAGCTATGCCTTACTCACTCTAATTGTTAGTTTTGTAAAAACGATGATTTTGTAAAAATCGTAGACATCAAAAACCTCAAGACATTAAAATCCATTTAACATTCCATTATTCCATAATGTATAACAGTTAATGTGTCCATGTGTATGCATGTGCATGAGCATGTGTGTACATATGTATGTGTGTGCATAGATGAGCATTTATGTGGCTATATGGTTTTCATATGCATGACTCTAACGGTACTTGTGTGTTTATCTATGTATGAGTATGTAGATATAACTATGCACGTATGTTTTTGTGAATGTGTTTATGCATTTGTGTGGTTCAATATTTATGTGCATCTAATTGTGTGTTACTATATATGTGTGTGTATGTGTATACCATATGAATGTGGATGTGTTTATAAGTGTGTGTGTGTGTGATTATGTGATTTTGACTGCACATTTGAGGGAGTGTATATCTAATACGTATGTGATAGTAATGGTATATATACATGCATGTGTGCTTATGTTTAGACATGAGTTTATGAGTGAGTAATTATATATACAAACATGTAATATTATGAATCAAAAGAATAAGAAACAAAATCATATATAAATAATAACAATTATTATATATAAGTAAATACGTAAGTGTACATAAGTATACATGTATATGTCTCATGTGCATGGAGTGTGTGTATGTAAAGTGTGACTGTTAAGTGAGAGAGATGTTGTGAGTCATGTGTGTTTTCATGTTATTTGTATGTGTGTATGTGTTTGTTTGCATGTGCATATATGTGTTTGTATGAGTGAGTGAAGACGATTGTGTGCACAAGCGTCTATGAACTTGTTTATATATGTGTGATCAAGAGAGAGTTTTTTCCTAATGTTCTTTTGCAGATACCATTGTGATAGAGAGAGAGAGAGAGAGAGAGAGAGAGAGAGAAATACCAAGGAAACATGGCAAAATGGTGATGATGCAATAGACAACGATAGATATCAGAGAGAGAGAGAGGGATTCCATGGTTTTGCATCATCATTTGTATTCTCAATGGAGAAAAGGGATTCGGCTTAAATTATGCTTGTTGGTTGTTATTCCATCTATTGCATTTATATATGTGCTATGATTTTGCCATTTGACTTGTGTGTAGATACTATGATTGCTTTTCATCTTCATCAATTGTTTTTCATCTTCGTCATTTATATAAAGCACACTTTTTCCATCTTCGTCAATTTGATGCATCTTCGAGTAGGAAGAAGGAAAGTTGCTATATGTATTGTTGCTAATGAAGTCATAGTGATGAGAGAGAAAGGAATAGCCCACTAAAAGCTTTTTTTGTTAGATTGAGAGAATTATGCTATTTATTCTTAGCCTAAAGAAGTTGCTAGCTTCGTTCTTAGTCTCCGATCCTTCTCATTGCAGAGATTTTCAATCCATGCATTAATGCATAATGATTTGTATGTTGAAGGACATGGAATCCTATTCCACGGATGGTGACTCTCTTTGGAGAAATCCCTTGTCCTACATATCACATGGAGTTTTCAAAAAAGTGTTTCAATGGTATGTTGTAAATTATTTACATGTCTATTCATAATTGGAAAATAGTGTGTTTTCACTTTTGTGTGAGGGCAGTTGTAAATGAGTGTGAGTGTGACTTCCTACTATGTGTATAAGTTGTGTGTATGTATGCATATGTAAATGTGAACATGTGCGTGCATACATTTAAATTTATATTTGTGAGTGCTTGTATAGTTGTATACTTGAGCTTATGCAAATGCATAGGTGTGTTGATGATCAGAGAAGAAGCATGTGGAGAGTTAATTGGTACATGCAGATTGATTGAAGAAAGAAATATTGAGAGAGATAAAGAGATAGAGAGAGAGAGAGACAAAGAGAGAGAGTGAGAGAGAGAGAGAAATAGAGAACATGGTGAGAGAGAGGTACAAACTGCGATGGCAGAGATGCATGCACAAAAGCAAAGAAAGGACAGTGAGATAAGAGAGAAAATGGAAGTAATGAATAAATGTGTATTTTTTGTTATTTATAAATGTACATATATTTTTTTCTAATGTTCTTTTGATGAAAATTGCGAGCATTTACAAGATTATATGAGCATTTATGAGATCTTACAAATTATTACGAGGGTTTACCAGAATTACAAATCAATTATGAATCTTACAAGAAGCTAGAGCGAGATCAAGTGTTTGCTAATGTTGGGGACTGCAGATGTTGGAGTTCTTATTCATTCATGTTTCCTATTTGGATGAATTTAGTTCATTGAGCTAGAAGCTACTTTGATATCTTATCTTTTAGCATATTTTGTACAGGAATTTACTTTCAGCATCGCTAGTACTCTTTTAGATTCATTTCAGTGATCTTTCATTAATGGATGTAGATTCTTCCAATGTAGCAAATTCATCTTCTATAAAAGTTTTGTTCGATCCAATGCATCATTAGGGGAAAAAGTAAACCTTGCATGGGCCTTGTAAGGATTCCTAATTTTTAGGAATTAAATTGGTTAATTAGGTGGATTAAGAGGCTGGGGAAAACCATCAGTGGTATTGTATAATAAAATAAAGAATAAAATCGAAGAAAGGATTTGTGTGATTTTTTAGGCCTTAGATCTCTTGGTTGGATGGCCATGATCAAAAGCAAAATATGGGAACTAAAAGTAAAAAAAATAGAGAACGCTCTGTCAATAAAAGACAAAATAGCTACAGTCGTGGGAGGAGAGAGAGTAAAACTTTGAAATCGGTGTCGCATTGCTGCCATTAGATCTTCTCTAGCTTGAATGGTGAGGATTTAAACCCAATTCTCTGGCATTACAAGACAAAATACCCACACACACTTCGTCACTAGAAGATGAAGTTCCAAAATTCTATGCAAGACCCATTGTGTTGCGCAGGTTTTTAGTTGTTGGATAAAATCACGATACAATGATGTGCATTGAATAGCTATTGATCCATGTAAGGATCAAATCAAATCCATCAGATTATTTCCAGATCTAATGGCCCAAATTCTAGGTGCCTTTTTCTTTTCAAGGAGCAACCATACCCATTAGATGTAAGCAGAATCTAAGGGCTACAATCTAAAGCCACCCATTTCTCAAGAAATGATCTTACCCATTGAATTTTGAAGGGATCCAAGGGTTCTATTTGAATCCCATGTCTTTCAAAAATTGCTTGAAGGACAAAACCACGAGTTTTGACATGTTTATGTGGTTTTGACTGGCTCAAACCAAGGGAAGCCTATACCTAGCCTATGTGATTAAGCTACTAGATTGTGTCCACCACCCTCTTCTCATTGGTCCATCACTAATCACTCCTTAAGCGAAAAGGCCCATGCAGGGTTCATTTTTTTCCCTAATGTTAAACTTGAAATACTCCTGTAGGCCAAGACATTGTTTACATTTTCTTTCCATTTATTTGCTTCCTATAGAACAAAATACACGTCAATCTTGTAACATTCATGTAGACCAAGAAAGTGTCAATTTTCTTATTTCCATATATTTGCTTCCTATGGAACAAAGCTAGGCTTCTCCCACTAAAAACAAAAGAGAAATCTTCCTATACTTAGTTAAGTTACTTAATTTCTTTGCACTCGCATGTCTTGGATCATTCATACATTAGCACATTCTCATACTCAATCACCTCAATCAGCTTTGAATTCGCTTGCCACTTCCTAAAGCAGTGTAGCAAACACCATGCATGTAGCCACAAATAGACCCATGGAAAAGCCAGACCCGATCCACCTAGTGGTCTCGTTTTATAGCCAGACAACATGCATATAAGGGAGGGTTCACCTAAACCTTTAAACAATTAAAAACCCTCAAAAACCTTTCAAAAAGACCCTTTGAAACCTATATTTAAATTTATTTGATAGACATAAGGATACACATTGTGCACTAGATATGCACCCATAGTTGGACTGAGAGATTTAAATCGCAAGATTTAAATCGAGATAAATTTAAATCGTTCAGACCCAAAATAAAAATCGAGGTTTTTATCCACTCTGAGAGATTTTTATTCTTTTCATAAAAACTATAGATATATATAGATATTTGCATGAATAAAGATAATATATGATATATCACATTATTTCACATTATAAATTGTATCAAATGTAAAACATTGATCATGAGGAGGTAGATGCACTATCACTATAAAAATCAAATTCTATGTGTTTGCAAGTGATGTTTTTAAAATCTTCTCATTAAAAAAAAATCGTCCAAGTTGTATAAAAATCGTTGGCAAGGATTTAAATCGTTGAACGATTTTTATGATTTTTATAAATAGCAAAAAATCGCGATCTCATCACACTATGTATGCACCCACTGTCTGACAACTCCTTGGCCACCTCTACACAATGTGTGCACCACTTTGCCAAGTCATCACTATAACAATTTCAACATGGATAGATAGATAGATAAACAAATACACACACACACACACACACACACACACACACACACACACACACACACACACATATATATATATATATATATATATATATATATATATATATATATATATATATATATATATATATATATATATATATATATGTATGTGTATATATGTGTGTGTGTGTATTGAGGGCTATATTTTTTATACCTCTAACAATAATCTTATTTTCTACATGTAATATGGTTTTTATTTTATTTCCCTATTATATGAATATCTATAAATAAATATGAAAGATAGAAGTTAAAGTGGGCCCCACCACTAAAGAGACAACTAGCTCTCCCTATAGTAAAAGAAAAATGGTCAATACAAAAGAGAAATATAAAAGAGAGATGAAAAGTCTAGAATATTTGAATATTTAAACCTTGTTCCACTCTCTTTAAAATGAAACAAAAGTCTTTTCAAAGACCCTATAGCCTCACCACACCTTTTTGAATTTTCAAAAAAGAAGATCCTTTTTTATGGATATTTCTTATATTTTTGGACCCCAAACTCAAAAGTATCATGATCCAAAGTCAACTTTTGGCAAAGAGGACCTATTTTTCCATCTTACCATCAACACATAAACAGTAAACACCCAAAAAAATGATATTCTCACTAATAAGAGGATCCAAATATTTCCATAATCCTCAATGGGTTTGGGATGTTGGGAAAGAGAGAGGGAAGATGGAAGAAGTAGGCAATGAGAGGAGAAGAGAGGGTGTAGTGGATGGAATAAGGGAAGGTTCAGGGAAATGGAGATAGGGAAAATTGGAGAAATTAACTTAATTGAAATAGAAATGTTACAAAGATATCAGGACTTATATGTTAATAGCTTGTAGAGCTCTTTCAATAGAGGGACATAGGGTAGACTCCTTCTCCTAGCTTTGGCCCACTACATGCACAACATGTACTTGTATACAACTCTTCTTTGTTTGGAGGCCCACCAAGGGGTTGTTTTATAGGCCTTTTGGGGAGATATTTGGTGATGATATTTTGAGATGAATCGTCTATATATTTTAGATTTGTGATGAAATAGAAGCTGTTTACAAAGATCCAAAAGATTCTAGACTCGAGTATGATATTTGGCTTGTTTTTATATATTTCTTGGATATTTTGGGCTTTATTACAAAAATATTCTATTTTGTTCTCAAAATGCATGCAAACAATCCCTACCTTAAGAGTACCTTTGTGTTGATTGTGTTTAAGTGTACTAAGAGGATGGTGTGGATCATCCCAACCCTAAGAGTGCCATTGTATTTCTGTGATAAGTCAATGCGGATCACCCCTCCCTTGGTAGTGTTGTCTGTGTTTTTTATGTCAACGATTTTATAGGAGCCTAGTATCCCTAATCTTCAATTCCATTCTATCTTTATGAGTTGAACATTGAGGACATGTTTGAGGTCATTTCCTTAATGCCTCTCTCATAACATGGTGCCCCCATTTAGAAAATTCTCTATGAATGTTCAAAACGGTAACCATATTCAGACAAATTTTTCAATATGCCCTAACCAACCATATCAACCAAGGCTTTGGGTCTTCATCTTATTTTGAGGAAGCTATGACTTGAAAGGAAGAAGGGTTGCAATTTTCCCTTAATTTCATGGGGAAAAAAGGGAGGATAAAATGGAGTTCTTGGACAATCTAGAGATGTTTTGTCGCCTATCAAGAAGAGACCAAGAGGATGTAAAGCTGAGAGCATTTCCATTAGTTCTCAAGGAAAATGCAAGGATATGGTTTGCAAGCTTAACTCAAGAAGCAACACATAGTTGGGCAACATTATGAGCAACGTTCCTAGAACAATATGAAAAGAAGGACACTCGAGAGGGAGACAATGGCAATAGCTTCTCTCATGAAGGCAAGTTTCTCTTGATGCTTTTATGAATCATGAAGCAAAGCTTCAAAGTTTGTGGAATAATTAGAAGAGAAGCTTATGAGAAAATGAATTGGAATCACAATTTTTAAAAAGATGTATGCTTATTGTTGGAGTTTTCCGCACTAAAAGAAAAGGTGCAATCTCATTTTCGGACCACCTTTGATGAAGCACTAGGAATAGCCAAGATAAAATCTAGGAAATTAAAGTTTCAACACACATCCTATACATATGAAAATGATAAATTCAATCATATAGGCATTCCAACTCAAGAAGGTATAGAAAACAACTCTGTTGAGAGAGACGAAGACTCCCAACAAGACCTATTGTAGAGGCTCATACAATAGTTAGAGAAATTGACATTGAACCTAGTAAAGAGTAAACAAAATAGTCCTCAAAAGGAATAGAGTCGAGGACAACAACGACAAGCACAAGAAATCATATGCTACAACTACAATAAATGTGGTGTCGGTATGTATAGTTTTTCTCATCCTTGTAATAATCTAGGTGATATGTATCATATTAGGAGGGATAATAACAACAACAACTAGTGAACCTTCCAACTATTCCACCAACACAAGGAGAAGGATGGTCCATAAACATGTTGAAGTTGATTGAGGAACAAAAGACCATGGACACTATGCAAATCAAGAGGAAAAGGGTGCAAGATAGAGATAGATCTCAAGATTAAGATTCTAGCCTTGGTACACATACAAAGAAAGGAAGAGTTGTAGAAGGAGAAACAATTAAAAGAAAGAGAAGGCCAAGAAGGAAGATTACGATGGAATACTTTCCTCTAGGTAAGGGCATTGAATCATATGATCTTATCGAAGATATCTACACACAAGAAAAAAATATCATTTGGTCATAATTATTGCAATTATATTTAAAAATTAAAGAGAATAGTGCAAGCTAGTGAGCACTAGGAGGACTAAAAGTAAGGACATTAATATTATAAGAGGAAATGCATGTGATGATGTTGTACCAACAATAGATGCATATGTAAAAGGGAAAAGAATCTTGAATGTATATGTAGATGGTGAAGCACAAATGTGTGTAATGAAAAAGAAAACAATGCAAAGGTTAGGTTTGGATGTAATAAGATCATCTAGGTACCAAGCCAAATTGGCAAATAATATTGTGGTTGAATATGTTGGTTTCATTGAAAGTTTAAGAGTTATAGTGTGTGATATAGAGGTTTCCTTGGATATGTATGTGATTGCAACCAATGGGAGAGAGCTACCCCATCATATTAGTATGTCCATGGTTGATTACACTGAAAACAAATTAAAAAATAGTATTCTCATCTTCTTGTTCTCAAACCAAATGGCAAAACAAAATCAGTAACTTATGATTTGAAGGATGAGAAGGAGGATGATCAAACGTATGAAACAACCATAGATGAAGAGATTTCATGTTATGATAGCGGTTCTTGCAATAAGGAATTGACAAGTGAAATTGGTTCATTGACACTAGAAGTCATGGGAATAATCTTCTAAGGAAAGGAAGATGGATCCAAAATGAACAATTACGAACAACCCCAAAGTGAAGAGTCCACACAAGAAACTAATTTCAAAAGGATGTTAACAGATGATCTTACAATGGAGGAAGAGAACGAATATATCAACATGCTAAAGAGATATCCTAGATTATTCATCAAAGACTACATTGAGATCTAGGGAGTTACTACAATCCAATATCAAAACAAAGTTCAAGAATGACAGCTACCAACTTATGGATCTATCAGGGAATGTTCACAAGACCAATGTCAATGGATGGAGGCTAAAGAAGTACTAGCAAATGTCGGCCGCCGAACACCTATGCAATATATCCCTAAAATGACTCATCAAAGAGGTAGAGACACCCAAATATAACTCTTCATATAATTAATATTATTTTGTCTTGTGTGCGTGGAGAGCAGAGGCGAACTTCGAGACATGCACTAGACATGCCACATTGTCTATGTTCTATTGTATTGAGATAGTTTGATTGCCTATATTATTATGTATTGAAGTCTTTGAAGTTCTCTATATTGTCTGATTAAATAAGTCTGTCAATTATTCGGTGAAGTTATTCACTGTAGTAGTTAAGGTTATTTGATAAAAGATATAGTCGGTTAGTTTGTTTGGTCTGATTCAGTGAAGTTAGCGCAGGACATTGCTATGTCTACATTGATAATTCAATAAGTGAATTTGATGAGTTAGTCTAGGAGAAACATAGAGATCTAGGTTCTCCGCTAGATTTTTCCACCCCAAGAACCTTGTCAACTTGTCCTGCTCCATAACCGGACTAGATAAATAGAGGTTAACATTGGTCATCCCCTTTGCGAGTGGTTATTGTCAAATGCATGCCGATAACACATTCTAGTGAGACCAAATACCAAATTGATAGATACCCTATTCGAGTAAACATTGTGTTAGGGACCTCGTAGTGCAAAGAGAGTGAAGGCATGACTTTGGAAGGGAAGAGTGCTGCAAGTGGAAATGTGCCACAATATTTCCTCATTTTTGGTTTGCAAGAAACATCAGAGAAATCTTCGTAACATCTGATGAAATTCCATTATCTGGGAACAATATAGAGTTTGGTGAAAGTCGGGTACCCAACAACACACCAGTGGTTGATAGTATTTTGTATGTTATCAAAGATATAGTTTCAAATGAGAAGATGCAACATATGTCGTTTGTATAGAGTGAATCGACCTCAGAGGTGGTGGTAGATATCCTAAAAATTGCAGAAGAGCTGATCCTAAAACAGATGATTATGAGAAGGTTGGAGAACACCAATTGAATGGCGTCTTGCATAATTCTTGCTATTTTGGAGTGTTAGAAAATTGCCCCCAATAAAAGATGTAGAGCCTATTCAACCACTTAATTTGCAACTCCCACAAGACTTACCTAACATTACTAATCAAGCATCACCCACAACCTCCGAGTCCGATAAGGTAGTAGATTCCCACGAATACTTCAATCCAAAGGTGATGGAAGATTTGGGTGATCAATAGAACATGCAAGAAGGAAGATAGAGAAGACAATTTCCTGTCAGTGTCACTTATGCAAAGTTTGAGGATTTCTAGGAGATGATCCTGATGCACATGTCAGAACATTTGAAATTAACTACATTGTACTAGAATATCATGATGATGCAGTGTATAAAGCTATTATTTTCCAATCTACCTTGGTTAATGAAGTTGCTCAATGGCTGATAGAATTTGATCTTAACCATTTTTGGTGCTATGATGATGTCTAGAATGTGTTTCTACAGCCATTCAGGTTAGATAAGAATGCTACTAAAAATTTTAATTTTTTACATAATAATTAGCAAAAAATGAATCAAGGAGTGCACGAATATGCTACCATTTTTCATACCCACCTCAGATAGTTCCCACAACAAATGCTAAATTTCCAAACAATGTTATAATATAGTGGTTCATAAATGGACTAAATCTGCAATTACGACAAGTAATGATCATCCGGTGTATCGGTGGAATGACACTAGATGCAATGATCAAAATGGCTCTACAGCTGTAGCATAAAGTAGGTCTACAGCTTGAATGGGTAAATTTTGGTAAAAGCAAAGTCAAACATGTGCTTAAATAGGTTTTTTGTGTAAAGTGCAAAAATCACAGGCATGTTGCCACAAATTTTTTGTTAAACCAAGTCTATTGTGCAATTTGTGAAAATAGAATCTATTCTATCGATATGTGCCAGTACAATGCTAAGACACAAAATAGACTTGCACTAAACACTGTCCTACAGAAGCCTAGTGTGCCTGCAACAAATTATGTTCCTCCTCAGATGCGGAACACAACTTATTCTTCATACACAAATTTTAGAGCACCATGGACCAAAAATTACAATCCACAACATTGGAGTCAAGGAGTTGCAAACCCAACTAATCGAGCATTCTAGCCCAGATGTCATTTCGATGAGAAAATGGTTCGCATTCGAAGGCAATGCAAAGATGCTCAAGATTATGATAAAGAAAGAAGGATCACCTAAAATATAACCCTCATACTTAGCTCGCCCCTAAGGCTAGAGGCATTCATGTCTCTAGCTTTCAAATAGTTTGTTGATGTTGCAAGGTGATCCATCTTCCCATACTACTGTCAATATTTCTTTGTCCTTTGATTGCTATTTATCATCATCAATGTCTTCTATCCTTTGTGTTAACCTCTATATTTTATCCACTCCGATTAAGGAGTAGGAAAGGTTGATAGGGTTCTTAGGGTGGCAGAATCCAATGAAGGTTGGATCCCTGTATTCACTTATTGCATTATCAACATAGTCATAGAAATATCATGTCCTAACTTCACTGAATCATACCGAACAAACTGACATACTATATCCTTCACCAAATAACCTTAACAACTACACCAAATAACTGACAAACTTACTTAATCAGCCAATATAGAGCACTTCACACACTTCAATACACAGTAATATAGGCAAGTAAAATATAGCACTAGGATAGAACATAACCCGGCATGTCCGATGCCTATCCTCAGACTTCACCTCTGCTTTCCGCACACTCAAGACAGAATGGTATTAATTATATGAAGAGTTACATTTGGGTGTCTCTGCCTCTTCGATGAGTTGTTCCAGGGATATATTATAAAGGTGTCCTACAGCTAACATTGGCACACCCGAAGGACTTGAACCCCGAAAATAGATAAGGAGAATGACTTATTCTACATCTTCTTTCTAGTCCTCCAAAGGAGTAAATACATTGTTTTTGAATGATTCTCAGGCTTCTACAAAAGTATGCTGTATTTTCTTAGATATGATCTTCAAAAGTTTCTGCATTTCCTTTTGTAGGAGAGTGACAAAACCTTTTGGAGTGCCTGATGTTGAAGCTTTCTTCAAAATAGATCAGCTCTATTGGTACTTCTCTGTCTCATGTTTTGCTTCTTCAAAAAAAAACCAGCTTCTTGGATAAGGTGTCACCAACTTGTTGGTTGATGAAGACCTGCTGGTCTAAGTCTTGCTGTAGTTGCTGCTTGCTGGTCTAAGGTTAGTTGCAATGTTGTTGGAAGTGGGTAGTTAGTTGCTGGTAGTGGTCCATTTCTCTAGCAATAAGGCCTTGCATATGGAGGAGGGAGCTATTGAGCCTACCAAACTCTTACACATCACATTAGTCATTCACCCCAATTGTCAATATTGTTCATGTGTTGCGAGAAGAGGGAAAATGGCTGGTACTTCCTAGTCGTCTTCGACAATCACGGGCACAAAATTCCAGGGAGAGGCAGGTGGGGAAGGGGAAGGCCATCCAACACTGGGGGGTGTACTGAGAAGTGAGAAAGAAGGTGATGAGGGAGGAGATGGGCTAGGTGGTGCACGGTGAGGGGGACTTGTGGCAATTCTATCTACTTGAGCATAACTTCCTACTCCAAGCTCCGATATGAGACATTTCAATTTCTATATAATCCACACTTCAATAGCTTATAAGGATGGATTGAACTCCTACTTGGATTATTTTTAGAATTCCTTTGAGGGCATTTAGTTTTTTGATTTTATCCAAAGATTGAGGTGCTAGGATATACTTAGGTTTACTATTTTAGCCATAATTTTTTCATATGATATCCGAATCAAGAAATTTAACTTTGGCTAGATTTGATGCATCAAATGCTATTTTTTGACATATAAGATGCCATATTTTAACATCGTCAATTTATCTCTACATGAGATTTTAGTTGGATGTTGACTAGCAAGGGGCGCTTTTGAAATTAAATTCATTATCAATTTTGATCCTTAACAATTGATAATGAATTTAATTTAATTGATAATTGATAATGACTATGCGGGTAGTGATGGGAACTCATAGGGATATAAAATAGATAGTAGATATGGGAGATAGGTTTTCGGATGATTGTCATTGTCTAACTATCTAACTAGGTGTTGGCATTCCTTGTGAATGTGGTTAAAGAGAATGACTGCCCAATTGATTGATCATTGAGTAGTAGTGGCGATGATGGAATAAAATTGGAAAGAAATGCCATAGGGGTAGTGCTACAAGTTAAGGGAGATGATAAGAAAATGGAGAATAGAGCACTTGGCTTGGGTCTACAGCTAATGGCGTATTCATTTGAGCTATGTTGAGGGAACAACTATTCCATGGCTGCCCGAGAAAGAGAAGACATCAATGCTGAACTGACAATGGGCAGGAGAAATCGTTGACCCACTTCTATCAGTGTCATGCACAACTCCTCTCCGCTCAGGGGGATATTCCAATATGTAGCAAAGGTGGGTTCAAGTTCAATGGCATGGATGAGGCTTACTACAGTAAGATGTGCCGTAGTAGCTTTCCATTGTGGAAGACAGAAGCAAGCAAGATGGCACGGGGTTAGAAAGGCATTATTCTCATTAGAGGCTACAACCAAGAGAGGCTCAAAGGGGGTGAGGACTTCCATAATGGCAAGGTCGCACAGATAGCTAAGGGCATAATGCACGTTAGTTGCAGGCAAACACACAAGAAAAATAGTGGATGATAGCAAAACAGAGGGATTATAAACAAACAAGGTGGCATGCTAGCATGATTGAAGAATGGGATGATTGTAATAATGAATGCACATCTAGGAAGATATGTCGGGGATTGTTGGAAACAATGTTAGAATAGCACAAAACCCTAAAAATCCAACAATCATAATTTTGGGACAACCATTTTTGGGTACAAAAGGCCAAAAAATTTCATTATCTTATCAGATAGAGATTGAAGAGAGCTTTCATTTGATATATAACATTTAGTCATCAAAGGTCCAGAAATGCAAGAAAACCCTAACCCTAATTTTTGCTCAAAAAGGTTTTTTACATCATTTTGTTCCTCTCATCTTCTACATCAAGGAAAGATAATTGCCACTCACAACTAATGGCTAGATCATGAGATCATTGCAAATTTAGATCCAAAAACAATTTTTTTTAATAAGTTCGTTTTTTTGTTTTATTGCATGCTTTTTGAGGTGCTTTTTTAGCTTCTCATAGTTATTTTTGTGGTTCATCCTTGAGGCCTCTATAAAGAATCCTTAGGGGTCACTTATGGCATCCCTTGGGAACCAATCACAAGGATCAATGAATCCCAGAGGTGAATAACTTCTAGAGGAGGTGTGTTTTACCTTTGCTGCAGTTGTGGAGGATATTTTGGTAGCAAACCATCTGCTGATTTACTATGAGTAGCAAGTCTATATCAGTCCCATATTTGTTAGTTCACTAGTTTCTAATTTAGGGTTTCTAAAACCCTAATTTTAGAATTAGGTTTATTATAAAATAGTTCTAAACTTTCATATTCTCTACATCTTCACGTACACACTCTCTTCATACCTCTTAGACACTTTACACACAAATTCTTGTATCCAGTTCTTTATTTCAGCCTAGATTCAAAGTTTGTAATTAACAACACACATTGTAATTTGACATTCATATATCAAATAGTGTAGGTAAGCATTCTAACTTACGGTACACTTTGAAAAAACTTGTCTACTCTCTCTCTCTATCTCTTACTCATCTCTTTTTGAGTATTAATGCTAAGGTTCATGTGTTGGAAGATCTTGTAAACTTATGATTAATATTGTTACTGAGGCCCAACTCACTTCCAACACATAATATACCATAGGTTCAAGGTTTATGGACTATTGTGACATTGTTTCCAACAATCCCCCCTTCAATTTCATAATGGTACAAGTTTCAATAACTTGCAAAACTTTGAATCTCTGAAAATATATCTCTTAACTATTTCCAATGAATTTTTAGTCGATTGTGCATGAGCCTGGATACACATTGACATCAAATGGTTCTGAATCTCCTTCCTACTGTAATGACACATTGACATCCATAGTTGTCTGTATAGGCTTGCAATCTGTCATCTCAAACCTTTCCAATAATTTCCTAATGTATTTCTAATGTGTTATGTAGATACACTCATCTCTATATTTGGACTCGATCCCAAGTGTAATAATGCAAAACGCCTAAGTCATTTACAACAAATGTATGCTTAAGTTGTGCTTTAAAACACTAAAGTTCTGAATCCTTGGGACCTATCATGAACATATCATCAACATATATGATAATAATAATAATAATAACATATTTTTCACCTTTAACATAAGACGTAGGAGCTGCATCTGAGTTTTCAAAACCAATAGATAGAAGATAGAGATGTATCTTTTCACACCAAGCTCTTGGTGCTTGCTTTAGTCCATACAAAGCTTTGATAAGCTTGCACACTAAATTCTCTTTACTTGTCTCTTCAAAACATTCTCGTTGCTTAACATAAACATCTTCATGTAGATCACCATTAAGAAATGCAATTTTGATATCTAATTGGTATACTTTCAAACCAAATACTACACAAAAGAAAGGTATTGACTATGATGAGACTTTTGTCTCTACATCTACAATGACAGTAGTCAGGACATTACTTTCTTTAGTTGCATCCATTGGTTGGAAAGTATACCTGTTAGATATCAAAACTGCATTTCTTAATGGTGATCTACATGAAGATGTTTATGTTCAACAATCAAAAGGTTTTGAAGACACAAGAAAATAGCATTTAGTGTGCAAGCTTATCAAAGCTTTGTATGGACTAAAGCAAGCACTAAGAGCTTGGTATGGGAACATACATCTCTATCTTCTATCTATTGGTTTTGAAAACTTGAATATGGATCCTACTCTTCATGTTAAAGCAAAAAACAATATTTTGATTATTATTATCATCATATATGTTGATGATATGATCATGACAGGGCCCAAGGATTTAGACCTTCAGTATTTTAAAGCACAATTTAATCATACATTTGATGTAAATGACTTAGGTGTTTTGCATTATTACCTTGGGATTGATTTCAAATACAAAGATGACTGTATCTACATAGCACAACTAAAATACATTAAAAAATTATTGAAAAGCTTTGAGATGATAGATTCCAAGCCTATGCAGACACCTATGTATGTCAATGTGACGTTATAGTCAGAAGAAGAATTTGAACCATTTGATGCTACATTATATATTCAAGGAATTGGTTGCTTGATATATCTATGTAATACATGTATGGACATTCAGTTTTTAGTTCCTCAACTATCCATGTTCATGCACAACCTACTAAAAATTTAATGGAAATCAGTTAAGATATATATTTTCAAAGATCTGAAGTTTTTAGGTTATTGAAACTTGTACCATTATGACATTTAAGGGGAGATTGTCGGAAACAATGTCACAATAGTCCACAAACCTTGAACCTACAGAATATTATGTGCATTATTTAGAAGCCTCTACAACAAGATGCATGGGAGAGTTGGCTTAGAAAAAACGTCTCATGGTCAATCCATTCGAGTTGAATCCTCCTAGTGGTAGTGAGTGGAGATTTTTTTTGTGAAGTTTTTTTTTTTGTGCCAATTTACATCGAGCAACGAATCAATGCCGTTTTTCTTTCATGTTTTTCATAGCCATCTTGATTTATTCAAAGGCTATTGCATTGTGGAGAAATTGTATGAGGGCTTCAAATCTATATAAGAAGAGGCCTAGGCTCATTGTTCGAGTATCAATTCAAGCTACACACTCTTGAAGATGATCAAGGAGTAGGACCTCTTCTTGGAGGAAGTGTTCTTACACACTTGGACGAGGTGTGCTCTACATCTAGAGTTATTTGAGGATTTAGTGTCAGCCAACCATCAGCATAACTTGTTGATATACTATGAGTAACAAGTCTATATTTGTCCTCACTTATTCATTCATTAGTTTTTTATTAAGGTCTCTAAAACCTACATTCAAAATTAGGGTTTTCTATACAATAGTTATAAACTTCTCATATTCTCCATATCTCCCACACACACACACACACTCCATACCTCTTAGGCACTTTGCACACAATTTCTTTTATCTAGTTCCTATTTCTGCCTAGATTCAGATATTGTTAGTTTGTATCATATTCACACATTGTAATTTGACATTGTTTCTGACATAATCTAAACACCAAAAACAAAAGAGTTTCATTAAACATGGCACACAAGACAAAGAATTGAGTGTGAATGAAGTGATGGAAGAGAAATTTAGAAATATGAAGAGCGGTTTGTAGAAATGGAGATCAAAGCCAATGAATTTATATAAGCATAACTTGGAATCATCTTAACCTTAACTCAAACCATAAATGCAATCTCCAAAATTATGCAAACAACAAGAATTATCCTTAAAAACTTAAAAGAGTTAATTGATCATGCAGTGTTAGAATTAAAAAAGCAAGTTTGAAACTTTGTCCAACCAAATGAAAGAACTAAATTCATTTAAGTGTAATCATGGACATGAAGTAGGATTCCAAGGTATCTCTACTTACGTGTCAAATAAAAAACTGATCATAAAAGATCCATTGGAAGTGGGGTGGGCCTCAATAACAATAATAATCATAGGTTTATAGGATCTTCCAACACATGAGCCTTAGCATACACACCTTAATGCTCAAAAAGAGATGAGTGAAATATAGAGAGAGAATAGATAATATTTTCAAAGTGTAGGATAAGGTAGAGTGCTCACCTACACTAACAAATATTTAAATCCCAAATTACAATGTGCGAATAGACAATATCTGAATCTAGGTAGAAATAGGGAACTAGATACAAGAAATTGTGTATAAAGTTGCCTAAGAGGTATGAAGAGTGTGTGTATGTGAGAATGTAGAGAATAAGAACAATTTGGAATTGTTTTATAGAAAACCCTGATTTTGAAATTAGGGTTTCAAAAACCCTAAATCAAAACCTAGTGAACTAACAAGTGTGGGACTGATATAGACTTGCTAATCATAGTAAATCAGCAAGATAGTGATGGTTGGCTACCAAAAACTCCTCCACACCCACACCAGAGATAGAACGCGCCTCCTCCAGAAGTTAGTCACCTCTAGGACTGATTGATCCTTGAGATTCGTGCCCAAATGATGTCATAAGTGACCTCTAAGGCTTCTTTATATAGGCCTCAAAAAAAATTGAAAAAACACCTCAAAAAGCATGCAATAAAGAAAAAAACAACACTTTTAGGAATTTTAAAATTTGCTTTTTGGGTCAAATTTTTCAAACATATCATGATCTAGCCATCAGTTGTGAGTGAGAGTTAGCTTTCCTTGATGTCAAAGCTGAAAGGAATAAAATGATGTAAAAACCCTTTTTTAACAAAAATTAGGGTAATAATTTTCTCCCAATCTGGACCTCTATTGACTGAATGTTATATACCAAATGAAAGCTCTCTTCAAGTTCTATTTGATAATGCAATAATAATTTTTGACCTTTTTTTATTAAAATTTTGGCTAAGCACCAAAATTAGGGTTTTTTTTGGGTTTTGGCAAAACTTTGGATATCTACAAAACTTTGGATATCTACAAAATTTTGGATATCTGCAACCCTTGAGCAAAATGTGCATGAACTTGGATATTTGAGAAACTGCAAATGAAATGTCAAGTCATGTATTACATAAATAGATCAAGCAACCGAATGTTTGACTATACATAGTAGCATTAAAAGGTTCTAAACTTACTTCAGCCTGTAATGACACATTAACATCCATGGGTGTTTGCATAGGCTTGGAATCTGACATCTCAAACCTTTCCAAAAATTTGCCAATGTATTTTTTTTGTGTTATATAGATATACTCATTCCTCTATTTCAACTCAATCCCAAGATAATAATGCAAAATAACTAAATTATTCACATAAAATGTATGCTTAAGTTGTGCTTTAAAATATAGAAGGTCTAAATTCTTGGGACTTGTCATGATCGTATCATCAACATATATGATAATAATAATCAAAACATCCTTCTTAGATTTAACATAGAGAGTAGGAGTTGCATCTGAGTTTTCAAAACCAATCGATAGAAGACATAGATGTATCTTCTCATACCAAGCTCTTTCTGCCTTGTTTAGTCCATACAAAGCTTTGATAAGATTTCATACTAAATGCTCTTTACCCCAAAACCTCTCGGTTCATGAATGTAGACATCTTCATGAAGATCACCATTAAGAAAGCCGGTTTTGATATTTAACTAATATACATTCCATCCAAAGAATGCAACAAGAAAACGTATTGTTCATACTACTGTCATTGTAGAAGTAGGTACAAAAGTCTCATCATAATCAATTCCTTTCTTTTGTGCATAACCTTTGACAACTAATCTTGATTTATACATGTTAACAATACCATCTTCTTTTCTTTTGATTTTGAAGATCCACTTAACTCCAATTGCCTTTTTACCTTTTGGAAACTCACAAAGCTTCCATGTTTGACTCTTGTGAATAGCATCAATCTCTTATTGGATAGATTTCTTCCATACATGACTTTTTAGTGCATCTTGAACCTAGTAGGTTCATTCTCGGCTAAAATTAGTGCCAAAATGTCATGAATCTCAAAATGTTCTACATAATTTACCTAATCTGCTTATTCTTTCCTTATCTAACTTTGGGTTCTTCCTGTAAAGTTCTTTATACCACTGTCCTTAGAAGTTTGATATGACCACCTTAGCATATTCTTGAAAATTGGTGAAGTCTCTTCTGGTTCTTCAGTATTTCTTTCTTCTGGAACTATGGAACCTTCTCCAACTTCATAAGTCGAAACATAAAGAGGCACTGATGATGAACAAGGTACTGATGTAGGTAATGAAATTCTCTCTTCATCTTTATTAAGTGCATCTTTTAGGGTTTGAGAAGGTTCATCACCCCCCTTATATGGATGAATATAAGAATCCAGATTTCTTTAAAGAATGCATTATTATCTTCTTTTATGAAATATGGAATCTCTTCCTTCTTATCAAAAACTTGATTTTTTTTATTATATGCATTGCCTGAGAGTAGGATATCACATGTATCTAGAATATATAATCTGTATCCTTTTCTTTCAATTGCATAACCAATAAAGATGGCTTTAATGGCTTTTACATTGAGCTTACCATGATCCTTCTTCTCAATCTGAACATTACTAAGTTAACTAGAGTTTCCCAAAAGGAATTAAGCCAATTGTTGCTATGCTCAGAGAACTATTCAAAATATTGTACACGTGTAGGTACAAAAATAGCAATTTTTTGTTCTTGGATCAACTCATACCTATCTGTTTTGATCTATTGATTAGTGGATCATGTTCCAAGAAACATATATGATTATTTATGATCATTAGCTAGCTAAAGAGGCCCACTACACTCTCCAGCAATCATTCTTAGCAGGTATGAAGCAGGATCTAGCAACACCACTTCATCTCTTATGACTATCCACCATCTCCTCCAACACCTACAACATCCAAATCATGACCATCTACAATGGTCACTCTTCTACTTGAAGAGTAAGGGAAGAAAATACCTTTCTACGACTTGTGATATTCTTAGTAGCTCTAGATAAAAAAATCCAAGGATTATCAGAGATTGCATTTAATGCTACCTGATCAAAAGCTAATTCTTCAATAGTAACACAAGCATAATATTCTTCCTTTGAAGATTTAGGTTTTCATTCATCTTCAACACTATTACCTGATGCTTTCTTCTTCTCATTAAAAATCATTGTTTTGCATTCTGCTATGAAACCACTTGGTTTCTTACAATAATGGCAAATTCATTTCTTTGAAGTAGCAGTAGTAATAGATTTTCCTTTGGGTGTAGAGGAAGCATTAAGGATAGGAATAGAAGGTTTAAGAGTAGAAGACTTACTTTCCTTCTTAGTTTGTTGACTCTTCTTCTCCTTCTTTGTGGTCTCTTCTTCTTCTTCCCCTTTGATGATGATAACATGGCTTCATCATTCTCTTCCATACTCTTTTGTTGATCATCTTGAAGTAATACGAACTACAACTCTTCAAATGAAAGTTCTCTATCTCTTCTAGAGAGAGATAAAGAAGTGCTAATGTTGCATAGTTAAGGAAGGAAAACAAAGATGACAAGAAAATAGAAAAGCAAAAGCATTTTTTCAAGTACTAAAAGGAAAATGATCAGGTCCTAAATAGTTGCCCAAAATTCGTTGCAAATGAGGGAAAGAAGAAAGAGGTTGGAATGGTTGTTGCAAAGGCCTCTACATCTCAAACAAAGTTTGTTAATCTTGTTCAGAATGAAGAATGGGCATTTACTACTGTTTGTATCTATGATCCATCTTCTCATGAGTAGTGTATGCTTGTAGCAGACTTGGATGTTTGGTACTTTGATAATGGTGCAACCAAACATATTACCTCCCAGACAATTTCTTCACTACATTTCATCTTGCAGCTATAGGGAATATTATCACATGTGCTAATAACTCCTCTTATCCTATAATGGGTCTTGGAAAAAATCATTCTAACTACTATGGATGGAAATTCTTTCAGATTGTTAGATACGTTATGTGGCAGGGATCAAGAAAAATATGATGTCAATTTCAGCATTATCCAAGATTTGCTTGGTGGTCAAAATTGTTGATGACAAATATAGAGTTCATGATCTCTTGAGTGATTTTATTACTGCTTTTGGCATTTTATTTTGTGGGCTGTATAACCTCATAGACTATGCAAAATCTATGAATGATTCAACATGTGTAGTTCATGATTCTCAAGCTATCTCAGATGCAATGCTTTTCCATACAAGCTTTGATCATCTGACTTTTGCTAGTTCGTTTTGCTTGTAGAAATCTGAAATGGTGCCCTCTTTGCCCAAACTTGGGGCACCTTCTAAAAATTTTTATGAAGGTTGTACTTTAGGCAAAATGTTGCATTCATCCTTCCCAAAAGATGGTTCAGTTAGAGTTGCTCATAAATTACAGCTTGTTCAAAGTGATGTTTGTGGTCCCATGGAAACACCCTCATTTGGGAACTACCTATACTTCATGAATTTCATAGATGACTTTTCTAGGCATGCATGGTTTCATCCATTGAAAGCAAATTCCAAGGTGTTTGTGTGCTTTAAATAGTTCCTAGTTATGGCTGAAAATTTTCCAGCATGCAAAATAGGCACCCTCCATTCAGATAGAGGGGGGATACATGTCTTTTGCATTTAATACATTTTTTGTTTGAGCGTGGGATAAAACATCAGTGTACAATGTTCTATACACCTCAAAAAAATGGATTTGTATAGTTGTCTTAAGGAAATGGAGAGGTCTATGGTCCAAAGTCAGGATTTACCATATAAATTTGTAGCTTGAGGTTGTTACGTGTGTAGCATATGGACTTAATAGGTGTCCTTATGAATTAAGCCTGAACAATAATGCAAAAAAAACAGATAATAAAGAAGTGAAATATATTTTTGTTGGTTATAGTTCTGAAAGCAAAGGCTTTCCTCTATATCATCCACAAACTAAAAGCATTTTGGTAAGACATGATGTTCTTTTCATAGAAGATGAAATTCAGCCCTTACTTTCATGTACCAAGGGGACATCAGTTAGTCGAAGGATGTGTGTGCCACTGCTATCCCTTTTTACAGGTGGAAAATCAAGTGGTAGTCCAAATGAGGTGATTTTCCAATCGTTACATGGTTCAAATGATGTTGCAAATCATTCCACTTCTTATGCATATTTACATGATGCACTTTTTTATGAGAGGGCTAACATAGAAGAGGCAAAAAACTATGCCTTAATGGTAGGTGCAAACTTTGGAAGATAGCAAATTGGATGCACCTTTGTCATATTGTACTTGTCTAGGCTCTCATAGTGCTTGGTTTGCATCAAATTGTTATGCAATGGTTGTATCTAGCCTTTGTGATTAGAATGAACCTGTTTCTTTTAATGAAGCACAGAATTCAAGAAATTTTATGGTTGTTATAAAATCAAAATATGATGCGATTATAAAGAATGGTACTTGGTCTTTATGTTATTTACCTCCATGCAAAAATGCCATTAACACTAAATGTGTATACAAGTTGAAACATAAGCCTACTAGAACAGTTGATAGATATCAAGCTAGGCTTGTTACCAAAGGTTATGCTCAAGACAAAGTCATTGACTTTGATGAGACTTTTGCTCTCATATTCCGAATCATCACTCTTCATAGCATCATGCACTTGATCTCATAATTGTACAAATGTACATCTTGGACATTAAAACTACATTTTTGAATGGTGATTTACATGAAGAAATGTTTTTATTTCATCCCCATGGTCTTGTGCAAAAAGAGCATGAAAAAAAGTATGCATGTTGAAAAGCATAATATGGTTTGAAGCAAGCATCATGTGCTTGGTATGTGTATATGCCTACTTGCAATCACATGTTTTTGAGAACAATCCAACTGAGAGCACCTTATATGTTAAGTGTGGAGATGATATACAATCCAACTGAGAGCACCTTATATGTTAAGCATGTAGATGATATACTTCTGATCGTTGTGTATATGTTCATGATATGTTGCTCACTAGTCCTAATGAGAAGCATATTGCTAAATTTAAGCTAATTTGCATGCATCTTTTGAGATGTCGGATTTGGGGCATTTGCATCACTATTTAAGCTTTCTATTTAAGAAAATTGATGGATGAATAGCTTTGTGTCAAATAGAATACATTGACACATTATTGTAGTGCTTTGGCCTTGGATATTTAGGCTTGCCACTCCTATGGAAACAGGTTTAAGATTGAGTATTCATGATGCTAGAGATGCATTTGATGTTGTTCTCTATTAGCAAGTGATTGGATGCTTGATTTACTTATGCATAACGTGGCTAGGCATTCAATTTTCTATCCCTCAAACAAGCGGTTTATGCATTGCCCAAGTGTCCAGCATTGGCAAGTGGTTAAGCGCATGTTTCGCTACTTGAGTGGTACCCAGCTACTTGGATTTCTTTATCCCAAGGAGGGATCATTACACCCAAATTTACATGCTTTTTTTAAATCAGATTGTGCTAGTTGCTATGACACTTGTGTGTCCACCAATGGTTTTTGCTTCATGCTTGGTAGCTCATGCATATCTTTGCTGCACAAGAAGCAATCTATTGTGGCCACTTCTAGTTGTGAATTTAAGTCTAGGGAAGCTTTTAGAGCAACAATTAAGTGTGTGTGTGGCTCAACCTTTTGGTTGATTTGCATGTTGTTCAGTCTTCTACCACCACTATCTTTATTGATAGTCAAAGTGCATTGGTAGTTGTGAGGAACCTATATTACATGCTCACACAAAGCACATTGAGGTACTATCATTATATCAAGCAAAGATTCTCTGCTAGAGAGATCAATTTGGCTTATGTGCCCACACAAGATAATGTTGTAGACCTTTTCATAAAGCCTCTACCTAGGGAGAGATTCAAACTTTTTGCAAAGATTTGGGTTTACTTTCCTTTGTGGAACAATTTCTTTCCATAGCTTGGTGCTTCATTATGCATGAGTGCCAAGTCCTTATTCATGGCATCACTGCTAGGGGGGATTTGTTGATATATTTTGGTAATCATGTGTGTGAACACACTTAAGACCATTGGGACAATTTTTTCCCTATTTAGGAGGTTTCTTCCCCTCGGCTTGTATATATGTCTATAACCCTAACAAGTCATTCATCTTTTGTACATTCAATTGGTATTATAGTCTGTGTTGTGTTGTTCTCCAACCTTCTTCTTCCTTGTGTTGGTCTTGTGCTTCCATAGACCTCGACTCCAATAGCAAAGCCACATTTTTAGCAACAAATGATGAAAGTAGAACGTAATGATATTGTCATAGACTAATTCATAGCACTAATTTCTAGGATCATGAAACCACTTTAAGATCTTTCCAATAAATTTCTTATCAAGAGTAGCATGTTTACATGCTTAGTATCACCAAGAATATAGAAGGAATAGAATCCCAAGTCATAATCTATAAAGCGATTAAAAGTTCATACTCCATGCGTTCATAAAGATGAATATGAGATATGTAATTTATTTGTATGTCAAGAAAGCGTAATATAGAAACTGATTTTGAGAGTTCTTTACATTATGAAAATTACATCAATCTAGGTCTATGAAGCACTCTCAAACCCAATTTAGGAGTCATATGAGTGTATCCATAAAACCAGATGTTTAATTAAATTTTAGGATTCTCTATAAACAAAAATATTGAATCCTACAATAATCCATATGACATTAATTTCATCCAACTATTACAAAAGAAAGGCCAATACAAAATATAAACTAAGATGTTTCAAAATGATCGAGTCCAATTTTCCACTTATACCAAATATAATAAATGATATTGCATCTTAATCAAGATTTAGTTAACATGTTTCCAAAATTTTTGGAATAACACAAGAAGAATCTAAAAGTAATAAAAGATAATTCATAAACTAACTTTAGGGCCAACAGCTTCCACCAACATAACATCTTCACGTTTGTGTGACCCTAAATGAAGAAAAAATATTAAACTAATATTGAGGCACAAACTAGCTTGATAATGCATTATGCAACTAGGTTATATTTAGTAGATATTCCACTAGAATTAAGGTTTGACATGGATACAACTAAAAAACAAGAATATTGATACTCCAATACCTTTATAGAGCAATTAGATGGAAAAAGTAGCATCATGGAAAATATAATAAGAAATAGGGATTTTATTCTTAAATGCTTAATAGGGACATGATTTTGAGAGTAATAAGAAATCTAGAGTGAATTCCATACTAATCCATGTCCAACCTATTCTTAAATGTAATCAATTAGTTAGTCAATGTTTCAAACCCTTCACAACCTTTAAGTAAAGGCATAAAGATGATTGATATTCGATTTCTAATTAAAACCTTTATTCTTCAATAAATAACTTATCAAAGATAATGGGCCATGATTATAAACCAACCGCTCATGTATATATCTAAAAAGTTATAGAAATTGTAGAACATTCAAAACAAAATCTAGTAAATATCAATATCCAAACAAAAACAAGAATTGACTTAGCATGTAGCTAGTAAAATCTACCAAAATCATTTGAGAAATCATTTGTGATAAAAAAGATCCATGATGATAAAAAAATAATTACAAGCCTACATATGGGCTTAGGTCTTTGAGTTAACAAGGAAGCAATTGTAATGTCACTTATGATAAAAAATGATTTTATGGAAATCCTGATTTCAAGTCAAACTAGTGCTCCCAAAATATTGTATCAATGTTTATTACACTCAAAATTATGATTTCCCTATTATCAATATTTATTACATCCGAAATGATGCTTTCCATATTAGCAACACTATAATGAACTACCATCCACAAAAATTAATCTAATTTATAGTCACATATTCAAATTTGAAATATTTATGACTATTCAAATGGAACACAATATCTTCTATCTTTCATAGTTCAAAAGCCATCTTTGTGTCACCATTTGAATCTCAAACTAAATAAAGGTTCTAATTATTTGTACTAATACTTATAAATTACATAAACTGACACACAAAAAAAGAAGATAGAGTTTTTAGTGTAAGTTATTCACAACGTACCACAAAAATCAAGTTTAGAGAACAATTCTTTTACCTATCCATGTTACCACACTCTTACAAATTTATGTGATTAAATACTCAAAAAATTTTGAGCTTGAACATCTCAAGAATTATATCATCAAGGTACAACAAGTTGAGCACCAAAACAAATGAAGGAAAAGCTCCAAACTTATAAAATCCCATGCCAAGATACTCAACACAACTAAATTCTTCCAAGATGAACTACCTTTACATAAAGTTAAGTATGCATCTTCTTCAGAAGAGAATTTAGGTTGGAAAAGTTTTCAAATACTACTTTGCTATTTTTTAAACTCTTAAATTAATAAGTGTACTAATCAACTTGAAGAAACTTCAACTGCATAATTTTTATAAGGCCAACAAAGTACAAGGCCAGACAATCACACATGCATTCAATGATCTTAAATATGCATAAACTTTTTATAAGCCACATTATCAATGCTATAAGGCTATATTTATAACCAAGTTTTGTGGCACCATTGTAAGAAAAATGCACATGAATTAATTAAGTTTAATTTTTTCTTTTAACTATTCTTTGGACAAGTGTTTATTGGACTCAAAGTGGCATTTCAATGGTGGCTAGGAAGAATGCATGCTTCAAAAGTACCAATGTACATAAAAAATCAAAACCACAATTGATTTTAGATGATGCAATTTCAACCACCAAAGGGGAAAATATCTACTTATGTTTATCGTTCTATCAATGAGCTTACTCTAAGCCATGAAAAATGAGGCAAGAAATTTACATCTCAAACTTCCATCAAAAAAGAAGTGGAGCATCACTATTTTAAGTAGTCTAACGTCTACCTTGTTGGAGTGAATCCAAAGACCCAGTCATATGAACTCATGATCAAAATGCCAATATCCATCAAACAACCTACACAACCAATAGGATATAATGCACATGATACAATACCCATCATTGCAGGTTGACTATCTAACTAGTCAATGAACATATCAAACAATCTTATAAAATCAAGACCAATGCAAGTTGCAAAATACTAGAGTACAACTAAAGATCATAGCATTAAAACTTACACAAATTAAGTGAAGTTTAAGAAAGGTTGAGGATAAGTTGGATGGTACCAACTACCCATTATGGGCTTATATGATGCGATATATATTGGTTGCAAAAGGAGTGTGGAATATTGTGCAGGGTGTTGAAAGACGTCTTGTTACACTTGTGAATACAAGTACTGCAAATACAGGTGTTGGAGTTGATGGAGATGGTATTGAAGATAATGATATTCTGTAGATTCTTGTTCATGCTGTAGTTTCTGCTGCACCTACTGTAGAGCAGATTCATTGGGATGGCAGAGATGCTTAGGCACATGCATTGATAGCTTTTGTCTATCAAACGTTCCATTATTCCTCACATTCGCTCTTGCAGAACAGCTAAGGATGCTTGGGATACACTTACCACATTGTACCAAGCTAGGAATCAGGCTCGTGTTGCTTACCTTCAAAAACAGTTGGAGAGTCAGCACATGAATGAAGGTGATTCTATGGACATTTTTCAAACAAAGATCAAAGACTTGAAGGAAGAGTTGATTTCTACTGATGAAGTTATACTAGATAGCTCACTTGTGCAGACCGTTCTGAATGGTCTTCTTGATTCGTATCAGAGTTTTGCTTCTACTCTTCGCTTGATTATGAAAGGCAATCCAAATGCCTTGTCATTTGAGGATTTAGTCTCTATTTAGTTGTAGGAAGATCAGTTGAGGCAGAACAGGTCCATTATGTGTGTTACAGATCAAGCTTTCCTGGCTAGTCAGAAGGGCAAAGAAAAATGGAGCTCTTTAATGAGTAAAAACAAATCTGCTAATTCTGCACATTTGAAGAAGGAAGACAAAGATGAGAAGAAATAAAAAAAGCAAAAATTGTTTTGCACGTACTGTAAAGGAACTGATGATATCATAAAGAATTGTCCTAAACTGGCTACAAAAGAGGCTGGAATGGTTGTTGCAGAGGCCTCTACTCCAAAAACAGAGTCTGCTAACCTTGTGCAGGATGAAGAATGGGTGTTTACTTCTTCTTATAAGCAGTGAATGTCTTCAATAGTCTCAGATGTTTGGTACTTTGATAGTGGGGCAACCAACCATATTACCTCACAACACAATTTCTTCTCTTCACTCGAGACTGCCCCTAAAGGGAATACTATCACATGCGCCAACAATTCCTCTTATCCTATCATGGGAGTTGATAAGATCATTCTGAATACTGCTGATGGTAGTTCTTTCACTTTGTCAGATGCTTTATTTGTGCCAGGGATCAAGAAGAATATGTTATCAGTTTCTGAATTAGCCAAGATTGGCTTGGTTATGAGATTTGTTGATTACAAATGTACAGTTCATGATCTGTCAAATGGCGATGTTATTATTACTTCTAGCATTTTATGTCATGGGCTATATAAGCTCATAGACTATTAAAAATCAATTAATGGTTTGGCATGTGCAGTACATGATTCTCAGGCTATCTCAGATGCAAAGCTTTGGCATGCATCCTTTGGTCATCTAAACTTTGCTAGTTTGCTATGCTTGCAAAATCTAAAATGGTGTCCTCTTTGCCCAAACTTGAGGCACCCGATAAACATGTATGTGAAGGCTATATTTTGGGCAAAATGCAGCATTCCTCATTTCCAAAAGATGGTTCAGTTTGGGCTACTCAGAAATTGTAGCTTGTTCATAGTGATGTCTGTGGTCCTATGCAGACACCCCTATGTAGCTTCATGACTTTCATTGATGATTTTTCGAGGCATGCATAGGTATATCCACTCAAAGCAAAGTCCGAAGTGTTATGTGCTTCAAATACTTTCTGGTTTTGGCTGAAAATTATGTCAACATGTAAAATGGGCACCCTCCGTTCTAATCGAGGGGGGAATATATGTGTTCTGATTTTAATGCATTTATGGCTGAACGTGAGATAAAACAATAGTGTAGAGTGCCGTATACACCTGAACAGAATGATAAAATTGGATGATAAAGCTATAAAATGTATTTTTGTTGGGTATAATTCTGAAAGTAAAGGCTATCCTCTATGTCATGCACAGAATAAATATATTCTGGTTAGCCATTATGTTTTTGTGGAAGATGCTATTCAGCCATTGCTTTCATGTAAAAAAGAGACATCTATTAGCTTCAAAGACATGTATGATATTTTGCTGCCTCTTTTTATAGGTGGACAGTCTAGTGCTGGTCCTAATGAGGAAACTTCTCAGCCTTTGCAGGTTTCATGTGATGATGTTCATCATTCCATTTCTGATGCAGATTTACGTGACACACTTGTTGATGAGAGAGCTGATATTGAGCAGGCAAAAACTATGCCAAAATGGTTGGTGCAGACTGCATGATAGCAAATTAGATGCAGCTCTGTCATATGGTACTCGATCAAGCTCTCATAGTGCCTCTTTTGCATCAGATTTCTATGTTATGGCTGGATCTAGTCTCTTGATGAGACTGAACCTTTTTCGTTTGATGAAGCAAAAAATTCTAAACATTGGATGGCTGCAATGCAATCTCAATATGATGCTATAATGAAGAATGATACTTGGTCTTTATGTGACTTGCCTCCTAGCAAGAAGGCCATTAGCACAAAGTGGGTATACAAGCTAAAGCATAAACGTGATGGAACTGTTGACAGGTATAAAACCAGGCTTGTTGCAAAGGGTTATGCACAGGAAAGAGGCATTGATTTTGATGAGACCTTTGCACCTACTTGCTGAATGACTATTGTTCATAGCATTTATTCACTTGCAGCTCATCATGGTTGGAATGTACATCAGTTGGATATCAAAACAACATTTCTGAATGGTGATTTAAATGAAGTGTATGTTTTTTAGCCTCGTGGCTTTGTGCAAAAAGGGCATGAGAATCAGGTGTGCAGGTTAAAGAAGGCATCATATGGTTTAAAGCAAGCACCACATGCTTGGTATGAAAAGATACATGCCTATCTGATTGCATATGGTTTTGAGAACAGTCCAACTGAAAGCACACCTTACGACCAGATATTCAGTTTACTATCTCATGGATGAGTAGGTTTATGCATTGCCCAAGAGTCAAGCATTGGCAGATGGTTAAGCGCATCTTTCGCTACATGAGTGGTACCCAACTACTTGGTTTTTTTATCCCAAGGGGGATCACTACTGCTAGATTTGCATGCTTTTTTTGACTCTGATTGGGTTGGTTCCTATGACAGTCATGTGTCCACTAGTGGTTTTTGCTTCATGCTTGGTAGCTCATGCATATCTTGGATGAGCAAGAAGCAACCTACTATGGCCACTTCCAGTTGTGAGGTTGAGTATAGGACAACTTTCACAGCGACTGTTGAGTGTGTGTGGCTCACATGCCTTATGGCTGATTTGTGTGTTGGTCAGTCTTCTGCCACCACCATCTTCACTGACAGTCAGAGCGCATTGACAATTGCGAGGAACCCTGTGTTCCATGCTCGCACTAAGCACATTGAGGTGCATTAACATTATGTCAAGGAGAGGTTCTCTGCTAGGGAGATCAACTTGGCATATGTGCGCACACAGGAGAACATTGCAGACCTTTGCATGAAGGCTTTGCCTAGGGAGAATTTTGAAGCTTTCCGCATAACTTTGGGCTTACTTCCTTTTGTGGATTTGATTCCACATAGCTTGACACTTCCTTATACATGAGTTCCAACTCTTTGTTCACCGCATCACTCCCAAGGGGGATTTGTTGATATATTTAGGTAGTGATGTGTGTGAACACACTAGGACCGCCAGGCACTTTTTTCCCTCTTTAAGAGGTTTTTTTCCCTCAGCTTGTATAGATGCCTATTGCCCTAATGGACTACTTATCTTTGTACATTCTCTAGTAATACATTCAATCTTGTGTGTTGTGCTTCAAGCTTCTTCTTCTTCCTTGTGTTTTTCACATGCTTCCGCAGACATCTAACTCCAACATTAAAAAAAGTAATAAAACTGTAGCTCTAAATATGGTGCTTTTGTATAGAAGTCTCGTCAATTGTAAGTAAACAAAGAATATACCTTTGGCTTTTATAAAAATATATATCTTGTAAATTGGAGACGAAAAAATCTCTTTTGAGTTGCAAGCAATGTATTTTTAGGACTCAATAGGATACATTTTCAATTGAGAGATTTCTCTAGCAAAACTTTATAATCCATGATAGAATATGAGCAATAAGAAATTTAAGAGAGAAAGTTTAAAAAAGAACTATGAAAAGAAAATATAGTTCTAAATAGGGGATCTTGATGGAGAGTGTTAATCTCCAAAAGAAGAAGCTATCCTTGATGTTAGAGCACCTCTATATCAAGAATAACTTAAAAACTTTACCAATTTTGAGGATCAATACTCAATTATCAAAATCTTGAACAAACTGTGAAGTAAGTTGATACTCAAAAAGTCTGTTGCACATAATTCATTCATTGACTGATCAAATGTGTAAAGTTTCTGATAAAACTTTGCAGAAGGTGTCATCTATAGATTGCGCACCTTCTCCAAGTTAAAGCATTCCAAAAGATTAAGTATATCTTGAAAAATGATTCAAATAATTCACCTATGTCTAAAACTGTACTTCTGAATAGTTAATTCTGACACTTGCAACTTCTAACACACAGTTCTCCCAAACTAGAACCCGTTTAAGCAAATGCTCTTAGCCATAGATGGCTTACCTCCAACTTAGATTTTAACTCCTCATTTGTGCAAAACTTTACACTGTGCACTGAGAACTGATCATTTCTTTGACCATCAAGATTGCACCTCTTTTAGAAGACACTCAATAGTTCTTCACATACAAATGTTCCTACACATAATTCTCTCAACTTGTTTACAATTAGGCTCTCAAAATTTAACCATAGATGCATTTATGGAATTATATATCTACTAAGCAGAAAATCGGGTGCAATAGTTCTTCATTCCTGAAAAGTTTTACATCTGAGTGATGAGAGAGATCTACCTCATTTCTAAAATGTCTAATGACTCTTACAACATCTACTTCTCTTCACATGCTCTCTCATATTTGCCCCGACTTTTTACTGTATATATAGGCATATATGTACAAGCTCATAACCATACAAAAGGTATATGTTAGCTAACTACAAAGTAATGTACATATGTCTATAAGTCTTCATTTTTTGAACATACACTATCTTTAAGCTTCATAAACCAATCTTTTCTTCATTGTTTGACTTCAAATCTTTATCCAAAACATCAATTGGTGGTTTATTTGCACCAACAGCTCCCCCTCAATCATCAATTGAGGTTTTCTCTATCTTTTTTATACCTGCCATATCTTTGAATCTCTGTAGCTTTGGTCCATCCAAGCTTTTTGTTAACATATCAGCAATCTGATCTTTTGTTAAAGTATGTATGACTTCAATCTTCTTATCCATCACCTTCTCTCTTAGAAAGTGGTACTGAATCTCAATGTGTTTAGTCCTGGCATGAAAAATAGGGTTAGCAGCTAGATACAATGAACTCATATTATCAAAGGTGTGCTTTGAATGATGTCAAAACTCTTCAGGAGAGTTTTGAACCATATAACTTCCTTTGCAGCTTCAACCATACCTTTATACTCTGCCTCTGTAGATTATAAAGCAATTGTGTGTTGCTTCTTAGATTACCAAGAGATTAACTTATCTCCCACATAACACAAGTATCCATATGTTGATCTCCTATCATTAGGATTACCTGCTCAATCTGTGTCACTATATATCTTGATGTTTGTATCTGATATAAAACCATAATACAAACCTTCTTTGAGTGTACCCTCAATGTACCTCAACACCCTTTGTCCTGCAATCCAATGTTCTTTCCTAGGACAATGCATGAACTGAGACAATACTCCAATTGCATATGACAAATCAGGCCTAGTTAGAGTTGCATAGATTAGACTACCAACCAAACTTTGATATAGCTTCTGTCCTTGAATTCTTCTCCTCCATATCTGCTCAATTTTTGACTCGCTGGGTGCTACCCTGCAATCTTCCATTTTAAATTTGATCAACAAGTTCTTCAAATACCTTTCTTGAGTTACATACATTCCATGTTGAGTGTATGAGATCTCCATGCCCAAGAAATATGAAAAGTCTCCCAAGTCACTAATCTTACACTCTTTCTCCATTTGCTTCTTTAGGCTTTGTATGCCCTTCTCATCTGTGCCTGTAAGAGTTATGTCATCAACATATATGCACATGTAAATGAACCCATCATCACTTGCTTTAACAAGCAAGCTATTATCTGCTTATGTACTTGAAAACCAAGTTCCTTCAAGAACTTCACAAGTCTATAATTCCATGCCCTTGGGGCCTACTTCAAACCATACAAAGCTCTCTTGAGCTTACATACATGATATGGATACCTTTCATCTTTGAATCCTTATGGTTGCTCCATGAAAACATCATCTTAAATATAACAATTCAGAAAAGCATTTTTCACATCTAATTGACATAATCTCCAACCTTTACATGCAGCAATGGCTATGAGTGTCTTGATGGTTGTCATCTTTGCCACATGACTATCAGCCTCATCATAGTCTATTCCATATGTCTGAGCAAACCCTTTCACAACAAGTCTAACTTTATACCTATGACACACTTCCATCTGCATATCTCTTTGTTTTGTAGACCCATTTACATCCAATGATCTTCTGACTATTTGGTTTAGGAACCAAATCCCATGAGAGAATTACTTAAAAACTTTACCAATTTTGAGGATCAATAGTCAATTATCAAAATCTTGAACAAACTGTGAAGTAAGTTGATACTCAAAAAGTCTACTGCACATAATTCATTCATTGGCTGATCAAATGTGTAAAGTTTTTTTATAAAACTTTGCACAAGGTATTGCCTATAGATTGCACACCTTCTTCAAGTTAAAGCACTCAAAAAGGTTAAGTATATCTTGAGAAATGATTCAAACAGTTCACCTATGTCTGAAACTGTACTTCTGAATAGTCGATCCTCACACCTGCAACTTCTAACACACAATTCTCCCAAACTAGAACCCGTTTAAGCAAACGCTTTTAGCCATAGGTGGCTTACCTTCCAACTTAGATTTTGACTCCTCATTTGTGCAAAAATTTATCCAAAACATCAATTGATGGTTGACTTGCACCAATAGATCTCTGTGTCCAAAATCTAACTATCCATAATTGATCGGATATATCATTGGTTTCTATGAATATATCTCTCCTATGTCAAAAACCATCTATATCTTTTAAAATTCAAAACGGATGTCATTTTTCCCTCGTTCGATATAGCATTATTGTGTTATGCAAGTTCTTCAAGCTTATCCATCAAGGATACATCATGTTGATATATTTAGGTAGTGATGTGTGTGAACACTCTAGAACCGCCAGGGCACTTTTTTCCCTCTTTAAGAGGTTTTTCTCCCAATTTATATATATGCCTATTGCCCTAACAAGTCACTTATCTTTGTACATTCTAGTGGTAGTACATTCAATATTGTGTGTTCTGCTCCAAGCTTCTTCTTCCTTGTGTTGTGTTGATTGCGTGCTTCCGCAAACCTCAAACTCCAACAGTTGGCATCAGAGCAGGTTGTTACTTCATCTAGGACGTCGTCAATACCTCCCCGATCACAGTCTCAAAATCACATGAAATTTAGTGAGTATACTCAAGGTGATTAGAAGATCAAAATAACTTCATTTTATGGTGCCAAAATCGTGATTTGAGCTCGTTTCGACCTCCAAATGCATTATCACAGTGCTTGTGTAGGCTATTTCATCTTTTTGTGCCAAAGATATGTACAAGTTTTGATTCACCAATATAAACGTCTTGAACTTGTGAGGTAGTTCTGTTCAACATTTAGCAAAACTTGTGAGGTAGTTCTGTTCAACATTTTCAGATATAGTCGTTTTTTTGCATCAAAGTATTTTAGTCAGTGACCATGGCTAAAAGTAGTGATGTATTTTGTATGTTGGTTGTTAAAGATAAATTGGATAAAGTATTTTAGTCTACTACAAATTTAGCAAAACTTGTGAGGTAGTTCTGTTCAACATTTTCAGATATAGTCATTTTTTTGCATCAAAGTATTTTAGTCAGTGACCATGGCTAAAAGTAGTGATGTATTTTGTATGTTGGTTGTTAAAGATAAATTGGATGGTATGAATTACCCATTGTGGGATTATATGATGCATCATGTATTGATCACAAGAGGACTGTGCAATATTGTGCAGGGTGTTGAAAAACATCATATTACACCTGTAAATATAGGTACTAAAGCTTATACAGATAGCATCAAAGACGATGATATTCTATAGATTCTTGTTCGTGTGGCAGTTTTTGTTGCACCTACTGCAAAGCAAAATTTTTAGCATGGTAGAGATGCTCAGGCACATGCATTGATAGCCTTGTCTGTCAAACGTGCCATTATTTCTCACATTTACTCTTCCAAAAAAGTTAAGGCTACATAGGATACACTTACCACATTCTACCAAGCTCAGAATGAGGCTCGTGTTGCTTACCTCCGAAAACAATTGGAGAGTGAGCATATGAATGAAGATGATTCTATGGACATTTTTCTGACAAAGATCAAAGACTTAAAGGAATAGTTGATTTCTATTTATGAAGTTATACTAGATAGTTCACCTCTACAGACCATTCTGAATGGTCTTCTTGATTCATATTAGAGTTTTGCTTCTAATCTTCGTTAGATGATGAAAGGAAATCCAAATGCCTTGGCATTTGAGAAGTTAGTCTCTGTTTTGTTGCAGGAAGATCAATCTAGGCAAAACAAGTCTATTATGCATGTTGCAAATCAAGCTTTCTTGGCTAGTCAAAAGGGCAAAGATAAATCTATAAATGCTGCACATTCAAAGAAAGAAGAAAAAGATGAGAAGAAATAAAGAAAACAAAAATTCTTTTGTAAGTAATGTTAAGGAAACGATCATGTCATAAAGAACTATCCAAAACAGACTGCAAAAGAAGAAAAGAAAAAAAAGGCTAGAATGGTTGTTGCAGAAGCCTTTACACCAAAAACAAAATCTGATAATCTTGTGCATAATGAAAAATGGGTGTTTACTACTCTTTGAAGTTTTGCTCCATCTTCTTCTGAAGTGTACGCCTGCAATAGACTCACATGTTTGGTACTTTGATAGTGGGGCAACCAAACATATTACCTTGCAATGTAGTTTCTTCACTTCACTTGAGTGTATCCCTATAGGGAATAGTGTGACATGTGTCAACAACTCCTCTTATCCTATCATGAGAGTTGATAAGCTCATTCTAAATATTGCTGATGATAGTTCTTTTACATTTTCAGATGCTTTATCTGTGCCAAGGATAAAGAAGAATCTGTTATCAATTTCAACTTTAGCCAATATTAGCTTGGTTGTGAAATTTCTTGATGAAAGATGTACATTTCATGATCTATTAAATGACAATGTCATTATTGCTTCTGGCATTTTATATCATGGGCTCTATAAACTCATAAACTATCAAAGATCTGTGAATGTTCTAGCATGTGGATTACATGATCCTCAAGCTATATCAGATGCAAGGCTTTGGCATGCACACTTTGGTCATCTCAATTTTGCTAGTTTGTTACACCTACAAAAACCTATAATAGTGCCCTCTATCCAAACTTGAGGCACATGGTAAACATGTATGTGAATGCTATATTTTGGGCAAAATGCAACACTCCTTCCCAAAAGATGGTTCAGTTCAAGCTACTCAAAAATTACAACTTGTTCATAGTGATGTCTATGGTCTTATGCAGATATCTTTTCAAAACTATCTTTACTTTGTGACTTTCATCAATAATTTTTCTAAGCATGCATGGATATATCCATTGAAGATAAAGGCCAAAATGTTTTTGTGCTTCAAACAGTTTTTTGTTTTGGCTGAAACTCTATCAGTATGTAAAATGGAAACCCTCCATTTTGATCGAGAAAGGAATATGTCTTCTAAATTTAATACATTTTTAACTAAACATAGGATAAACATCAATGTACAATGCCATATACACCTCAACAGAATGGAGTTGTTGAACCAAAGAACAAGTCAATCATTGAGATGGTGAGGTGTATGATCAAGATTCATGCTTTACCACAGTTTCTGGCTTGAGATTGTCATGTGTACAACATATGTACTTAAGAGGTGTCCTACTAAAGGACTACAGTCTATCACTCCATATTAGGCTTAGCATGGTCACAAGCCACCTGTTGCTCTTCCATGTTTTTGGTTGTTTGGCATATGCATTAGTGCATGAACAACAATGCAAAAAAATTGCATGATAAACAATCAAATTTAATTTTGTTAGGTACATTCTAAAAGTAAAGATTATGGTCTGTATCATCCACAAAGCAAATGCATTTTGGTTAACCGTGATATTGTTTTCGTGGAAGATGCTATTCAACCATTCCTTTCATGTACTTAAGAGACATCTATTAGCTCCAAGGACATGTATGATATATTATTGCCTATCTTCATAGGTGGAAAGTTTACTGCAAGACCAAATGGGGCAATTTCTCAATCTTTTTAGGTTTCACATGACGATGCACATCATTCTATTTTTTATGTTGATTTACATAATGCACTTGTTGATGAGAGAGTTGATATTGAGGTGGCAAAAACTATGCCAAAATGACTAATGCAAACTTTGCATGATAGTAAATTAGATCCACCTCTGTCATACCATACACATGCAGGCTTTCATAGTGCCTCTAGTGCATCCGATTGCTATGCTATGGCTGCCTCTTGTCTCTATGATGAGACTAAGCTTGTTTCGTTTGATGAAGCACAAAATTTTGAACATTGGATGACTGCAATGCAATCTAAATATGATGCTATCATGAAAAATGATATATGGTCTTTATATGACTTGCCTCCTAGCAAAAAAGCCATTGGCACTAAATGGGCATACAAGCTAAAGCGTAAACATGATAGAACAGTGAACAAGTATAAGACTAGACTTGTAAAAGGTTATGTGCAAAAAAAAGCATTGATTTTGATGAAACTTTGCACCTACATGTCGAATGACTACTATTCGTAGCATCTATGCACTTGCAACTCATCACAATTGAAATATACATCAGTTAGACCTTAAAGTTGCATTTCTAAATAATGATTTGCATAAAGTGCATGTTTTTTTCCTGAGTGTGCAAAAAAAGCATGAAAACCAAGTGTGCAAGTTAAAGAAGGCATTGTATGGCTTAAAGCAAGCACCATGTGCTTGGTATGAAAAAATAGATGCCTATCTAATTGCACACGATTTTTAGAACAATCCAATTAAAAAGATGTTACATGTTAAGCTTGCTTATGATGTGGTTCTCATCATTGTTATGTATGTTGATGACATACTACTCACTAGTCTTGATGAGAAGCATATTGCTAATTTTAAGGCTGATTTACATGCCTCATTTGACATGTCAAATTTTGAAAATTTACATCATTATTTAAACATTCAATTTATGCAAGTTGATGATGGAATAACTTTTTGTCAAACAAAATATATTGACACATTATTGGAGCATTTTGACTTTGAATATTATAACTCTATTGCCACTCCTATGGAGACAAGTTTATGATTGAGTTTTCATGATACTGAAAATGCATTTGATATTGTTTTCTATCAGCAAGTTGTTGAATGCTTGATTTACTTGTGCATTACTCAATCAGATATTCAATTTGTTGTCTCACAGATAAGCAAGTTTATGCATTGCCCAAGTCTCAAACATTGGCAAGTGGTTACACACATCTTTTGCTACTTGAGTGACAGTCAACTACTTGAATTGAATTTTCCCAAGAGAGATCACTATCACCAAATTTACATGCTTTTTATTACCCGGACTAGACTAGTTGTTATGACACTCATGTGTCCACTAGTGGCTTTTGCTTAATGCTTGGCACCTCATGTATGTCTTGGTTGACCAAGAAGCAACATCCACTTCTAATTGTGAAGTTGAATATAAGATAACTTTCATGATTGTTGAGTGTGCGTGGCTCAGATGCCTTATAGCTGATTTGGATGTTGATCAATCTTTTGCCACCACCATCGTTATTGAAAATCAAAGCGCATTGGTAGTTGTGAGGAACCATGTGTTCCATGCTCATATTAAACACATTGAAATGCATTATCATTATGTCAAAGATAAGTTCTCTGCTTAAGAGATCTGCCCATGAAAGAGAACATTACAAACCTTTTCATGAAAGCTCTGCCTAAGGAAAAGTTTGGAGCTTTTCGCAAAGCTTTGAACTTTCTTTTGTGGATTGATTCTACATAGCTTGACACTTTTTTATACATGAGTGCCAACTCTTTGTTTACCACATCACTCCCAAGGGGATTTGTTGATATATTTAAGTAATAATATGTAAACACTTTAAGATGGCCGAGGTACTTTTTTCTTTCTTTAGGAGGTTTTTTTCCCGACTTATATGTATGCCTATTGCCCTAACAGATTACTTATCTTTGTACATTCTAATGGTAATACATTCAATATTGTGTTGTTCGCATGCTTCCATAGACCTCAAACTCAAACATCTTCTAAGCTTAATTTAAGTCAAATGTGACTCGAGCCATGACAAGGCAAGCATCAATGCAACATTTTTCAAATAATCTAATCAATAGATGGCATATAACTACATGAAGTAATATTAGATTAAATAGGAGTAAGCAAGGAAATGAACTTTTAACATATTAACAAGAGTAAATCAGTGCTTTAAGACTTATAAATATGTCTACTATGATTTCAACCTTTGAAGCGACTCTTGTTAAAGATTATGAAGGGTTTAACGCATCATATTGACACAAAACGCTGTAGAGGTTATTGCAAACATAAATTTATCTGAATTCAGAAAACAGTGATCAAGGCTTAGATCCAAAAGCCCATAGGTGATGAAAGCATATAGAAAAGTTGAGAACCCGATGAGGAAGTTAAACAAGAATATAGTCTTCATCAATCAGAGTTTCACGGCAAGCTATCTAGAAACCGTCTTCCAATGTAGAAAGTTCAGAAAACATGAATGGGATTTCCTATAAGAGAAGATGTTCGAATTCAATTTATGGATGGAAGATTAAAACATACTTACAACTCGTACAACCGAGTCTACGCAGAGTTAAATTTTCACCTTTACATAGTAAACATTCAATTAATTATGGAAGCAAAGTTTAAGCTAGGTTTAACTCCCCTTCACAAAGTAAACAAATTAACGGGAATACAAATTTATTGCTATACTGATTCGTTGAATCACGCCGATTACCTTTCCTATAGATTATGCGTGCAAGACGTATTCAATAGAGACATGACGGCAACAAGGATTGCTTGAAGACTACAAACTTTAAGATATCATGAACAAACAATATGACGATTTCCTGGAAAGGCAGACTCTCTCTCTCTGTCTGTGCGTGTGTGTGCATGAGGCTGATTGACTATCTGAGTTAATATAAGTTTTATGCACAAAGAGAGTACATGTTATTCATGTGAATGAAGGCAAGGCACGATCTATTTATGCAGTCTTCTATGTTGCTGGAATCTGGATATGGAGTTTCTGGGCCACCCTACAGTCCCTACGCTCGCCATCCGGAAAACAAGTACTAATCAGGCGAGATCCGTTCTGTTCATACATATGAACTGACTTCCATGCTAATGCTAAGATGACAATTAAGTAAGCAGAGGATTGCGATGGCGGGAGACACCTACACCGCATCGAAGAACATCACTCTTTGCTGGTCAGGCTCGACGAAGAAGCATGGTGCATTTGTCATTGCTAAAAACTTGTACTCCATGCGCCACTGGTATATCATGACCTGAGGGTAGTGTGGTTTAACTATTACGCGACAGAGAAAGCAGAATGCTATAGAATGCTATTATTTTCATGTGCTATTATTTTCATCTTCTTTTGTACCTGGGTATTTGTCTATCGTCTTCATCCATGGATTGCATCCAACACAGTCTGAGGGATCGATGTTCCTCAGTACTCTCCATACTCCGCTGTTGCATTTGAATCCAGATCCAAGAGCAATCTGCCAGACCTTGTCGCCTTTCTTCAGCCTACCTTGTGCTTCACAATACGCCAGCGCATACCATACACCGCTGCCCGACGTGTTACCAAAGCGCTTGAGCGCCATTCTGCCAGGGTCGATGTCGTACTCGCTGAGCTTTAGCCCTTTTCCAATGGCATCGATCACCGCCCTCCCACCCGGGTGAATACAGAAATGATCTATGGCTTTCTTGAAGTTCGGCACATACAACTTCGCATCCTTGGACTTGGACAATTTCACTCTAACCATGCTCATGGAAACCTTTAGCAGCTCCATCAACGGTAGAATGGACGGAGCAAGCTTGGTGATATTTGCGCGGAGCGCAGTGCCAGCTACTTCGACAAGGTTTGTCTGCAGAGATACGCCAGCAAACCCGTCATCATCTTGGCGGTGCTGGACGGACTCGAACGCTTTCTGATCGGCTCCGAGATGTGTCCGGACGCACCGCAGAAGCTCGAGCTTTGCTCGACGCCCTTCTGTATGCTTGTTGCTGAGAAGAATTGCAGCACAGCCGCATCTGAAGAGGGCGTTGGCTAGCATCATGGACCTCTCCTTGTTTCCAAAGTAAAAATTATTGGTTATGTTTTCTGTGCTCAAAACGAGCGCATAAGAGTTTTTGTGGACGCGGAGAAGGTGCTTGGCAAGGTCGATGGAGAGAAGGCCTGCGGAACAGCCCATGCCAGCCAGGTTAAACGTCTTCACGTTGCTGCGAAGTTTCAGGGTCCTCACAGCGAAGGCTGACAGCGAAGGGGAGGGATTAAACAGACTGGAGTTGATGATGACAATATCGATCTCCCTCCCTTCCACTCCCGTCTCGCGCAGAAGCCGCTTTGCCGCCACGGCGATGAGATTCTCAGTCTCCGCGCGCGCGTCCTCCATGCTTGCATCCTCTACCTTCCGCATAAGGCGAGGCGGGGCGTACGTCTCGTCGCCCAAACCTGAGCGGAGAAGGATCTTAGTCTGAAAAGCGATATTGTTCTCATCCACTGTCTTCCATCTGCTCATGAACTCAGTATAGACCTTCTCCGTCACGGCAGCGTTGTCTTCCTGCTCAGTACAGCAGTAATCAACGAGGTAGCAGCTAGCCGGCAGCAACCAGTCGAGCACCACCCGGAAGAGAACGGCAACGAGGAGCACGCACTCCATGAAAAGGACAATATGGGAGCTAAAGTAAGCAGAACGACCGAACGCCATAGTGAAGGTGAGGAGTACGAAGGAGAAAGAGGCAGCCGATCTGCCACATGCAGCAGCGTAAGTATCATAGCACGCCATGGCTAATCCTACTAGCAGGTTGATACTCGGACGATGGCACGGTAGCACCCCTTTCTTACCGTCTGCATGGTAGCATTTTGGCTGAAGTACCTGAAGAGCAGATGAGCAGAGGAAAGGATGTACGACGCCTGTCTTTGTCCGGTTAAGTAAAGAGCTGCATGAAGCGACGATGAATGCTTACGTACGTCATGGCCTTCGCGAGTCGCGACTGTGGGTGAGTAGTAAGTACAATCGGCGGTAGTGAATGATTTCACTATTTACGAAATCGAGTTGTTGAGCGCAGCAATGCCCATGCATCGCACTTGCTCGGTTACAGAGAATTCCTTATTTAGTTCAAAGAGAGAGAGAGCCTACAGATCTTCCGCTTCACGAAGCAGAAAAAAACACGGTTCAAGGTGGCTCCATTCTGTCTTTTCACCGAAAGCTTCCTGTGTGTAAGTTCTTAACATCCTTTGCCTTTACTACTTGACTTCTTCAAAAAAGAGAGATATATGCCCTACGATTAGCTTATTAGCTGAACGATTCTCTGCTCAACATGTGTATTTCGGAGAAAAAGTAGAGTACATGCTCACCCATTTTACAGCTGCTTCTTGTATTGAGAAATTTAGCAAGCGTTTTTTTGTTCTTTGTACGTCTCTTTCTACTTCAATTTCACAAATATCAGACCTTTTGCACGTACCAGGATATTTATATCATTAGAAACGGTTAATCTCCATGGATCCATTTCTTTTATCTCCGAACATCGTTTCTCTTATGCCAGTTCTAAGCTTCATTTAGATCTTTTTTCTTCAATGAGGTGTCTATAGATATGTTGCAAAAACAAGATGTAGTCTGAATCTTGTCTATACTCTAAAAAGCCATAAGCAACCCCCGCATTTGTAGAGATTGAGATGGATGTCAATCCTGTTTTAAGTGTTGCAACAGTTTTTTTTTTAAATGGAGGTTCGACAAGCGTCTACTCTTTTAGGTTTTAACTTTGAAAGTACAATATGAATGAGCTTAGTACCCGTGGGATTTAACTTTGAATATATAATTGTACAAATCAATGGGCATAATACACTTTGAAAGAACAATTGTCGAGTGAATGGACATAGTACTCACAATATTTAACATTGAAAGTAAAAATATATAAGTAAATAAATATAATACCCATGGGACCTCTTGTATCTCACAAAGTAAAGATTAGATAGTATAACATGAATAACAACTGGTTTAGACTGACCAAAGCCTTACATGTTGAGCCCAAGGATTGAATTCTAGACATCTGCCTCAAGAGACCAAAGCCAATTCACTTAGACTACAGGACATGGACACTGCTGCAACAACAGTTGTTTCATTGGAATAAAGCCTTGTTTACATTTATGAATTTTCGTACTTTGAGAATCTCATGTACCCCATAAATCTTGATGAGACTTCTACGAGACGAAGCTTTGATAGAAAGGGGAAACTTTTAGAAAAAAAAGGTTTCCCAGTTTGAATCGTAATGAAATGCTCGCATATTTCCCTTATCAAATCAAGTCTCATTTCACCATATAGCCTTCTTTTTTATAATTTGGGAAAGAAAATTTCAAGTATTCTAAACCGGTATTAAGACAAAATCAAAGTTTTATAAGGAGATTCTCGATTCTTTTTTAATGCGAAATTATATGAATTATCAGAAAAGATACAAGAAAAACCTTCATTCACAGAAAGGGGGTTCTAAAGAGCAAAATATTCCTTAGTAGAGTAATTAGCGTAAATGAAAGGAAAAAAAATCATAGTTAAAAATGCTCTTCACATGATGGTTGTATCCATGCACAGCATTAATCACTATTAACCCGAGAATAGAAAAGGTTTTCTTTGTTAGTACAAAATGTAGGCTAGTACAAAATATCTCTCCTAGGTTTCATGATATAGTACCATAGTAATTGGAGACTTTAAGCCAAAAGTCAATAAGCAGCTGACAATATTTACGATATTACAATTTTCTTATTCTATTTCAAAGGGTTTTCTGACATAGTACCATAGTAATAATTGGAGACTTTGAGCCAAAAGCCAATAACCAGCTGGCAATATTTACGATATTATAATTTTCCTATTCTATTTCAAAGGGAAAGAACTCGACGCAAACTCCTTATTTAGAAAATAGGATTTTTCTTAAGGACATCTCACGTCAAAATATTTTATCTATGATCGCAAGCCATAAGGTTCCCGTTTTGAGAATGAATAATAAAGAAATTTTCGATTCAAAATTTGGAAATATCTCTTTGTGGGTTTTTTTAGAGGGATAAGAAATATATTAATACAAGTTTCTTACAATTTGTGTAAGGGGCAAGTGAACTATTGTAATGGCGATGCACCATAGTGGGTTCTCCTTTTCAAGAACTTTACGATGATGTCCTTACACTAGGAAACCGAGCTTTAGATGCCTCTCAGAGTCCTCAGCACAAAACTTGCAGAATACACAAAACTCACACAATACATAAAGAGCACCAACATAGATTTCTTAGGTGTTATCGAGTGCAGTCAAACTTACAGTTTGTGGCTGATCATGCCACTATATGTTTTATTAAAGAACATATACAAAAGTGTTCAACGAACATTTTGCCTTTCACATGGAAACTAACAATAAAATTCTCCCATTAAAAACCAGTATGGCCAAAGTTACTATGAGAGAAAAATAAGGAATGATAAAGATTGCCTAAGTGTAAGTATACAAACTTGACCTCCCACCTCATGGGCATGTCACACAGTATACAAGTAATTGCATAAGATCATGAATCAAGTAGCCTCATCAAGTGAAAACAGTGTTGAAAGCTATCCTATGGTAGAGCTTTAGTCAAAGCATCTGCGACATTATCATGAGTATGAAGCTTCTGAAGAATAATGTGCTTAGTGGCTAAGCAGTGTCTAATGAAGTGATACCTCACCTCAATGTGCTTGGTCTTTGCATGATAGACTAGATTCATAGCCAAAAGAATGGCCATATGACTATCAGTGAGAAAATGAGGTTAATGCTGAGGGAAACCCATATGAAAAGAAAGAGGGAAAAGCCACAATGCTTCCTTACATGCCCCAATTGCTGCAACGTACTCTGCTTCTGTAGTAAACAACTGTACATTCTTAAAGATGAAATCTCCAAAAGATAACACCTCCAATAAAACAAAAAATGTACGGCGATTTAGACTCTTGATTGTCTACACAACAGCATAATCAGAATATCTATAACCATGGATGCCTTCCCTCTATCCAAGCATAAAAATTTGTCCTAAGTGTCACTCAGATATCTCAAAATCATCTTGATTGCTTCCCAATGCTTCTTGACAGTATTATACATATATCCACTTACAACTCCAATTGCAAATGCAATGTCTAGTCTCGTAGCTACCATAGTATACATGAGACTACCACTAGCCAAATCATAAGGGATTTTGGTCATAAATTCCTTTTCTTCATCTTATTTGGGGCAATCATCCTTACTCAATTTTACATATGTAGGTAAAGGCAATGCATTGCCACCTTAATGCATATTGAACGTGTGAAGTAATTTGGATATGCACTCATTTTGAGACCTTCATAAAATTATTAAACTTTTGGAACTATTGTCTAGGGGACTCTTTAAGTCCATATAAGCTCTTCTTCAACTTAGAAAGCAAAATCTTTTGGCCATAAACTACATGCTCTCTGGTTTTTCCATATAGATCTCGTCTATAAGAGCTCCATGCAAGAAAGTAGCTTTCACATCCATTTGGACTAGCTCTAAGTCTTCCATTGCAATGAATCCAAGAAACGTGTGTAGTGTAGTCATATTGACTATTGGAGAGAATATTTCCTTGAAATCGACATCTTGTTGTTGCTTACAACCCTTTGCAACATTTCTTGCTTTACACTTTGGAGAAGCACTATCTTATGTGAATATTGGCTTATATACCCATTTACATGGTAAAGCTTTCCTTCCCTTTCGAAAAGGTACTAAATCCCAATTACCATTCTTGTGAATAGAATCCAATTCACTCCTCATGGGATGCTCCTAGTTGACATGATCCTCTATTTGCATAGCCTCTTTGTAGCAAGAAGTCTCACTAGCATCTGTTATCATAACAAAATCCAAACTTAGAACATATCTATCACGTGGATGTGAGACATGTGCATAATGTCTCAATGATTTCTAAATAGGAAAATCAATAGAATGATCTGATTGGAAATTCTCTTGAACATCGGTATGTGAAGCATTTTGATGCATACTAACGGGAGGACTAGTATCGTCAAACATACTCTTCTCACTTCAAACTCCTTAATAATTGGTTTTTTATGCATCTTAGAATCATTGCAAATGACATCACATACTCTTCTCACATCAAACTCCTTAATAATTGGTTTTTTATGCATCTTAGAATCATTGCAAATGACGTCACTACTTCTCATCACAAATCATGTTTTAGGAGCCCATAAGCAATATCCAAATTGGCCTTCTCTACCATATCCAAGAATGCATTTCTTTGAATTATGGTCTAGTTTTTGTCTAAGGTTCTTAGGTATATGATGAATGCTTCATACCCAAAAACTCAAAGATGGTCATAAATATGGTGGCTTCCTATGTCCATAAGTCTTGTGCCACTTTCAGACCTTTGGCAGTACTAGGTGAAAGGTTAATCACATGAACTAGAGTTAATACTACTTCTGCCCAAAAGCCTTGTGAAAGATTTGCATGATGCAACATAGAAACTAATCTATCCTCAATAGTTTTGTTCATCCTTTCAAGTACATCATTTTTTTCTAGGGTACAAGTAGCTATAAGCTCTCTATGCATTCCTCGAGATTGATAGAAATAGCTAAATTCATGTGAGCTATAGTCACCCATAGTATGTGAACATAAAGCCTTGAGATTAGTTTCTTTTTATGCCTCAATTGAAGCAAGCCATTTTGCGAAAGTAGGGAATACCTCATCCTTTGATTTGATAGGATATACCCATAATTTTTTAGTAGCACCATCTATGAAAGTGGCAAAGTAAAGAGGAGCACCTAATGGTATTGTGGGAATAGGACCACATACATCTGTATGAATGAGATCTAAAGGTTAAACTGAAGATTCAACGTGTACCTTATGGACATTCCTATTTTGCTTTCCATAATGATAATGTTCACAAAATGAAAAATCAGAGAAAGATAACACATGTAAGTAGCTAGAATGAGAAAATTTCCATTCCACTACAAGATATGTGGCCCAAACATCCATATCAAATACAAGGCATAGGCTATTTAATAGAGTGTTGTTTGTATGATACAAATAAAGGATAAAGTGAGCCAAATTTGCTTTCTTTAACAATAACCATATTGCCTTTTGGCATTCAAAAAGACTGAGCATAGAAAACCATCTTATAACCAGGTCATCAAGTTGACCAACTGACATCAAAATGCATGATAACTTAGGTACATCACATACATTATGCATACTAAATTTTGAAACATCAATGAATTGCACAACCACATCTCCAACCTTGAAAACATCACACTGATAAGAATCACCAAGTCTCTCAGTACCAGAAGACTTTGTTGCATAAGTAGAGAACCATTCTCTATGTGGTATCACATGGAAAGAAGCACCAAAATCTAGCAACCATGTGTGGGAAAGAGAATTATCCCTAAGAGCCTCAATGGGCATAGTATTATCAAGTATCAACACATCAACATCATTAAAAATAGCATTAATTTCTTCAATCTTAATAATCAAAGCAAAAGTTGTAGGTAGTCATTTAACATGCCCATCAACATTCTATCATTTACCTTTATCATTTTTAATGCATAGTATTATTTCTTCATGTGTCCTTTCTTATGAAATAATGGCATTTGATATCCCTCTTCCTTGATTTACTTCTAATCTTTCATTGAGCATTTGTTTTCTTGTTCTTGCTCTTGACATGTTGCTAATTCTTTCCTTATCAGAATCACAAGCATTATATGCATATCCACTTTGAGTGGCAACCATAGATTTTCTATGAATCTCCTCACTCAAGATTTCTCCTTATATGTCATCATAGACTAGTTTACCACCAGGTGCACTATTGATAATAGCTGTGAAAAATGTATCCCATGATGATGGCAAGGTGCATAGAAACAACACTACTTTCATTTCATTGTCCATCTCCATTTTTTGAGCTTGCAATTGAGAAAATATAACATCAAACTCATTTATATGAGGAGCAATGTTGGAGTTTGAGGTATGTGGAAGCACCCAAACAACACAAGGAAGAAGAAGAAGCTTCAGGCACAATACACAATACTAAATGAATTACCACTAGAATGTACAAAGGTAAATAACCCATTAGGGCAATATGCATATATAAAAGCTAGGGGGAAAAACCTCCTAAAGAGGTAAAAAAGTGCCTCGATGTTCCTAATGTGTTCACACACATCACCACCTAAATATATCAACAAATGCCCCGTGGGAGTGATGTAGTGAACAAGGAGCTGACACTCATGTATAAGGAAGTGCCAAGCTATGTGGAATCAATCCACAAAAAGAAGTGAGCCCAAATCCTTGTAGAAAGCTTCAAACTTATCCCTAGGTAGAGCCCTCGTGAAAAGGTCTCCAATGTTCTTCTGTGTGGGCACATATGTCAAGCTTATCTCTCTAACAGAGAACCTCTCCATGACATAATGATGATGCACATGAATGTGCTTAGTGCGAGCATGGAACATATGGTTCTTCACAACTGCCAATGCACTCTGACTATCAGTGAAGATGGTGGTGGCAGAAGACTAACCAACACCCGAATCAGCCATAAGGTATCTAAGCCACACACTCAACAGTCATTGTGAAAGCTGCCCTATACTCAGCCTCACAAGTAGAAGTGGCCACAATAGGCTGTTTCTTGCTCAACCAAGATATACATGAGCTACCAAGCATGAAACAAAAGTCATTGGTGGAGAGACGAGTGTCATAACAACCAGGCCAATCAGAGTAAAAAAAAACATGTCCCCTCTTGGGATAAAATAATCCAAGTAGCCGGGTACAACTCAAGTATCGAAAGATGCACTTAATCACCTACCAATGCTTGACACCTGGGCAATGCATAAACCTGCTCATCTGTGAGACACCAAACTGAATACCTGACCGAGTAATGCATAATTAAATCAAGCATCCAAGAGCTTGTTGATAGAGAACACCATCAACTACATCTCCAACATCATGAAGACTCAATTATAAACCTGTCTCCATAGGAGTGGCTAGTGGTTTACTGTCTTCAAAGCCAAAATGTTGCAATAATATGTCAATATATTTTATTTGACACAAATCTATTCTGCCATCAATTTGCATAAACTGAATGCCTAAATAATGATGCAAATGCCCTAAACTAGACATCTCAAATCAGGCATGCATATCAACCTTAAAATCAGCAATATGCTTCTTATGAGGACTAGTGTGCAGCATGTCATCAACATACACAACAATGATCAGAAGCACATCATTAACATGCTTAACATATAAGGTGCTTTCAGTTGGACTGTTCTCAAAACCATGTGCAATAAGATAGGCATGTATCTTTTCATACCAAGCACGTGGTGCTTTCTTTTAAACCATATAATGCCTTCTTTAACCTACACACTTAGTTTTCATGCCGTTTCTACAAAAAGCCATGGGGCTGGAAAACATACACTTCTTCATGCAAATCACCATTCAAAAATGTAGTTTTAATGTCCAACTAATGTACATTCCAACCATGATGAGCTGCAAGTGCACATATGCTACGAAGTCATTTGGCAAGTAGGAGCAAAGGTCTCATCAAAATCAATGCCTCTTTCTTGAGCATAACCCTTTGCAACAAGCCTAGCCTTATACCTATCAACTATTCCATCACGCTTATGCTTAAGCTTGTATACCCACTTAGTACCAATGGCCTTTTTGTTAGGAGGCAAGTCAAATAAAGTCCAAGTACCATTTTTCATTATAGCATCATATTCTGATTGCATAGAAGCCATTCGATTTTTTGAATTTTGTGCTTCATCAAAGAAAATAGACTCGTTCTCATCAAAGAGACTAGAGATAGCCATAAGATAGCAATTTGATGCAAAAGAGGCACTATGAGAGCCTGAATGAGTATGATATGATAGAGGTGCATGCTATCACACAAAGTTTGCACCAACCATTTTGGCATAGTTTTTGCTTCAATATCAGCTCTCTGATCAACAAGTGCATCATACAAATCTGCATAAAAAATGGAATGATCTACATCATCACATGAAACATGTAAAGGTTGAGAAGTTGCCTCATTAGGACCTTCACTAGAGTTTCCACTTGTAAAAAGAGGCAGCAAAGTATCATACATGTCTTTGAAGCTAAGAGATGTCTCCTTAGTGCATGAAAATAGTGACTGAATAGCATCTTCCACAAAAACAACATCACGGCGAACCAAAATGCATTTAGGTTGTGGATGATACAGACGACAGCCTTTGCTTTCAGAATTGTACCCAACAAAAATACATGTCACTGTTTTATCATCCAATTTATTGCATTGTTGTTCAGGCACTAATGCATATGCCAGACAACCAGAAACGTGCACATGAGCAAAAGATGTCTTGCAATCATGCCAAGCCCCATATGGAGTGATAGACTGCAATGCTTAGTGGGGCACTTGTTAAGTACATATGTTGCACACATGATAGCCCCAAGCCAGAAACTATGTGGTAAAGCCTGACTCTTGACCATACACCTCCCCATCTCCGTGAGCGACCTATTCTTTTGTTTAGCAACTCCATTTTGTTGAGGTGTATACGACACTCTACACTGATGTTTTATCCCACATTTAGCCAAAATAGCATTAAAGTCAGAAGACATATATTTCCCCCTTGATTAGAAGGGATGGTGCCCATTTTACATGCTGATAGATTTTTAGCCAAAACGAGAAACTGTTTGAAGCATATAAACACTTCGGACTTTGCTTTCAATGGATATACCCATGCATGCCTAGAAAAATCATCGATGAAAGTCACAAAGTGAAGATAGTTCCCAAAAGAGAGTGTCTGCATAGGACCACATACATCACTATGAACAAGTTCCAATTTCTAAGTAGCTCGAAATGAACCATCTTTTGGGACTGAGGAATGCTACATTTTCCCCAAAATATAGTCTTCACATAAGATGTTTACCGAGTGCCTCAAGTTTGGGCAAAGAGGACACCATTTCAGATTTCTACATGTGTAGCAAACTAGCAAAATTTAGATGACCAAAGTGTGCATGCAAATGCTTCGCATCTAACATAGCCTGAGAATCATGCATTTGACTTGCTAAATTATTCATGGATTATTCATAGTCTATTAACTTATACAGCCCATGATATAAAATGCCAAAAGCAATAATCATGTCGCCATTTGATAGATCATGAACTCTACATCTGTCATCCAAAAATCTCACAACCAAGCCAATATTCGCTAAAGTTGAATCTAATAAAGATTCTTCTTGATCCCTAGCACAAACAAAGCATTCGACAATGTAAAAGAACTACCATCAGCAGTAGTCAGAATGATCTTACCAACTCCTATGACATGATAAGAGGAGTTGTTGGCACATGTAACAGTATTCCCTATAGGGGCAAGCTCGAGTGAAGTAAAGAAACCGTGCTATGAGGTAATATGTTTGGTTGCCCCACTATCAAAGTACCAAACACCCCAGTTTATTGCAGAGATACAGTGTTCAGGAGAAGATGGGTCAAAACTACAAACAATAGTAAACATGCATTCTTGATTTTGCACTAGATTAGCAGACTTTGCTTTTGGTGTAGAGGTCTCTGTAACAACCATTCTAGCCTCTTTTTTCTTTGCCTCTTTAGAAAAATTTTCTAGGAAACTCTTTATGACATGATCATTTGCTTCACAGTATTTGCAAAACAATTTTTGCTTTTCTGTTTTCTTCTCATCTCTGTCATCGTTCTTTGATTGTGCAGAATTAGTAGATTTTTTCTTACTAGTAGAAGAGCTCCATTTACCTTTGCCCTTCTCACTAGCCAGGAAAGCTTGATCTGCAACACGCATAATGGACCTGTTTTGTCTAGACTAGTCTTCCTACAACAAAACAAACACTAACTCCTCAAATGTTAAGGCATTTGGATTTCCTTTCATCATGAAACAAAGAGTGGAAGCAAAACTTTGATATGAATCGGGACATCCATTCAAAACAATCTGCACGTGAACTATGAGGTAAGACTTCATCAACAAAAATCAAATGTTCCTTCAAATCTTTGATCTTTGTCAGAAAATTGTCCTTGGAATCACCTTCATTCATGTGCTCACTCTCCAACTCTTCTTTGAGGTAAGCCACACGAGCCTCATTCCTTGCCTGGTATAAAGTGGTAAGTGTATCCCAAGCATCCTTAGCTTTTTTGCAAGAGCAAATGTGAGGAATAATGGCATATGTGACACAGAAGGTTTTCACTGCATTTGCCTGAGCATCTCTGCCATCCCAATGAATTTGCTCTACAATAGGTGCAACAAAAACTGCAACATGAACATGAATCTGTAGAATGTCACCATCTTCGATGCCATCTCCATCAACTTTACTACCTGTATTTGTAGGTGTAATAAGATGTTTTTCAACACCCTGCACAATATTCCATAGTCTTTTTGCGACCAAGACCTGATGCATCATATAAGCCCATAATGGGTATCGTACCATCGAAATTATCTTCAACAACAAACATATGCAATACATCATTGCTTTCAGCCATGGCCACTAACTAAAATACCCAAATGCAAAAAAAATGATTGTATCTCAAAAAGTTGAATTGAACTACCCTATCGAGTTTTGCTAAACCTATAACAGACTTTAAGATGCTTATATTGGCAAACCAAAACCTATATATATCTTTGGCACAAAAAGAGGAAATAGCTTGCACAAGCACTATTATAATGCATTTAGAGGCCCAAATGAGCTCAAATCATGATTTTGGCACCACATAGCAAAGCTGTTTTGATCTCCTAATCACCTTGAGTATGCTTACCAAATTTCGTGTGATTCTAAGACTATGAACGAAGGGGTGTCATTGATGCAGTAGATGAAGTGGTGATGTGCTCTGATACCAACTAGTGGAGTTTGAGGTCTGCGGAGCACCCGAACAACACAAGGAAGAATAAGAAGCTTGGAGCACAACACAAAACACTGAATGAATTACCACTAGAATGTACAAAGATAAGTAAACCATTAGGGCAATATGAGTATATACAAGCTAGGGAAAAAACCTCCTAAAAAGGGAAAAACATTCCCTGGAGACCCTAGTGTGTTCATGCACATCACTACCTAAATATATCAACAAATCCCCCTGGGAGTGATGCGGTGAACAAGGAGCTGACACTCATGTATAAGGAAGTGTGAAGCTATGTGGAATCAATCCACAAAAGGAAGTAAGCCCAAAGCTTTGCAAAAAGCTTTAGACTTCTCGCTAGGTAGATCCTTCATGAAAAGTTCTACAATGTTCTCTTATGTGGGCACATATGCCAAGCTGATCTCTCCAGCAGAGAATTTCTCCCTGATATAATGATAATGCACTCAATGTGCTTAGTGCGAGCATGGAACACAGGGTTCTTTGCAACTGCCAATGTGCTCCAACAACTTGCTGATAGAGAATAGCATCAAATGCATCTCCAACATCATGAAGACTCAATCATAAACCTATCTCCATAGGACTGGCTATTGATTTGTAGTCTTCAAGGCCAAAATGCTGCAATAATATGTCAATATATTTCATTTGACACAAAGCTATTTCTCCAGCAACTTGCATAAACTAAATGCCCAAATAATGATGCAAATGCCCCAAATCAAACATCTCAAATGAGGCATGCACATCAGCCTTAAAATTAGCAATATGCTTCTGATGAGGACCATTGTGTTGCATGTCATTAACATACACAACAATGCTAAGAAGAACCACATTAGGACACTTAACATATAAGGTGCTTTCAGTTGGAATCTTCTCAAAAGCATGTGCAATCACATAGGCATCTATCTTTTCATACCAAGCACGTGATGCTTGCTTTAAACCATATTATGTCTTCTTTAACTTGCACACGTGGTTTTCATGCCCATTCTACACAAAGGCATGGAGTTGGAAAACATACACTTCTTCATGCAAACCACCATTCAAAAATGCAGTTTTAATGTACAAATAATGTACATTCCAACCATAATGAGTTGCAAGTGCACATATGCTACGAACAGTAGTCATTTGCCAAGTAGGAGCAAAGGTCTCATCAAAATTAATGCCTCTTTCTTGAGCATAATCCTTTGCAACAAGCCTAGCCTTATACCTGTCAACTGTTCCATCAGGCTTATGCCTAAGATTGTATACCCACTTAGTACCAATGTCCTTCTTGCCAGGAGGCAAGTCACATAAAGACCAGGTACCATTTTTCATTATAGCATCATAATCTGATTGCATACTAGCAATTTGATTTTTTGAATTTTGTGCTTCTTGCATAGCCTTTGCTTTTAGAATTGTACCCAACAAAAATACATTTCACTCCTTTATCATCCAATTTCGAGCGTTCTTGTTCAAGCACTAATGCATATGCTAGAAAACCAAAAAAGTGCAGGTGAGCAATAGATGGCTTGTGAACATGTCAAGCCTCATATGCAGTGATAGATTGCAATGCTTTAGTGGGACACCTGTTAAGTACATATGCTGCACACATGATAGCCTCAAGCTAGAAACTATGTTGTAAAGCTTGACTCTTGACCATACACCTCACCATCTCCATGAGCGACCTGTTCTTTCGTTCATCAACTCCATTCTGTTGAGGTGTATATGGCACTCTACACTGATGTTTTATCCCGCGTTCATCTAGAAATGCATTAAAGTCAAAAGACATATATTGCCCCCTTGATTAGAAGGGAGGAGTGCCCAATTCACATGTTGACAGATTTTCAGCCAAAACCAGAAACTGTTTGAAGCACATAAACACTTCACACTTTTCTTTCAATGGATATACCCATGCTTGCGTAGAAAAATCATTGATGAAAGTCAAGAAGTAAAGATAATTCCCAAAAGAGGTTGTCTGCATAGGACCATAGACATCACTATGAACAAGTTGCAATTTCTAAGTAGCTCAAACTTAAGCATCTTTTGGAAATGAGGAATGCCACATTTCGCCCAAAATACACCCTTCACATACATGTTTATCAGGTGCCTCAAGTTTGGGCAAAGTGGACACCATTTCAGATTTCTGGAGGCATAGCAAACTAGCAAAATTTAGATGACCAAAGTGTGCATGGAAAAGCTTTGCATCTAACATAGCCTGAGAACCCATGACATAAAATGCCAGAAGCAATAATCACATCGCCATTTGAGAGATCGTGAATTGTACATTTATCATCAACAAATTTCACAACCAAGCCAATCTTGGCTAAAGATGAAACTGATAAATATTCTTCTTGATCCCTGGCACAAACAAAGCTTGATCTGCAACACACATAATGGACCTGTTCTGCCTAGGATGACCTTCCTACAAGAGAATAAAGACTAACTCCTCAAATTTTAAGGCATTTGGATTTCCTTTCATCATAAAAAAAAGAGTGGAAGCAAAACTTGGATATGAATCAGGAAGACCATTCAAAACAATCTGCACAAGCAAACTATCAGGGTAAGACACCATCAACAAAAATCAATTATTCCTTCAAATCTTTGGTCTTTGTCAAAAAGCTGTCCATGGAATCACCTTCATTCATGTTCTCACTCTCCAACTCTTTTTGGAGGTAAGCAACACAAGCCTCATTCCTTGCCTAGTATAAAGTGGTAAGTATATCCCAAGCATCCTTAGCTATTCTGTAGGAGAGAATGTGAGGAATAATGGCATGTTTGACACACAAGGCTATCGATGCATTTGCATGAGCATCTCTACCATCCCAAAAAAATTGCTTTATAGTAGGTGCAGCAAAAACTACAACACAAACAGGAATCTGTAGAATATCACCATCTTTGACGCCATTTGCATCAGCTTTAGTACCTGTATTTGCAAGTGTAATAAGATGTTTTTCAACACCCTACATAATATTCCACAATCCTTTTGTGACCAATAGATGACGCATCATATAAGCCCATAATGGGTAATTGGTACCATCCAAAATTATCCTCAATAGCCAACATATGGAATACGTGACTAATTTCAGCCATGACCACTGGCTAAAATATCCTAATACTAAAAATTGACTTTATCTCAAAAAGTTGAACATAACTATCCTATGGAGTTCTACTAAACCTGTAGCAGACTTCGAGATGCTTATATTGGTGAACCAAAACCTATATATATCTTTGGAACAAAAAGAGGAAATAGCTTGGACAAGCACTATGATAGTGTGTTTGAAGGCCAAAATAAGCTCAAATCATGATTTTGGCCCCACATAACAAAGATTATTTGATCTGCTAATCACCCTGAGTATGCTTACCAAATTTTGTGGGATTTTGAGACTGTGAACGAGGGGTGTCAATGATGCCCTAGATGAAGTGGTGACCTACTTTGATACCAATCGTTGGAGTTTGAGGTCTGTAGAAGCACCTGAACAACACAAGGAAGAAGAAGAAGAAGAAGAAGAAGCTTGGAGCACAACACACAATATTGAATGAATTACCACTATAATGTACAAAGATAAGTAACCCATTAGGGCAATACGCATATGTACAAGCTAGCAAAAAAACATTCTAAAGAGGGAAAAAAGTGCCCCGGCAGTCCTAGTGTTTTCACACACATCACTAACTAAATATATCAACAAGAAACACTATCTGTATCCTTCATGCAAAGGTCATATAACTTTCTTATCAGAATAACTTTATTTGATGCTGTTTCTTTTTCATATGTATTGCATTACTTCTTCGAAACCTCCTCTACACTTTCATAGTTTTGTTGATATTTTTAGGTAGTGATGTGTGTGAACACACTAGGAATGTCAAGACACTTTTTTCCCTCTTTAGGAGGTTTTTTCCCACTGGCTTGTATATATGCCTATCACCCTAATGAGTTACTTATCTTTGTACATTCTAGTGGTAATACATTAAGTATTGTGTGTCATATGCTCTAAGCTTCTTCTTCTTCCTTGTGATGTTCGTGTGCTTCTGTAGACCTTGAACTGCAACAATTGGTATTAGAGCAGGTTGTCACTTCATCTAGGGCATCGTCGACACCCCTTCGGTCACAATCGCAAAGTCACATGAAATTTGGTGTGCATACTCAAGCTGATTAGGAGATTAAGACAGCTTTGTTATGTGGTGTCGAAATCACGATCTGAGCTGGTTTCGGCCTTTGAACGCACTAACATAGTGCTTTTGTAGGCTTTTTTGTCTTTTTGTGTCAAAGATATGTATAGGTTTCGGTTTGCCAGTATAAACATCTCAAAGTCTGCTACAGGTTTAATAGAACTCGATAGGATAGTTTTGTTCCACTTTTTGAGATACACTCAATTCTCTACATCAAGGTATTTTTGTAAATGACCATGGCTGAAAGCAGTGATGTATTATGTAAGTTGGTTGTTGAGGATAAGTTGGATGGTATGAATTACCCATTACGGGCTTATATGATGCGTCATGTATTGGTCGCAAAAGGACTAGGGAATATTGTGTAGGGTGTTGAGAAATGTCCTATTAGACCTGCAAATGCACGTACTGAAGCTAATGCAGATGGCATCGAAGATGGTGATATTCTACAGATTCTTGTGATGACCCGAAAAATTAAAATATTTATTGGTGAATTCTAAACCTCTTTTATATCACTGTTGATCAGTTGTGCTAATTGGATTAACTATTTTGAAAATGTTATCAGGTATGAAGGATGAAGCAAGACATATGTTCATATTAGGATTTACCCTAAGTACTTAATTAATGAGTATTTATATTTATACATGCTAGAAACATGGGTATATAACTCTAGTTCATATGATTTATGACAATAGGGTTCATTTGAAGGTCTCAAAAGGTTCTAATAGGTTCATGTTAGAGTTTATTTATGTTCCAAAGGGTTAATGATAGGGTTTATTTAAATGTTAATGAGCTAATGGTAGGATTCCAAAAGGGTTTTAAGGGGTTTAGTGTGCAAGAATGAAGATTAGCCTTAGTTTGAAGGGTTGAAACAAATAATATTTAATGAAATTAATCTATAATTTAACATTGGTTAACCTACAAATTTAATTTATGGTTTAATTTGTTAATTTAATAGTGTGTATACTTTTAAATACTAAGGTTCTAATTAATTAAACCCTTAAACTAAGATTGAATTAAATGATTTATTTAAAATAAGAAATATAGGCTAATTAAATTAAAAATGGTAAATTAAATGGATAAATAACTAGTGGTCTATATGAGTACTAGGAAAAAGAATGGTTTATAGAAGATGTGTAACTAAAGTGATTGAAAGAGTGGTTGGAATAAATGATGCAATTAAAGGAAGTTAAAGAGAAACTTTAAATGAATGGAGTATATGAAAAATGTTAAAAGAATGGAGTAAGTGAGTTGTGTAAATAAAGTCAATTTAAAGTGTGGTGAAAGTAAGGAGATTAAAGTGTGGTTGTAGATTAAAAGTTAAAACCAAAAGAGTGGATTAGGAAGGACTTGTGTAAGTATTTAAATGTGTGTTGAGCTCAAGTTTCTCCTAATGTTTTTTGCAGGTACTGTCTCCTGCTCTTTACTTTCTTCTGTTTTTCCTTCTTTCTCATTAGACCCTCCTCGTGCTCGGGATATTGAGTCGTCATGTCCTGTTGTGTACGATGATCTTGATATGCCCCATGCTGCTGTTGATTGTCCGGCTGGAAGCATGCCCATGCCTATTCCATGGCTTGGTCTTGGTCCCTGCAGCATTGCGTGTGTGTGTGAAGTGTATGTGTGCGTGAAGTGTGTGTATGTGATGTATGTGTGTGAAGTGTGTGTATGTGATATATGTGTGTATGTATGTGTGTGTGTGAAGTGTGTGTATGTGATGTATGTGATGTATGTGTGTGTATGTGAAGTGTATGTGTGTGTGTGAAGTGTATATGTGTGTGTGTATGTGATGTGTGTGTGTATGTGATGTGTGTGTGTATGTGATGTGTGTGTGTATGTGATGTGTGTATGTGCGTATGTGATGTGTGTTATGTGTGAATGTGTTATGTGTATGTGCGTGTTTGTGTTATGTGTGAATGTGTTATGTGTATGTGCGTGTATGTGTTATGTGTGTATGTGTGATGTGTGTATGTTATGTGTGTATGTGTTATGTGATGTGATGTATGTGTGTGTATGTGAAGTGTATGTGTGTATGTGAAGTGTATGTGTGTGTGTGAAATATATATGTGATGTGTGTGATATATGTGTGTGTGTGTGAAATATATATGTGATGTGTGTGATATATATGTTTGTGTGTGTGAAGTGTGTGTATGTGATGTATGTGCGTGTATGTGCGTGTATGTGATGTGTGTGTGTTATGTGTGTATGTGTTATGTGTATGTGCGTGTATGTGTGATGTGTGTGTGTGTGAGTGAGTTTCCCCCCCTCTCTCCTCTGTCTGTAGCACGCAGCGCGCGCAGAGAGAGAGAGAGAGAGAGAGAGAGAGAGAGAGAGAGAGAGAGAGAGAGAGAGAGAGAGAGAGAGAGAGAGAGAGAGAGAGAGAGAGAGAGAGAGAGATAGGGAGAGAGAGAAGAGAGAGAGAGAGAACAGATAGAGAAAGAGAGAGAGAGAGGAGAGAGAGAGATAGAGAGAGAGAAATAGAGAGAGAGAGAGAAAAGGCTCTCCCTTCCCCTCCACGGCGGCTGCAGACGCAGCGCGCGTGCAGAGAGAAAGAGAGAGAGAGAGGAAGGAGAGAGAGAGAGAAGAGAGAGAGAGAGAGAGAGAAACACTCTCCCTCCCCTCCTCTGTCTGAGCGCGGCAGCGCGCAGACAGAGCAGGAGAGAGAGAGAGGAAAGAGAAAGAGAGAGAAAGAGAGAGAGAGAGAGAGAGAGAGAGAGAGAGAGAGAGAGAGAGAGAGAGAGAGAGATAGGGAGAGAGAGAAGAGAGAGAGAGAGAGAAACACTCTCCCTCCCCTCCTCTGTCTGAGCACGGCAGCGCGCAGACAGAGAAGGAGAGAGAGAGAGAGGAAAGAGAAGGAGAGAGAGAGAGGAAGGAGAGAGAGAGAGAGGAAAGAGAAAGAGAGAAAGAGAGAGAGAGAGAGAGAGAGAGAGAGAGAGAGAGAGAGAGAGAGAGAGAGAGAGAGAGAGAGAGAGAGAGAGAGAGAGAGAGAAAGAGAGAGAAGGAGAGAGAGAGAGAGTTATGCATGTCGGTGTGAGTGTATATGCATGTATGTTATGTATGTGCATGTACATATACATGAGTGTATGCATGTTAGTATGAGGATAAATGTTTATGCATGTTAATTAGTATAAATGCATATGTGAGCATGAATGTATGTACGCATGATTGTATGCATGTTAGAATGTATGTAATTAATGCATGTATGCATGTGCATTAAAGTATGTGTATGAGTTTATGTATGCATATGCATGAAAATTAGGAAGATATGAACTGTGCATATGTGTAAGTGGAAAGTGTGTGCATGTTAGCATAAATACATATGTATGTTAGCATGTTATGTATGCATGAGAGTATGTATGTTGGCATAAGTGCATGTGCATGCATATGAGTATGAGAAGGATGTTTAAAAGTGGTGATACTTTATCTTAGGATGTTATGCATGTGTTCACGTATGAACATAAGTTAGATATGCATGTATTAAGATAGGTAAACATAAATGTTTATGCATATCCATGAGTTATATAAGTGTACATGTATGCATATAAATGTGTGTTTATACATGCGCATAAGTATGTGATAGATTGATGTATGTATATTATGCTTGTATATGCATGTAATGAGCATGTGTATGCTTTAATGTATGTGACTAATGTTTTTAAGTTTCTTAATGATTCTTGTATTATTACTAATATGCTAATGTTTTTTGCAGTGTCGAGAAGCATTGAAGATTAATGAGCAATTGAAGAGCAAATGAAGTGCAGTGAACCTAATGTTTTTTGCAGTGTCGAGAAGCATTGAAGATTAATGAGCAATTGAAGAGCAAATGAAGTGCAGTGAGCCGAATGTTTTTTGCAGAAACATTGAAGATTACAATTAATTGAAGTGAAGACAATTGAAGTGAAGCGGTAGCTTAAAGATCCATTTAAATCTTATTTCCCATTTAGTCAACTATCCAATTGACTAGACATTTATCCAATTGTTTAGGCCTTCCAGTTGTATTAGATTTATTGATTCGAACCATTAGCTTATCAATTAATTTATTTAAGCAGTTTTGCAACAATATTCTTACCCATTACTTTCATCAAGAACCATTAGCATATCAATTAATTCATTCAAACAGTTTAGCATCATATTGTTTCATTAGTTTTTCCATTACTTTCCTTGATGTCTTCTAAGTTAGTTCATGAGTCTGAGCACAGTACTATTGAAAATATTGAAAATATTGAAAATGTTCCGCCAACTCTAGACAGACCAGAACCCTCTAGCTTACCTGAAAGTTTAGTAGAAGAACCCATTATGGAAGTTTCAATCTCATATCAGGAAGCTGTTGCTATGTACGAGGCTGCCCGTCCTTACGGTCCATAGCTAGTTAAAACTATTTACTTTTGGTAAGAAAACTTTAGTTTCAGTCATAGAATTAGGTAATTTATATTGTTTTGTCATTAGAACCCTTATTTCCTTAAGCCTGAGTCCGCTACAGACACCCTGCGTGTGCCGAACGATTTAGGCGGATGACTTGATCCACCATCCGAGCATCTCTCACGACCCGACATTGAACCCGACGTGAACAAACGGCCTTGCAGCTCAGGTATAAAATTTAAATTTTTCGTGCATGTGCATACATGATATCGAAAGGTTGGATTGCAGAAGCTTCTTCATCCGTGGGAGCAGTGGCTTTGTCTTTGACTCCTTGCACTCTTCTAGGTGTTGAGGGCTGTTCCCTAGGGAACTGAGCGCCTCCACGAAGAGTGGCAAGTAGCTATCCTCATCTCGCCACCCCTTTTCATCGACATTAGAAGCAAGAACGTTTGCACAATCATCCATTAGCAACTGATGTATTAGATTTTGATTCTATTAAAAATTGTATAAACTTATACACAAGTCACTCTTTAAGCCTCTTCTTCGATTCAGATTCCAGGTATTTATATTTGGATTCTTTTTGCTTGCACATAATTAAATGAAAATGACATCTAATGTAGAGAATCTTCTGCATGATATGGAAGCACGATTAATTTCGTCTATAGATTTAAAGCTTAATTCCAAGTTTGAGTCCTTAAACTCGTTTCTTTCAATCTTAACTACAGTAGTATCTGATTTTAATGCAAATCTTAAGTCAATAAATACTCAATTTGATCACGAGTTTAGGAATTTAGAAGGAATTCTTCATTATGAACTCTCAAATTTGAATGAAAATATGGAAACAATAGCAAATCATGTAAAAGAAATTTCATCATTCAAAACGATTGGTCATGAAATTGCAAGTTTAAAGGAGAACATTGAAAGGTTAAACAATCAAATACACGAAAGTGCTACATGTGAATGTAAAGATAGATATCAAGTACGAGTTCAAAGTAGATCTATGTATTCTATTGACCAAAATCCTTTACCCGATCATAGAAAAGTTGATCCTAAGGCTTTATATCAAAGACCGAAGAGAACTGTAAGATGCTTCTGGTGTGACCAACTAGGTCATACTTATGGGAATTGTATGGCCTATGAGAAAGCATGTAGCCAACAATTGGTATTAGAAAGTGAACAGAAAATATGTGATTATCAAACGCATCTACCATTGAGATTAAACTTAGGTAGAGGAGGAATGATAGACTATTTTGACCAAGAAAAATTTAGTCCTAAAACCAAACTTCAAAAACAATGGAAACCTAAGAGTCATAAGGAGAAAAGCAATGTATGTCAATTACATTCTATGTACACCAAGATTGTGCCTAAATGTGAATGTTTGGACAATGATCAAAACCTTATTAAACCTAAATCTATGAATAACATTGATCTTCAAATTAAATCTAAGGATCAAGATACATTGAAAAAGTTTAAGAAAGAAGAAGATGTAAAGATAAAAGATGATGAAAATGAACAATCAATTGATGGAAATATAGATATACAGGCGGTTAAAATAGAACCTAAAGTCATAGAAATTGACAATAAATGTGATCAAAATAAAAATGATGAAAGAATAGTACAAACATCTGAACACGAAAATCTTCAACTTCAATCAGAACATGACAAGAATATGGGAAAATGGGTACAAGAAGCCATATGGAAGATTGAAAATAATATCAAAAACTCATCTAAAGGTAAGAAAAAGGAGAAGAATTTAAGTGAATAGTTTTATTGTGATGGAATTGTTTATTGAAGATAAAACATTTCAAATTTTGATTTTTGCTTGCTGCATATATGCTGTTTTCCTAAAAATTAAGAAACATATACCTAAATTGTTTAGTTTTAATGTTTGAAAAGCTAATTACAAACTTATGATTAAGTTTACATTACGATTTGTTTAATCAAAAGAATTCTAAAATATGAAAACACAAAGTTTGTTTCAAATGAAACAAAAACATGTTTGTAATTATGCTTGCAAATGATTTTGATCAATATGCTTGTCATTTCCTAAACGTATGATAAATTTATGATTTTTTTTCTTTCACAAATAAGAAGAAATCTATTATGAAGAACAATTATGAAGAATATTATTATGATGAATATTTTGCACAAAATGATCTTTGTTTACAACAATTATGATGATATACTTTTAAAAGAAAGAAATATATATGATATAAATATGATCATGATAAATATGAAGAACATGAAAAAAATGTTACAATATGAGGATGATTTTATTGATATACCATATGATGAGTAAGAGGAACTTTTATAATCCAGATATGAATTTTTCATTGATATAAAAAAAATGATGCTCATTTATAAAGATACAAGTTAAAAACTTTGAACATTTTGATTTTTCCTAAATTTTATGAACTTTGTTTCATAGGTTGAAAAACCTATTTAAAAAAAATTAAGAATGCATTATTTATGATAATTATAACCACTATGAATTTCTTATGATGAAATTTGTGACATGATGAAGATGAATCTGATAGAATATATGAATTTATATTTGCAAGATAAATGATAATGAAGATTACTTGTTTTGTAGCTTCTATTTTATAAGTGATTACAGGTTCTGAAGATGCATTGATCAAAGCAATTGAAGATGTTATGCTAAAGTTCTGATGAATTTGAAGAGAGCAGATTGAAGATGAAGCAGATTGGAGATGAAGTTGATTTTAGGTCGTATTTTTCTTTGTCATACAATTTTGATTTATGTATTTTCTTTGCATTCATATAAACTAATTTATAAAGTCTGGAATGAAAAATATTATTTATAAAGGACTCTATTTAACCATATTAGGGAAATAAACATAATTTATATTTCTACATTTATAGATTAAGTGAGATTTGTTAAAAATAGAAGGATTTGTAGCTCATTTAGATAACGAAAGTAGTTGTATATATGTAGGAGCATATTGTTGCATGATACATGTCTGTGAAAACCTAGATCTTTCTTGTCCATGCAGCTAGATCCTTAGCTCGGATTAAGGGGTTAAGCCTTTCCCCTTTAAAACAAAAAAGTAGCGAAAAAAAAAAAAAAAGAATATTGACATGGAAGTTATACCTTCTTCCACCCCAAAAAGGTATTTACATTTATTATTGATATGAAGTTTACATCATATTTATATGAAGAAAACTAGTTGTGAAAAAAACACATCTAGTGATTAAAATTGGGCATACAAGGCGGCTATCTGTCCAAGTAGATTTAGTAGATTTCTTTGGCATGCTTGATTGTTCATATGTGAATGCATATATATAACAAAACCTGCATTTGAATGAATGAAAATGAATTCTGTTTTATACTAATCTTTACATAGTTTATAAATGGATAAAATGTAAACTAATGTTTGTTGACTGAAAAGGTTAATAGTTTACCTTTATACTTTAATATGTTTTCATTGCCAGATGTAATTGAAATAAACTTCATGTGCATGTTGAAAAGATTTAAAATTTGATAAGATTAAATATATTTAAAAAAGAATTGATGCTGTTCTATGATTTAATTTCAGGATAATCATTGAAAATGCTGCTTCCCTTAATCTGCAAGTTGGCCCATCGGGATGATGTGCAGGTTTGGTGGCGGTGGATGTCGGGAAGATTTGCATCTTCCAATTGATGACCCGAAAAATTAAAATATTTATTGGTGAATTCTAAACCTCTTTTATATCACTGTTGATTAGTTGTGCTAATTGGATTAACTATTTTGAAAATGTTATCAGGTATGAAGGATGAAGCACGACATATATTCATATTAGGGTTTACCCTAAGTACTTAATTAATGAGTATTTATATTTATACATGCTAGATACATGGGTATATAACTCTAGTTCATATGATTTATGACAATAGGGTTCATTTGAAGGGTCTCAAAAGGTTCTAATAGGTTCATGTTAGAGTTTATTTATGTTCCAAAGGGTTAATGATAGGGTTTATTTAAATGTTAATGAGCTAATGGTAGGATTCCAAAAGGGTTTTAAGGGGTTTAGTGTGCAAGAATGAAGATTAGCCTAGTTTGAAGGGTTGAAACAAATAATATTTAATGAAATTAATCTATAATTTAACATTGGTTAACCTACAAATTTAATTTATGGTTTAATTTGTTAATTTAATAGTGTGTATACTTTTAAATACTAAGGTTCTAATTAATTAAACCCTTAAACTAAGATTGAATTAAATGATTTATTTAAAATAAGAAATATAGGCTAATTAAATTAAAAATGGTAAATTAAATGGATAAATAACGAGTGGTCTATATGAGTACTAGGAAAAAGAATGGTTTATAGAAGATGTGTAACTAAAGTGATTGAAAGAGTGGTTGGAATAAATGATGCAATTAAAGGAAGTTAAAGAGAAACTTTAAATGAATGGAGTATATGAAAAAGGTTAAAAGAATGGAGTAAGTGAGTTGGGTAAATAAAGTCAATTTAAAGTGTGGTGAAAGTAAGGAGATTAAAGTGTGGTTGTAGATTAAAAGTTAAAACCAAAAGAGTGGATTAGGAAGGACTTGTGTAAGTATTTAAATGTGTGTGGAGCTCAAGTTTCTCCTAATGTTTTTTGCAGGTACTGTCTCCTGCTCTTTACTTTCTTCTGTTTTTCCTTCTTTCTCATTAGACCCTCCTCGTGCTCGGGATATTGAGCCGTCATGTCCTGTTGTGTACGATGATCTTGATATGCCCCATGCTGCTGTTGATTGTCCGGCTGGAAGCATGCCCATGCCTATTCCATGGCTTGGTCTTGGTCCCTGCAGCATTGCGTGTGTGTGTGAAGTGTATGTGTGTGTGAAGTGTGTGTATGTGATGTATGTGTGTGAAGTGTGTGTATGTGATATATGTGTGTATGTATGTGTGTGTGTGAAGTGTGTGTATGTGATGTATGTGATGTATGTGTGTGTATGTGAAGTGTATGTGTGTGTGTGAAGTGTATATGTGTGTGTGTATGTGATGTGTGTGTGTATGTGATGTGTGTGTGTATGTGATGTGTGTGTGTATGTGATGTGTGTATGTGCGTATGTGATGTGTGTTATGTGTGAATGTGTTATGTGGATGTGCGTGTTTGTGTTATGTGTGAATGTGTTATGTGTATGTGCGTGTATGTGTTATGTGTGTATGTGTGATGTGTGTATGTTATGTGTGTATGTGTTATGTGATGTGATGTATGTGTGTGTATGTGAAGTGTATGTGTGTATGTGAAGTGTATGTGTGTGTGTGAAATATATATGTGATGTGTGTGATATATGTGTGTGTGTGTGAAATATATATGTGATGTGTGTGATATATATGTTTGTGTGTGTGAAGTGTGTGTATGTGATGTATGTGCGTGTATGTGATGTGTGTGTGTTATGTGTGTATGTGTTATGTGTATGTGCGTGTATGTGTGATGTGTGTGTGTGTGAGTGAGTTTCCCCCCCTCTCTCCTCTATCTGTAGCATGCAGCGCGCGCAGAGAGAGAGAGAGAGAGAGAGAGAGAGAGAGAGAGAGAGAGAGAGAGAGAGAGAGAGAGAGAGAGAGAGAGCGCAGAGAGAGAGAGAGAGAGAGAGTGCGTGCAGAGAGAGAGAGAGAGAGAGAGAGAGAGAGAGAGAGAGAGAGAGAGAGAGAGAGAGAGAGAGAGAGAGAGAGAGAGAGAGAGAGAGAGAGAGAGAGAGAGAGAGAGAGAGAGAGAGAGAGAGAGAGAGAGAGAGAGAGAGAGAGAGAGAGAGAGAGAGAGATAGGGAGAGAGAGAAGAGAGAGAGAGAGAGAGAGGAAGAGAGAGAACAGACAGAGAAAGAGAGAGAGAGAGGAGAGAGAGAGATAGAGAGAGAGAAATAGAGAGAGAGAGAAAAGCCTCTCCCTTCCCCTCCACGGCGGCTGCAGACGCAGTGCGCGCGCAGAGAGAAAGAGAGAGAGAGAGGAAGGAGCGAGAGAGAGAGGAAAGAGAGAGAGAGAGAAACACTCTCCCTCCCCTCCTCTGTCTGAGCGCGGCAGCATGCAGACAGAGAAGGAGAGAGAGAGAGGAAAGAGAAAGAGAGAGAAAGAGAGAGAGAGAGAGAGAGAGAGAGAGAGAGAGAGAGAGAGAGAGAGATAGGGAGAGAGAGAAGAGAGAGAGAGAGAGAAACACTCTCCCTCCCCTCCTCTATCTGAGCGCGGCAGCGCGCAGACAGAGAAGGAGAGAGAGAGAGAGAGGAAAGAGAAGGAGAGAGAGAGAGAGGAAGGAGAGAGAGAGAGAGAGGAAAGAGAAAGAGAGAAAGAGAGAGAGAGAGAGAGAGAGAGAGAGAGAGAGAGAGAGAGAGAGAGAGAGAGAGAGAGAGAGAGAGAGAGAGAGAGAGAGAGAGAGAGAGAGAAGGAGAGAGAGAGAGAGAGTTATGCATGTCCGTGTGAGTGTATATGCATGTATGTTATGTATGTGCATGTACATATACATGAGTGTATGCATGTTAGTATGAGGATAAATGTTTATGCATGTTAATTAGTATAAATGCATATGTGAGCATGAATGTATGTACGCATGATTGTATGCATGTTAGAATGTATGTAATTAATGCATGTATGCATGTGCATTAAAGTATGTGTATGAGTTTATGTATGCATATGCATGAAAATTAGGAAGATATGAAATGTGCATATGTGTAAGTGGAAAGTGTGTGCATGTTAGCATAAATACATATGTATGTTAGCATGTTATGTATGCATGAGAGTATGTATGTTGGCATAAGTGCATGTGCATGCATATGAGTATGAGAAGGATGTTTAAAAGTGGTGATACTTTATCTTAGGATGTTATGCATGTGTTCACGTATGAACATAAGTTAGATATGCATGTATTAAGATAGGTAAACATAAATGTTTATGCATATCCATGAGTTATATAAGTGTACATGTATGCATATAAATGTGTGTTTATACATGCGCATAAGTATGTGATAGATTGATGTATGTATATTATGCTTGTATATGCATGTAATGAGCATGTGTATGCTTTAATGTATGTGACTAATGTTTTTAAGTTTCTTAATGATTCTTGTATTATTACTAATATGCTAATGTTTTTTGCAGTGTCGAGAAGCATTGAAGATTAATGAGCAATTGAAGAGAAAATGAAGTGCAGTGAACCTAATGTTTTTTGCAGTGTCGAGAAGCATTGAAGATTAATGAGCAATTGAAGAGCAAATGAAGTGCAGTGAGCCGAATGTTTTTTGCAGAAACATTGAAGATTACAATTAATTGAAGTGAAGACAATTGAAGTGAAGCGGCAGCTTAAAGATCCAATTAAACCTTATCTTCCCGATTTAGTCAAAATACCCATTTGTTTAGACATTTATCCAATTATCTAGAATTTACATTTGTATTAGCTTATTAATTCATTTAGTCAAACCAATTTAGCATCAGATTGTTTCCATTATTTTCTTTCATGTCTTCCGATTTAAACCATGAATTTGAGCAGAGTCGAATTGAAACTACAACCGAATCCATAGGATTAGTATCAGAAGAACGTATTAAAGATAATAGTACTAATGAAAACTCCATTATTCCAACTATTGAGAATGTCCCGTCAACTCTAGACAGACCAAAACCCTCTAGCTTACCTGATAGTTTATTAGAAGAACCCATTATGGAAGTTTCAATCTCATATCAGGAAGCTGTTGCTAAGTACGAAGCCGCCCGTCCTTACGGTCCATAGCTAGTTAAAACTATTACTTTTGATAAGAAAACCTTAGTTTCAGTCATAGAATTAGGTAATTTAAATTGTTTTGTCATTAGAACCCTTATTTTCATAAGCCTGAGTTTGCTACAGACACCCCGCGTGTGCCGAACGATTTAGGCAGATGACTTGATCCACCATCCGAGCATCCCTCACGACCCGAGAGCGTGCAATTATTCCTCACATTCGCTCTTATAGAACAACTAATGATGCTTGGGATACACTTACGACTTTATACCAGGCAAGGAATGAGGCTTGTGTTGCTTTCCTCCAAAAATACGTGGATAGTGAACACATGAATGAAGGTGATTCAATGGACAATTTTCTGAAAAAGATCAAAGATTTCAAGGAACAATTGATTTTTGCTGATGAAGTCTTACCTGACAATTCACTTGTGTAGACTGTTCTGAATGGTCTTCTCGATTCATATCAAAGTTTTGCTTCTACTCTTTGTTTCATGATGGAAGGCAATCCAAATGCCTTAAGAATTGAGGAGTTACTCTCTGTTCTGTTGCAAGAAAATCACTCTAGGCAGAACAAGTCCGTTATGTGTGTTGCAGATCAAGCTTTCCTAGCTAATCAGAAGGGAAAAGGTAAATGGAGCTCTTCTACTAGTAAGCAAAAATTTGCTAACTTTGCACAATCAAAGAAGGATGACAGAGATGACAAGAAAACAGAAATTGTTTTGCAAGTAATGTAAAGCAAACGATCATGTCATAAAGAATTGTCCAAAATTGGTTGCGAAAGAGGAAAAGAAAAAGGAGAATGGAATGGTTGTTGCAGAGGCCTCTACACCAAAAAGAGAGTCTACTAATCTAGTGCAGAATGAAGAATGGGTGTTTACTACTGTTTGTAGTTTTGACCCATATTCTCCTGAATAGTGGATGTCTGCAGTAGACTCAAATGTTTGGTACTTCAATAATGGGGAACCAAACATATTACCTCACAGTGCAGTCTCTTCACCTCACTTGAGCCTGCTTGAATACTCTCACATGCACCAACAACTCCTCTTATCATGTCATGGGAGTTGGTAAGATCATTCTAACTACTGTTGATGGTAGTTCTTTTACATTTTTGGATGCTTTATTTGTGCAAGGGATAAAGAAGATTCTGTTATTAGTTTCAGTTTTAGCCAAGATTGGCTTGGTTGTGAAATTTGTCAATGGCAGATGTATAGTTCATGATCAATCAAATGGTGACATGATTATTGCTTGTGGCATTTTATATCATGGGATGTATAAGCTCATAGACTATGAAAGGAGTCAGGCTTTACCACATAGTTTCTATCTTGAGGCTGTCATGTGTGCAACGTATGTACTTAACAGGTGTCCCATTGTAGTCTATCATTCCATATGAGGCTTGGCATGGTTGCAAGCCATCTGTTGCTCACCTGCGTGTTTTTGGTTGTCTCGCATATGCATAGTGTCTAAGCAACAACACAAGAAATTGGATGATGAAGTAGTGAAATGTATTTTTGTTGGGTACATTTTTGAAAGAGTCAGGCTTTACCACATAGTTTCTATCTTGAGGCTGTCATGTGTGCAGCATATGTACTTAACAGCAAGCATATGTACTTAACAGCAAGATGATAAAGGAGTGAAGAGTCAGGCTTTATCACATAGTTTCTATCTTGAGGCTGTCATGTGTGCAACATATGTACTTAACAAGTGTCCCACTAAAGCATTGCAGTCTATCATTCCATATGAGGCTTGGCATGGTCGCAAGCCATCTCTTACTCACCTGCGTGTTTTTGGTTGTCTCGCATATGCATAGTGTCTAAACAAAAACGCAAGAAATTGGATGATAAAGCACTGAAATGTATTTTTGCTGGGTACATTTTTGAAAGCAAAGGCTATCAACTGTATCATCAAAAGACTAAATGCATTTTTGTTAGCCATGATGTTGTTTTTGTGGAAGATGCTATTCATCCACTACTTTCATGTACTAAGGAGACATATGTTAGCTCCAAAGACATGTATGATACTTTGCTTCCTCTTTTTATAGGTAGATAGTCTAGCGTTGGTCCTAATGAGGCAACTTTCTGAGCCCTTACAGGTTTCATGTGATGATGTAGATCATTCCATTTCTGATGCAAAATTGCATGATGCACTTGTTGATGAGAGAGCTGATATTGAGGAGGCAAAAATTATAACAAAATGGATGGTGTAGACTTTATGTGATAGCAAATTAGATGCACCTCTGTCATATCATACTTGTTTAGGCTCTCATAGTGCCTCTTTTGCATCACATTGCTATGTTATGGCTGCCTCTACTCTCTATGATGAGAATGAGCATGTTTCATTTGATGAAGCACAAAATTCTCAAAATTGGATGGCTGCTATGCAATTTGAATATGATGCTAATGAAAAAGGGTACTTGATCTTTATGTGACTTGCCTCTTGGCAAGAAGTCCATTTGCACTAAGTGGGTATACAAGCTTAAGCATAAGCCTCATCGAGCAGTTGGCAGGTAAAGGCTAGGCTTGTTGCAAAGGATTATGCTTAGGAAAGAGGCATTGATTTTGATCAGAACTTTGCTCCTACTTGCCAAATGACTACTGTTCATAGCATGTGTGCACTTGTAACTCATCATGGTTGGAATGTACATCAGTTGGACATTAAAACTGCATTTTTGAATGGTGATTTGCATGAAGAAGTGTATGTTTTTCAGCCCCGTGGCTTTGTGCAAAAAGGGCATGAAAACCAAGTGTGTAGGTTAAAGAAGGCATTATATGGTTTAAAGCAAGCACCACGTGCTTGGTATGAAAAGATACATGCCTATCTCATTGCACATGAATTTGAGAACAATCCAACTAAAAACACCTTATATGTTAAGCATGCCAATGATGTGCTTCTTATCATTGTTGTGTGTGTTGATGACATGCTCCTCATTGGTCCTCATGAGAAGCATATTGCTAATTTTAAGGCTGATTTGCATGCTTTATTTGAGATGTCTCATTTGGGACATTTGCATCATTATTTGGGCATTCAATTTATGCAAGTTGATGGCAGAATAGCTTTGTGTCAAATGAAAATATTGACACATTATTGTAGCATTTTGGCCTTGAAGATTCTAGACCTATTACCACTCCTATGGAGATAGTTTTTGTTGGAGTTAGACGTCTGTGGTAGCACACGAACAACACAAGGAAGAAGAAGAAGCTAGGAGCACAACACACAATACTGAATGTATTACTAGAGAATGTACAAAGATAAGTAGCCCATTAGGGCAATAGGTGTATATACTTGCCGGGGGAAAAAAACCTCCTAAAGAGGGAAAAAAGTGCCCCGACAGTCCTAGTGTGTTCACACACATCACTACCTAAATATATCAACAAATCCCCCCTAGGAGTGATGCGGTGAACAAGGAGCTGGCATTCATGTATAAGGAAGTGCCAAGCTATGTGGAAATCACTCCACAAAAGGAAGTAAGCCCAAAGCTTTGTGGAAAGCTTGAAACTTCTCCCTAGGCAGACCCTTCGTGAAAAGGTCTGCAATGTTCTCCTGCGTGGGCACATATGCCAACCTGATCTCCCCAGCCATAAGGCATATGAGCCACACACACTCAACGATTGCTGTGAAAGTTGCCCTATACTCAGCCTCACAACTGGAAGACCACAGTAGGCTGCTTCTTGCTCAACCAAGATATACATGAGCTACCAAGCATGAAGCAAAAGCCACTAGTGGACACACGAGTGTCATAGCAACAACCCAATCAGAGTCAGAAAAGCATGCAAATCTGGCGGTAGTGATCCCCCCTTGGGATAAAACAACCTAAGTAGCCGAGTATCACTCAAATAGCGAACGATATGCTTAACTGCCTGCCAATGCTTGAATCCTGGGCAATGCATAAACCTGCTCATTTGTGAGACAACAAACTGAATATCTGACTGAGTAATGCATAAGTAAATCATGCATCCAACAGCCTGCTGATAGAGAACAACATCAAATGCATCTCCAGCATCATGAAGACTCAATCGTAAACCTGTCTCCATAGGAGTGGCAATAAGATTACAATCTTTAAGGCTAAAATGCTGCAATAATGTGTCAATATATTTCGTTTGACACAAAGCCATTCCACCATCAACTTGCGTAAGCTGCATGCCTAAATAGTGATGCAAATGCCCCAAATCAGACACCTCAAATGAGGCATGCAAATTAGCCTTAAAATCAGCAATATGCTTCTCAATAGGACCAATGAGTAGCATGTCGTCAACATAGACAACAATGATCAGAAGTACATCATTAGCACGCTTAACATATAAGGTGCTTTCAGTTGGACTATTCTCAAAACCATGTGCAATCAGATAGGCATGTATCTTCTCATACCAAGCATGTGGTGCTTGCTTTAAACCATATAATGCCTTCTTTAACCTGCACACCTGGTTTTCATGCCCTTTCTGCACAAAGCCACGGGGCTGAAAAACATACACTTCTTCATGCAAGTCACCATTCAGAAATGCTGTTTTAATGTCCAACTGATGTACATTCCAAGCATTATGAGCTGCAAGCGCACAGATGCTCCGAACAGTAGTCATACGGCATGTAGGTGCAAAGGTCTCATCAAAATCAATGCCTCTTTCCTGTGCATAACCCTTTGCAACAAGCCTAGCCTTATACCTATCAACTGTACCATCCGGTTTATGCTTTAGCTTGTATACCCACTTAGTGCCGATGGCCTTCTTGCCAGGAGGCAAGTCACATAAAGACCAAGTACCATTCTTCATTATAGCATCATATTCAGATTGCATAGTAGCTATCCATTTCTTTGAATTTTGTGCTTCATCAAATGAAACAGGCTCATTCTCATCACAGAGACTAGATGCAACCATAGCATAGCAATCTGATGCAAAAGAGGCACTATGAGAGCCTAAACGAGTACGTTATGGCAGAGGTGCATCTAATTTGCTGTTATGCAAGGTCTGCACCAGCCATTTTGGCATAGTTCTTGCTTGCTCAATATCAGCTCTCTCATCAATAAGTACATCATGTACATCTGCATCAGAAATGGAATTATCTGCATCATCACATGAAACCTACAAAGGCTGAGAAGTTGCCTCATTAGGACCATCACTAGACTGTCCATTTGTAAAAAGAGGCAACGAAGTATCATACATGTATTTGGAGCTAACAGATGTCTCCTTAGTACATGAAAGCAATGGTTAAATAGCATCTTCCACAAAAACAACATCACGGCTAACCAGAATGCATTTAGTCTGTGGATGATACAGACGATAGCCTTTACTTTTAGAACTGTACCCAACAAAAACACATTTTACTGCTTTATCATCCATTTTTCTGCGATGTTGTTCAGGCACTAATGCATATGCCAAACAACCAAAAACACGCAGATGAGCAACATATGGCTTGCGGTCATGCCAAGGCTCATATGGAGTGATAGACTACAGTGCTTTAGTGGGACACCTGTTCAGTACATATGCTGCACACATGACATCCTTAAGCTAGAAACTATGTGGTAAAGCCTGACTCTTGACCATACACCTCACCATCTCCATGAGTGACCTGTTCTTTCGTTCAGCAACTCCATTGTGTTGAGGTGTATACAACACTGTACACTAGTGTTTTATCCCACGTTCAGCCAAAAATGCATCAAAATCAGAAGACATATATTCCCCCCCTCGATTAGAACGAAGGGTGCCCATTTTACATGTTGACAGATTTTCAGCCAAAACCAAAAACTGTTTGAAGCACATGAACACTTCAGACTTTGCCTTCAATGGATATACCCATGCATGCGTAAAAAAATCATCGATGAAAGTCACGAAGTAAAGATAATTCCCAAAAGAAGGTGTCTGCATAGGACCACAAACATCACTATGTACAAGCTGCAAATTCTGAGTAGCTTGAACTGAACCATCTTTTCGAAAGGAAAAACATTGCATTTTGCCCAAAATACAGCCTTCACAAACATGTTTTCCAGGTGCCTCAAGTTTGGGCAAAGAGGACACCATTTCAGATTTCTGCAGGCGTAGCAAACTAGCAAAATTCAAATGACCAAAGCGTGCATGCCAAAGCTTTGCATCTGACATAGACTGAGAATCATTTACTGCACATGCCAAATCATTTACAAATCTTTCATAGTCTATGAGCTTATACAACCCAACACATAAAATGCGAGAAGCAATAATCACATCGCCATTTGACAGATCATGAACTGTACACCTGTCATCAATAAATTTCACAACCAAGCCAATCTTGGCTAATGCAAAAACTGATAACAGGTTCTCCTTGATCCCTGGCACAAATAAAGCATCTAACAAAGTGAAAGAACTACCATCAGCAGTAGTCAAAATGATCTTACCAACTCCCATAATAGGATAAGAGGAGTTTTTGGCGCATGTAACATTATTCCCTGTAGGGGTAGGCTCGAGTGAAGAGAAGAAACTGCGCTGCGAGGTAATATGTTTGGTCACCCCACTGTCAAAATACCAAACATCTGAGTCTACTGCAGACATGCACTGCTCATGAGAAGATGGGTCAAAACGACAGACAGTAGTAAACACCCATTCTTCTTCTTGCAAAAGATTGGCAGACTCTGTTTTTGGTGTAGAGGCCTCTACAACAACCATTCCAGCCTCTTTGGCAGCCAGTTTTGGACAGTTCTTTATGATATGATCATTCCCTTTATAGTACTTACAAAACAATTTCTGCTTTTCAGATTTCTTCTCATATTTATCTTCCTTCTTCGAATATGCAGAATTAGCAGATTTCTACTTACTAGTTGAAGAGCTCCATTTTCCTTTGCCCTTTTGACTAGCCAGGAAAGCTTGATCTTCAACTCGCATAATGGACCTGTTTTGCTTCAAATGATCTTCTTGCAATAGAACAGAGACTAACCCCTCAAATGATAAGGCATTTGGATTGCCTTTCATCATCAACCAAAGAGTAGAAGCAAAACTCTGATATGAATCAGGAAGGCCATTCAGAACAGTCTGCACAAGTGAGCTATTTGGTATAACCTCATCAACAGAAATCAACTGTTCCTTCAAGTCTTTGATCTTCATTAGGAAACTGTCCATAGAATCGGTTTCATTCATGTGCTCACTCTCCAATTGTTTTCAGAGGTAAGCAACACGAGCCTCATTCCTAGCTTGGTACAATGTGGTAAGTGTATCCCAAGCATCCTTAGCTGTTCTGCAAGAGCAAATGTGAGGAATAATGGCACGTTTGATAGACAAAGCTATCAATGCATGTGCATGGGCATCTCTACCATCCCAACGAATCTGCTCTGCAGTAGGTGCAGTAGAAATCGTAGCACAAATAGGAATATGTAGAATATCATCATCTTCGACACCTTCTACATCAGCTTTTGTATCCTCAACAACCAACATACGGAATACATCACTGCTTTTAGCCATGGCTGATGACTAAAATACCTTGATGCAGAAAATTGACTGTATCTCAAAAATTTGTACAGAATTGCCCAGATGAAATCTACAAGACTTGTAGCAGACTACGAGACGCTTATACTGGTGAACAGAGCTGGTATATACCTTTGGCACAAAAAGACAAAATAGCATGCAGAAGCATTGTGATAGTGCGTTCGAAGGCTGAAACGAGCTCAAATTGCGATCTCAAAAACACGCAGAGTATGCTCATAAAAATTCGTGCGATTTTGAGACTGCAACCGGAGGAGTGTCGACGGTACCCTAGATGAAGCGACAATCTGCTCTAATACCAATTGTTGGAGTTAGATGTCTGTGGTAGGCACACAAACAACACAAGGAAGAAGAAGAAGCTAGGAGCACAACACACAATACTGAATGTATTACTAGAGAATGTACAAAGATAAGTAGCCCATTCGGGCAATAGGCGTATATACAAGGGAGGGAAAAACCTCCTAAAGAGGGAAAAATGTGCCCCGGCAGTCCTAGTGTGTTCACACACATCACTACCTAAATATGTCAACAATTTTATGATTGAGTATTCATGATGCTGGAGATGCATTTGATGCAATTCTCTATCAATACGCTATTGGACGATTGATTTACTTATGCATTACTCATCTAGATATTCAATTTGCTATCTCATAGATGAGCAAGTTTATGCCTTGCCCAGGTGCCAAGCATTGATAGACGGTTAGACATAGTTTTTGCTGCTTGAGTGGTATCTGTCTACTTGGATTATTTTATCCCAAGGGGGGATCACTACCATGAGATTTACATGCTTTTTTTGACTCTGATTGGGCTAGTTGCTATGACACTTGTGTGTCCACTAGTGGATTTTACTTCATGATTGGTAGCTGCAATAGCCTAAGAGTTAGGACCACCACGTGCTAGAGTCACCTCTCGAGTTAAGTCCACTGGACTCAAGTTAACTCACGTTAACTTGAGTTAGAAGGCTCTAGAGCTCTTTGGGAAAAACTCTCTCCCTATGCTCCCCATGGAGATTGAACCCAAGACCTCCTCCAACACAACCATGAGACTTAACCATTAAGCTAAGTGGATTACTTGAATATGAGAGCACATGAACTTATGCTTGAGTCTATTCTTGAGATCTTTGGTCCTTCAAATGAGTGACCAAACGGTATCCGATTTCAGATCTGTGTGAAGCCATCGAATCCCTAGATCATAGACTTTCTTTATTACATTCTTCCCCCCTTGGGAAAGATTTTCATCCTTGAAAATAGAGCTATATACATACTATAGGCATCACTCGAGCGTCATGTTCCAGAACTGGAAGAACATGGTCATGTTCTAAAACTGGAAGAACATGTCTCATCTATGTGGTGGCATCCCTGTCCAAAAAATTCAAAACACTGTCTCATTTTACAGTTTGATGAACTCGACAAAGTACAAACTAGTGAAAGAATAATAAGGGTGGATCTTAAACACATCCCTCGCCAATTCACATTTCTTGGATGTGCGATCTAAGCACAAACATATGAACTAGGTGGATTCAAATTACTAGTCCATTTCTAGGCATAACTGGTGCATGGACTTAGTAATGAAGGTGGGATTCTTATCCCATACAAGACTTTGAGAACTCTTGATTCACTTGAATTTGTTTTGGATAACTTGAAGTTTGGTTGTCTCAAACATCTAACTTAGATGTTTGTACAAGAGTTAACTCCCAACCAACAGTTAGTTGATTTCATCACCTGACTTGAGGACTGCTTTATCCTAATGAGTTTAAAAATCCTATGTAAACAAACTGCAGGAGAAAGTTTACCATTTCGGTTGAGTCAACCATACTAACTTGACCAATACAAATTCAAAATGAAAATTGTCCAACTTAGGACACTTCCTCAAAGACTTTAACTGAAAGTTCTTGGGAATAGTCCATCTATTAAGCAATTACTAATTTCTTTATTCTAGAGTATAGTGGACTCTAAGAAATTAGTTACGCTATAAATTGAAGCAAAACTTAAATGAATAAGTCAATCTTGGACTTATCATCTTTTGAAGATTAAAAAGGTTCTTGTACACAACATCTATCTAGGACATTCAATTTAGTTATCTAGTTCTAACCAGCTAACCCTCGTCTTTTGCAAAAGGAATCAGATACCATGTCTGAGCCGATTCCAAAAGATTTGAAAGTGGAAAGAAATAACTAAAACTTTGTACAACCAATTCAATCTTTGAAGAAGATACATAAACTTGCTATGAGTCAATTTCTAGATGACATAGGACTTTAACTTCTCAAAGATCTGTTTTAACAAGGTATTGAAGCATTTTCTTTATCTTTAAGATAAATAAACTGGATTCTCAAAAAGATTCAAAGCAACTTGATGACATCAACCAACCACAAGATACTAGTGTGGTAACCAACATCAGTGTGTTGACCCACTGAGGTTCTGTTGATGAGTTTAGTATTCAAATTATGCTTCTCTTGAGACTAAGTTCACGTCACATTCAATCTTTCAGACTCCTTACTGGGAATGTAATTCTTGTGCATTTCTTTGAGTCAAAAGAGTGAATTTACCAAGTTACACTAGGAACTTGATGCTTGACTTAGTCAATCAAATCCTTGGTTGAAAAGATCAACTCAAAGTCCAACTTTTTCATAAATTTATCAAATATTTCCGAATTAACAACACTTTATCTTGAAGTTTTTTAAGAAGATCTTGGAAGTTACTTACTTCATATCTTCTGTTTCTTTATTTTGAAGTTATCTTGAAGTATCTTAAGATACTACTTTCATCCTCTACGAATTAAACTTTCCTTGAAGCCTTAATTCCCTTGAGGATCAAACCTAACTTCAAACTCCAAACTAGGACTAAAAGATAATTATCATCCCACGGTCCGATGTCCCATACCATCTTTCCTACATCAATCTGAGTATAAAATTTGGTGTCCCATACCACCCTATTTTATATTCACATTAATGTGTGGGTGATACTTATCCTAAAGTTAAAACATCTCTTGATAGAGTACCTTCTTGCTTCAATTCTTGACAAGAATTTTGAAGTTTCAGGCATTATCTCTAACTAGATATTCTAGGTTTTGATTCCGTCACATGATCGTCTCACAATCATGTGGTTTGACTTGGAAACTTGAAAACCTTTTGATGGAGCATCCATTCTTCTTTGCTAGGGTTTTCAAATGAAAACCAATTAAAATTCCAAGTTCTTGAATTTTCTCAAATTCAAGTGCAATTGGTTTATCCTTGACCAATTTTATAGTGACAAGAGCTTGTGACTTCTTGTCTTTAGATTCCTTTCTTTACTGATGCTTTAGGTACCTACCTCGGGGACTTTATATAGGAACCTTTCTACTGCTTAAGTCTTAAGCATCCAATCATTCTTTTTGGATTTGTACCAAAATCCCTTTAGGATAGGCAAACATTTGTTTTATCTTCCACAGACTTAATTACCATTGACACGGTTGCAGACTGCATACTTGGAATATTTACTCTGCTCAAACTTGGAACAACTTACTATTTCAATTGCCAATACTTGGGAAAACTTCACAATAGTTCCAATCACAATTATCTTGGACAACCATGGCCAAGATTGATCAAGTCTTGTTGATCATGCGATAATAATAAAGAAGTTGTCTTTATCATTAAGATCTCTTAACTATCTAAAGCTTCTTTGCTTACCTGTAGGATTTTTAGAGATCTTTCCCTTACTCAAGTCCAAGCATACACTAATGCCTTTCAGATTCCAAAGCTAAGAATCTTTGATATACCTCTAGGTTATATCACTATTTGGACTTGAGTACCAATACTTGAGGTTTGGAATTCCTAGGGAACTACTTACCAACTAAAGAGTATGAAGAACTTCATTCTCAATACTGGAAGAATGTTATTCTTCAAAGACTTGAAATTCCTTCTAGGGAACCAAATATCTTGAGAAAATGGTTCATCTTGGAATCTTTTGCAATATTGGAAGGATATTTGAAAGAAATTCTTTCAAACAATATTCAAAAAGTTTACTGATTCAATTGTATTCATTTCTTGCGTATCAAACTAGAGACTAAATATCATCTTTTGGATATGGTTTCCCATGCCACTATGAACGTTTAAGCTGAACTTTCATTTATGTGATATTGACTCTTATTCTTGAGTTTGATACAAGAGTCATTATTATCAGTCAATCCTTAGATGTTACTAGAGTCCTTTAAACATATTTCACCAATCAAAATTATGTTTAAAGTCCAAGCATCTATTGATGATTGATCCAATAGTAATGCAACTATGAATAGATAACTTTGAACTTTATAGCCTATGAAGGAAAACTTCACACTTGCTTCAAGTCATTAGGAACTTATCTTACTTCCTAAAGATTGCTTAGCTAGTTGCATCATTTATCAGAGATGCAACTATAGAACAAAACATCCTCTTATTGACATCAAAAATCAATTGATTTTGAGGTTCAACCTTTTATTTCCATCACTCCTTGGGATGAGATCAAATGAAAACTTATAAAAGCTTCATAGTTTTTCTTGGCACCTTCATAATATAACATCATCATTCTTTGGTCCTATCATATAGTATGAATTTATGTGTATTTTTGGGAAGAGTCCGTGAATCAATTAAGTTCCTCTACTTGGATCGTCTACCTTCCCAAAAATAAATTCATCTTGAACATGGTAGGAGAATGATCTCTCATGAAATAGGAGGCTTGACTATTTCATTTTAGCGATTCTCTTTTAGGAAATATCTCGATTTCTAAAAGTCACGTACAGAGGTTTCATCGTGAGATACGAATCTTGAAACCACAAAGAAACTTCTTAGAACTTTCGATATCTTCTACATAGAAGAGTGCTCATGGAACTTGGAAATATAGTTGAAGTTATCATCCAATCTTGGGATGCTTGCGAAGTTACATAAAGTATGTAACTAATCAACTAAAGCTTATCCGCATGATTTTCTAAGTATCCGGGACTTAGAGTCATCATACATCACAAAAGCTTTGCAAGTAATTATATTTTCTCGATCATCAAGAAAATTTAATACTTAACTTTCTCCTAGTGCTTAATTATACCTAGAAAGACATGAAATATACTTAATTGCTATTAAGTATTTATTTTTGATAATGGAGTATCAACTTGGGAAGAAATCGGCTAATTTCTTGAGCTGCAAACTAGAACTAGTATGTCTTTGCAACTAACTAGTCCTTTGTCTTCCCTAATGTCAAACCGTGAGCTTTATAAAGTAAGATAAATACTAAGAGAGTACATCTTCATATCTACTTGCAAACAACATCCTGTTCTATTATGCAAATGCATGTGCCTACATGCAATTCCATATGCTCACATGCGTATGCGTGCATATTCTTTGCATGCCCAAAAAATAATGCAACAATCATGCATGAGCTTGATGCATGACTTTTCCTTGTACGAAGAATGTATATCATGTAGTCTTGATGCATGAATATCCTTTCATTTGTCCTAATGCACTATGATATAAAAACATACCCTTGAGGTGCAATAAAAAGCTTACTCAATGGAAACAAAATCTGGAATTAAACTACCAAAATACATTCTTTGATGCACAAAGATCTTTTTTTTTTTAAATGAAATCTTTCCTTAATGCAAACTAATGCTTGGAATGATAAATGGATTGTTTCATTATCCTAATCTAGACTTAATTGATTGAAATCTTGGCTATTTCAATATGCATCTAGGATTAAGTGTAGAATAATGAAAACAAGATAAATCAAGCATTAAGGCCAAGTAGAAACTGGAAAATACTTATCTTTGATCATAGCTTCATCCATCCTCTGATCCTTAGGAAGAACCACTCCCCCTCTTTAGCATCTCATGCTTCTAGCTTTGAAGAAATAAAGTCCTCCTTTGAGCTTGATGCAGAGCTGGGGCTTCCCTTCTTATATCTTCCACAAGTTTCAAAAGCTCAAATCCACAATCTTCAGATACCACATACGTGGCTAGAAGTAGTCCCTAATGATTTGGTTCGTGGAGGTCGACTTGATTCTAGCTGAAAGTGCTAGAATAATGACAAAGTTAGGCCTCCAGATCTTCAATCCACTGCTCCACTTCCTTTAAACTTCTCCAAGTCTTTAACTTTCTTTGGCTTTGCTCACCAAAGATATGCTCTCAAGCTTGGTTGGGATACTAGCAAACAAAAGCCTCAATTGTAGTGCTTCAGTCTGCTCCGTATTGTTCAAAGATCAACTGCCACCTTTGATGCTTGCTTCCTTGGCTAAGGGAGAGTCCTAAGAATCAATAGATCTCGGGTTCCAACACCGAACTGGGCGGCCTGCAATAGTTTTGCTCTCGAATTATGGATTCTTCAGCACTGAATGGAGACTAGAAGCGGCTGCGGTGATAGGAGTTCACGCTTGATGTTTGGCTTTGTGGATAGAAGAGGAAGAACCTTTGTAGATGGTGCGAGTTCAAGACCGGCAAGCTGCAATCTCCCTTTTGTAACCTCTTATCCACTTGATAAGGTCTACTTCAGCGCCAACCTTATATAGACAGGAGCTATCGCCAATTCGCGAACGACTGTTTGGCTTTGTGGATAGGCGAGCGATCTTCCCAAATGGAGGACGTGGGTTCGATTCCTGTGTTTGCTCACAACAGAGGCTAATCTTTTTGGTAAGCTTCTCCTTATGCTATACCCACCAAGAGTTCTTGGATTCAGGTTGATGCTTCGAAAGAGCCGCGAGCAGAGATTGATGAGCAAGGAGCTATGGAGAGAGAAAATTTATGAGGAAGAAGCTATGGAGAGAGCTATGGAGAGTGCTCTGATACCAATGCAGCAACCTAAGAATTACGACCACCACGTGCTAGAGAGATGACTCTCCTCCCAACGTTATGCTTGTATATATAGCTGCTTGAATCAACGAGGATCACAAATGTAACTAGAGTCCACAAGTGCATGTGCAATCTCCTCCACTTCTTTCATATCTACCACTAGAGTCTACTAGTGGCTGGAGTAATCTCGACCACTGCTTTACTACCTTCCACTAGATTCCACTGGTGGTAGTTGTACTCAGCTCTCGAGTTAAGTCCACTGGACTCAAGTTAACTCATGTTAACTTGAGTTAGAAGGCTCTAGAGCTCTTTGGGCAAAACTCTCTCCCCATGCTCCCCATGGGGATTGAACCCGAGACCTCCTCCTTCACAACCATGAGACTTAACCACTAAGCTAAGTGGATTACTTGAATATGAGAGCACATGAACTTATGCTTGAGTCTATTCTTGAGATCTTTGGTCCTTCAGACGAGTGACCAAACGGTATCCGATTTCAGATCTGTCTAAAGCCATCGGATCCCTAGATCATAGACTTACTTTATTATAGTAGCTCATGTATATCTTGGTTGAGCAAGAAGTAGCCTACTGTGGCCACTTCTAGTTGTGAGGTTAAGTATAGGACAACTTTCACAACGACTATTGAGTGTGTGTGGCTTAGATGCCTTATGGCTGATTTGGGTGTTGGTCAGTCTTCTGCCACCACCATCTTCACTGACTATCAGTGCGCATTGTAAATTGCAAGGAACCCTGTGTTACATGCTCACACTATGCACATTGAGGTGCATTATCATTATGTCAGGGAGAGGTTCTCTACTGGAGAGATCAGCTTGGCATATGTGCCCACGTAGGAGAACATTGCAGACCTTTTCACAAAGGCTCTACTTAGGGAGAAGTTTGAAGCTTCATCAAAGCTTTGGGCTTACTTCCTTTTGTGGATTGATTCCACATAGCTTGGTACTTCCTTATACATGAGTGCCAGCTCCTTGTTCACCGCATCACTCCCAAGTGGGATATCTTGATATATTTAGGTAGTGATGTGTGTGAACACACTAAGACCATCGGGGCACTTTTTTCCCTCTTTAGGAGGTTTTTTCCCCCGGGTTGTATATACACCTATTGCCCTAATGGGTTACTTATCTTTGTACATTCTAGTGGTAATACATTGAGTATTATGTGTTTGCTCCAAGCTTCTTCTTCTTCCTTGTGTTGTTCATGTGCTTCTATAGACCTCGAACTCCAACAATTTAATACTATAAAGTAAACATTATCTACCACATGCAATTGAATGGTAGACCTAGCCATTTCATCTAGCTCATCCCAATCATCATCATGCATATCAACATGGTTCTTTGAGAGTCCATTTACTGGCTTCCACTACCTCCTCTAAATCAACACATCTTTAATCTAATTCTTCCATAGAGAAAAGTTTGTTCCATCAAATTTTCGGATCTCAAAATGGTCTTTGCCTTGTTAGTTATGGCTCATCTTGAGAACACTAGCAGTAGACCTATATCCTCCAAATGTGTGTGAGATTTCTAATGCCATGATGATAGAGAACTGACCACAATGAAAATGGAGTATAGTCCAAACACCACTAAGACTAAAAAAGGATGACCAAGTGTCAGATTCTAAGAAAACTTTGATCAGAGTCTCCCTAGAAAAATGGATTAATGAACAAAAATGACCAACCAAAGGATTATTTGAGAGTGTATGTGCTCACACCAATAAGTGTTTCAAGGAGTAAATTTGACCGTTGTATAGTTGAAAAACAAAAACTTGGAAAACTTTTTCTAGAGTCTCCTCTGCAAAATGAGCATACTCATTAAACGACTAGTACAAAAATATAAACCTACATAGTGAATCATAGACTCCACTACATATAATCACTTAACCAAAAGAAGCCAACTAGGTTTATCAAGCACCTATGATACATCTACCATGTTGAGGCTGGGTAAGCCTTCCACCTACATCACCAAAGAGTCCCCAAAATCTGAGTGTCTCCAAGTTAAAAAATCCTCACCAAGACCCTCTTTATCAATGTCAAAATATTTATGCAAAAACATAACCACTATGTCAATGACCACATGGACATACATAAGCAGTATCCAAAGAAGCATACATAGTGTGTATGTGCTCACTATACATAATAAAATGGCAATGAAAGGTTGAATTTGAGTCCATACACTAGCCAACAACACCTACAAGTGTTCACCAATTCTCTTCATTAGGCTTAGAAAACTTGCATGAACTTGCAATGGCTGCTCACACCACAATTGAAAAGCTTTCAAGAACATGTAGATTTACTAGTGTGCTTGAAAACATAGCCCCAAAACTGAATATTTATTGTTGGAGAAGTACAAAGAACACTCTTTGTGATTTTCTTGAACCTATGTAAAGAGAAATAAGCATGAAAGTACTCAAACATGGCTAAAAGAATCACCCAAAAAATGCTCCAAAATAGGCTTTGAAAGCAAAGAATGAAGCTTTGAGGGCATACAAGGTAGATTTAGCTTTAATACCAAACAAAGTGTTCTGATGACAATGTAACTCGCTAGATTCTCCTTTCCAAGGGCTCCACAATGATACCCTTGCACTAGGAAACTGGTCTCTAGATGCCGCATAGAGTACTCCACATAGAACCTGTAGAATACATAGAAACCACATAGTACACAAAGAGAATGAACAAAACTTTTCTAGGTGTTACAAATGTAGTCATATTTATAGTATGTGATTGAATAGGCAACTATATTTTTTATTAAACAACATATCTAAAAATGTATGACAACCATTTGGCCTTTCACATGGACACTAATGGTATTAGCAAGCCCCCAAAAAAGTACAAGCCTCAATGAAGGAAAAAGTTCATGATAAATCTTACATTATAATAGAAGGAAAGGAGAACATTCCTTCAATTGTTAGGCTTAGTATTTGTAAGGGTACCAAGTAGATTAAGATTCTGAGGAGCTACACTTGGAGCAGATTTGATACAAATTTTAGTAGTTGTTTTAAGCTCCTTCTTACAAACATGAAGAAAATATTCTTATCCATTAATGTATACCTTCTAATTTATGCGAAACCAAATATGTCAAAGAATTTGGGCTCTTTAGAGTCGCCACAGAACAAGATCCAACCTTCTACAAACACCAACAAGAATTTGCTAGTAACCAAGATTAGGGATCCCAACAAGTTGGCATAATTTATTACGCAAACCACAAAACTTCTAAGCATTCCAACAATTGATATAAACATGGGCAAGATCCTCCTCCCTATCATAGAAACAATAGAGTTCTATAATAATGATTTATGTCTTAGCTTTGTTCCCTTTTCATATTCCATTGTGGATAATAATCCATTGAAGAGCAGAATGGTAATAGCAAGGGGAAGACCCAAATAGCTTTAAACCTGCATCTCCACTATTTAGGACTCCACTGAATCAACCATCTTCTATTGAGCTTATCTACAATGATATTGATGGATATCATCTGCCCTTTGAAGTGTAAGTACATATCAACAACAACCATTTGTCAACCATTTTGTTAGTTTTACATCTTTTTAGAAAAGTCTTTAGCAACTTCTTATGGTGAAGAAGAACTTGTTTGCAAGTAGTAGATAAATCAATAAGTTCTATTATCACAAGATCATCAATCAACTCACCATTCTAAATAAAAATATTCCAAGATTCAAGCCCTTTTTTTCAATGCTTTTTTTCTTAATATTGAGTTTCCAATGCTCTATCCAACTAGTCCACATAGTCTCCTACAAAAAGATGGAAGCATTGGTAGAGAAACTAGAATTCAAAGTGTAGCATTGTTTAAAATCCATCCATTCTTTCCACATATTGCAAACCAACCTACTACTTGTAGGAACAAACAAACAGGTGAACTGAAAATATCCCAAAGATCATTATTATTCCGCGCTTTGTATTTTCTAACATAGAAGATAGACCAATTTATTTTTATTAGACAAGACGAGAAGTAATTAGATTCAGTAGCTCTCATTACCCATTTAGAAGACATGTTCTTAGCCATTCTAATGGGACAACGAATCCCCAAACCACCTTCTTATTTACTCATACAAAACATATTCCAGGCATTTTTTGAAATTTCCTAATAATTAGGGTTCCCTCCCCAAAGGAATCTTGTAGGAAAGGCAAAAACCTACAACAACTGCTTTTTAACAGACATTAAACAAGCAAGGAAGTAAGTGATAGAAGGCAAAATATAATGGCTGAGAAAAAACACTATGTGTGCCATATTATGTAGAAGAGACATCCATTTTAAAACCCTATTTTTGAATTTATTCAACATCTAATCCCATCTTTGATCAAAAGTAATAGTAAACCCCATAGGTATTCCAAGCACATGAAAAAGAACACCTTCTTGAATATTTCCATGCTCAATATTGGCAATACAAGAAAGAATACTATTTTTGGAAGATTGAAAAGAATTTTTCATATTATTGAATTTAGACCCACCATCAAAACAAAAACTTCCAAGCGATTCAAGAATTTTTCAATATAATTATCATTAGATCTAGGTCAACATAATAATATCATCAACAGAATCTATAATCCTAACTAAGAAGGGGCATTAGGGATGTCAATAGCTTGAATGGTACCTTGGTTCATACAATCCTTTCAAAGCCAACGGAGAGCATCACTAGTGATAACAAAGAGAAGAGGAGCAAGAGGGCGACCTCATCAATAAAAAAAAGAATAGTCAATCTTTATAAATTTTCTGTTGGAAATTACCTTTTTGTAAGAGAAAAAAAATGAAAACCTTGTATTTTAGTAGAATAGGATATCATAACTTTTGTTAAAATGAGGAAGAATCTTCTTCATGGATAGATATAACTTATATATATATTTTTAGATTTTTTAGAGCTCTCAAGATAGTAGATTTTATGAGAAGAAGCTTTGGAGGACCTATTTTAAGTGTGAAAAGGGACACTTAAAAAAAGGTATATAAGTCAATTATGACTCATTTGTAGGGAATCGTATATTTTGTTAATTAAGTAGAACTTGAAAGCACTTTTTTCTTCAAGATCTCCTCATCAAGCTGTAATGGTGATTTCAAGTGGACTTCTTTAGTATTTCTCATGGATTTATCATGGTTATGAGTAGTTCTTTGAGTGTTTTATGCTTCCATAAATCTAGCTTTATTTTCTAAGCTCCATTAATCCATCATATTATTGTTTCTTCATGATTGTGTGAATTCATCATAATTATCACTAGGGTACATGTACTAAAAGTTAAATTAAACTTTAGCATTGTCTTTATCATGAAAAATAGCACACTTTAGGAACCAAAAATACTGAAAAAAGCTTATTTCTAACTCAATCTACAAGAACTATAAGAATTGTCAAGAACTTTTGTGGAATCTTTGATGATACTAATATTTTAATGACAAGTCTTGGATTTCATTCATAAAGAAGGGCGTAAGGTCTTAGCATGCTCCCCCTTTTGATAATTTACGTGTTTGAGGTTGTTGGTCCTTTATGCTATGATGATTGGAGAGGAGTACAACAAACATTTTTTGGTGTTGTTTCTAGCAACAATGGAAGCAAAGCTTTGGACCTTGTTGGATCTCCAAAGTTGATGGTAAAAAATGCTTATTCAAATACTTTTGGATCACCAATTGTGGAAAAGATCAAAAGGTTAGTGAGCCGTAGTTTTGGAAAAGATATTTCTTCATTCATCGTTTTGAAAGTAGTGTAAGACTTGTACGTTGCTCTCTAATTGTATATATGAGATTGCAATATGTCATCATACGATTATTAGCAATCTTCGGTAAATTGTCTTTACTTGTTTAGGAAAACATAAAAACAAAGGGGTTGAATATTTCATGAACAAAGATGAGAATCCATTGGACAATCAACTCTTAGAATAGAAAAGGAGAAGGGGTGGAAAAGATTGAAGAAAGAAATTGTATGAATTTTTGTTAACTTGAAAATCATTTCTTTGAGAATAATCATAAGTTTTGTTGATTTGCAGGCAAAGAGGGAAAGAAGAAGCAATATTGGAAAAGTCAAGAGTCTTGATTAGAAAAGTTGAACAAAAAGTGGAAAAAAAGGGTTATCTCAAAAACATGATTTTCTATAAAGAAGCAAAATTCTATGGGAGGTAAGGATCACCAAAAAAATTGCAAAATTGAAAAATATTGAATTTTTGGGTAGAAGGTAAGGAGTATCAAAACTCAATCCACAAGTCAAATAAGAAATTTTCATTGAAAGCATGAAAATCACGGTTGTGAGCAAATAGTATAAAATTGGGACTTAGCCAAAAATATGTTCATTGTGTGAGAATCTAGGTGAGAGAATAAGCATGAAATCTTGATCTGTAGAGAACTAAGGAGGGAAAAAGGAGAATAACAAAATCTCAATTTTATTGAAGTATCATTTCTATGGAAAAACTTGTTATATGTGTGATATTTTATATTGCATGGAAGTATAATAGAAAGACACATTTGGTAGGTCCAAGAAAGCATTAAAAAAGACAAAAACATTTCTTCATAAAGGCACATAGAATCACGATTTTATTAAAAAAAACACGATTCTCTAAAAAAATAGAATTTTTTGAAGAGAATCATGAAAATTCATGATTGTGAGCAATCATTATTGTGAGAGAGAATCATATGATTGTAAGGGTTCAAAAAAACATTTGAGAACTCATCATTTATCCAGAATTTGAAATGGAGAAAAAAACACAAAATATAGATGATGATCTATGTGATGCTTATCTATTCAAGATAGAGATCATACCAAGTTGGGTAAAATATTTGGTACCAATATTATCAATTGGACCAAAGAATACCAATTTGACTCCTAAAACATCTGATTTTGCAAAGTAGAAATTTCATTCTATTGATAGGACATCTATACTATTTGAATAACATACGAGTTTTGGAATATTGTGTACCTAAAGAAGAACAACAAAAGGCACATCTTTGGAATCTCTATTTATATGTTTCAAAGATTCTTACTCTAAATAACATGGAAAACATAGGAGCTCATTGGCCAACCAAGGAAAGAGATGTGGAGACATATGTATCTCAGTGTGAGAGTTGTGCAAATGAACAAAGAGATCAACCTATAACCTTGTTTTGGTTTCAAGAAAACCCTGAATGAAGTAACCATATAGTGGAATATATGACACAAGAACCTCGTAAAGAAATGATTAAAATGGATTCAAATACAAGAAATTTACAAGAGATGTGTAAGGAATTTTTACTCATAAATGAGCAGTTATACAAAAGAGAAATGAATGGATATTTGGGAATCTGTGTAGCTGAAGAAAAATATTTGGAGATGTTGGGAGTGGCTCACTTAGGCATAGTAGAAGGTCATTTTTCAAGTGAGAGAAATGCTAAGTTGATCCTCTATTCAAGATTTTTTTGACCAACATTATTCCAAGATGCTTTGCAAATCCTTGATATTTGATAGATTCTTTTGTAAATGTGGATTGTACTTCATAGGACGTATACATCCAACAACTAAGAGCTCTCATGGAGATTACATTATAGTGGCAAAAATGTATTTAACAAAATGGGCTAAAGCTAAAACTATTATCCAAATTGATGCTCAAATCACATCTAAGTTCTTGTATGAACATGTAAGAACTAGACATGCACTAGCAATAGAGTTGGTAAATGATAGATGGACCCATTTACTTAATCAAGTCATTGAATCTTTGAGAGGACAATACGTGATAATAAATAGGAAATATACACCCTATCATCCCTAGTCTAATGGTTTAGTTGAAATTACAAATAAATTTATGTGCACTATACTTTCCAAATAAGTGAATCCCAAAAGAATAGATTAGGATATGAAATTGTATCATGTCCTTTGGGCATATAAAGCAGCATGCAAGACATCAATTGAGAATACTCCATTCAATTTAATCTATGCACTAAATGTAATTCTACCAATGGAATTCCTTATACCTACTCTAAGGATAGGGAATCAATTACATTGGACATGACATGAATTGTCTGACACAATTGTGGAGTTATAATAATTAGGAGCATCGGAATTACAGGTTGTTGTGAGTATCTATGTAGATAAGAGAAGATAAAAAGCCTATTATGATTTGCATATAAAGGAGAGAGACTAAGGGAGATTTACTTCTAGCATACACATTGAAGGAACATAGTAAAAAATTAGAAACAAGATGACATGATCCATACATCCTTCATATGATTACCCCTAGTGGAGCTATTCAATTGGCAAACAATCCCAAAGAAGAAAAGAGCAAGAAAGAAAAATAAGACAAGAAGCTCAAGAAGATGTTAAAAAAAGAATAAGTAAAAATTAACAAATAGGGATTTGATGGCTTGTGAAATTGAACAAAAGAAAACCAAAAACCACTTATCATTAGTTGAAATGTATTAGCGAGGAATGAAAATTAGGGTTTTCTTGATATTGGATCCCAAGTAGACCTAATTAGTTCTAAGCTTCTTACTCAACTTAAAGAGAAGAAATGGAACAATCACACAATAATTAGAGCAATCAATGTACATTCTCTTTCTTCATTATCAAGCAATTGATAAATTTAAATGTGAGGGATAAATCTATGTGAATTTTGTTTGTAAATGATGACGTGCAAGAATCTTAGTAGAAGAAAAGTCATAGTCATGTGAAGGATCTAAAGATGAGGCTGAAGCACCAGCATATAAAAAGGAAATCCTAGAATACAATACAACTACAGAACAAACCCAAATAAAAAAATATGACAAAACCCAAAACAAATAAGGAAACCTAAAAAACAAGAAACATCTCAAGAAACAAACTCAACAATATATCAAAATGAAAAAAGTCTAGATACCAAAGCAACAAGCAACAAGCAAAATAAAGAAAGATCATAGTGGGAAAAGAAACTAGAGAAAAAATTCAACTTGAAATAAGAAAAAAAAACTTAGAAATAATATGAGAAAAACCTCATCATCAGAAAAACAATTAAGTAATCAAGCCTCATTTTTCACCATAAAGGTTATTGCATATTTTTAGTAAGCATAAATAGCGCTACACTACAAAGCTATGCATTCACTACACATAAGATCTTTCAAAACCAAGGCATTAAAGAAAGTTCTTTCAACATGTGTAAAAGAGCTAGGAGGGAGAGAAAAATAGGAAAACCTCCTTATTTGTAATCAAAAGAAACATGATTTAAAAAGAACGTACGAAAAAATATAGAAAATTTATAGCTAAAAAATATATAAAAAGCATATATATATATATATATATATATATATATATATATATATATATATATATATATATATATATATATATATATATATATATATATATATATATGTGTGTGTGTGTGTGTGTGTGTATGTATGTATGTATGTATGTATGTATGTATGTATGTATGTATGTATGTATGTATATATATATATATATATATATATATATATATATGCACACACACACATATAAATATATGTGTGTGTGTGTATATGTGTATATAAGTGACCTAATTTTTTTCTTAAGCAAGAGTGTGTGAGTTGTTTGTATTTTATTTCATTTTATTTTATTCTTTTATTTTTCTAATTATTTATTTTCTCCAAACTTTTTTCTATTGCACTTATAAAAGAAAAACCTTGCTTGAATGTGATGGGCACATGAAGAGTCATTGTGGAATGGAGTGATGAGAGCATGCAATGAAATGGTGTAACCTTCCAATTTTTTCTTGTGATGAAACGAATCTTTATATGTGGAGTCTTTATTAAATCTGGTGGAGTATTTGTGATTTTAGTTTACAAGAAAATGATTAAAGGAATTCCTATAGGAAATGTGGAAGTGAATTAAATGTTATTGTCTAGAGGAAATTGGTTCCTAGATACCAAAGTTGCTGAAGAGATAGTGGAAGTAGAATCAAACGAAGATGAGTTTCTAGAGAAGGAATAGATTGAAAAATAACTCAAAGACTACATCAAAATAGTTACCAAGCACATATTCACTGTCAAGAAAGGGAAGTTTAAATATACAATGTTGTGTCATAAATTTTACAATTTCTAGAGCCTGATAGTGGTGTACAAAAGATGGAAGGGAGCCATACTCCATAAATTACTAGATTAGCCTATGTTGTTCATTGATTTCTAAAGATATGAATAGGTAATGTCTTCATTACAAGAACTCAAAAGAAACAATGAACCATATTTTGTACGTAAGGTGGACGATTGGGAGAAGGAGCTATTAGAGACCACTATTAGACTAGAGCACATCAAGGCTGGTCTAAATTTTTAACCAATGGGTAGAGAAGTGGATGGTAGTTTTGTGAAGAAAAATGAAGCTTCTTATGCAGGCTATGCTAAGTTCAAGGATTTTAAAGAAAATCCTAATGAGGAACTAGCTATCAGAACATCCCTATAGTTGTTGTGGTTTTTGATTTTGCCAAGATACACCATGCCCCACAAACTAGTGACATTAGTAATGTGAAAAACAAAGACAGAACAAATCCATTTGGAGTAGTGGATATGTCACAATATATCCATGAGTAGTTGAAGGAGGAAGCAAAGCATTGGGACTCCAAGAAATTCATGAATGGAGCCGAACTGGTTACAAAAATAATCGATCATGCATTCAAAATGGAAGACAAGATTTGATTGACTTCAAAAGCACAAAATTCAGATGGGCAATCACTGGAGTGAAGAGGCTTGGGAAGAAGACAACAATAAAGGAGGTTAGCAAAAAGAGAAAAGAAATAGTTCTTGAAGTCCAAAAACCAATAAATAAAAGGAAAATGGACCCTAGGAAGTTAGAGTTGGAAGTTGAAGAAGGTCTTAAGGAGGAGATGTAGTTACATCAAAAACAAGTACAAGCTAGTAAGGAGCCTCACCCATGTCAAACTAGAAAAGAGTAGCTATACTCATATTTGATGTAAAACAATGACAAGAGTGTTGGAGAAACAATCACTAAATTGGACATATATTTGAAGGTCAAAGTTTTAGAAGAAAACCACATGCTCATGTGAAGGGATAAATTCACAAGTGTATTATATTTGTAAAGTTAGCTCACTTTAGTTCTAGAAGTTTTCAAAAATGACGAGATTGAGAAAAACTACATAAGTTAGTTTATATCAACTAACCCGATGTGGAAGAGAGGTAGTTAGAGTGGGAAAAAGTTCATTTTGTATGACTAAGCATAGTCGGGCTTCTCTGAGTGAGAAATCACTTGTAAATGTCTGAGTTTTTTCATAGCTATGAGAAGAACTAAGTAAAGTTCTATGTATGAGACTCTCTCCATCATCTCCATTCTTGCCTACTGTGTGATGAGTTCAAAAGTTCAAGTTTCCAAGCAACTCGATGCTTGGCATCAAGTTTGTGCCGATAAGTCTATGTTTTATTCTTTGAGTTTTATCTACTACTAAATCTCCTTGAAAATATGAAGTTTGTGGAGCAACTCGATGCTTGACATTGAGTTTCAGCATAAAGTCAATGCCTCGCATTGACTTCCCACATAAAAGTGGTTTTTTCATACTTTGTGTTTAAGTAGCTATTTCTGGCACTAGAAAAGTGGCTAAAAAAGCACCAAGTCAATGCCTGGCATTAAATTTCGGTTGCAAGTTGACGCTAGGCATCGAATTTGAATTTTTAGACAGTCATTTTTACCAAAGGAGTCAAAATTTCTAGTTTTGGCAAGTCATACAGGCTGATCGTGTGAAGGCCATAAGTTGACTTCTAGAGATCCGTTTCTTGGAAGTAATAGCTTATTGGAAATCTCTACTCTTCTATTATCCACCAAAATATCTTGGATAAATAATATATATGCTAAGAGAAATAAGCAAAATAGGAAGGTATGTCATTTTAGTGACTAGAAAGTTTTGAAGAAGTAAAGATTTTTGGTTTTGGCTACCATTTCTCAAAGTTTGGAGTGGCAATGAGTTAATGGTGACCATAGAGGTTGTATAGTGTCACATTAGTTCATTTCTTGTGATGTTTCACACATCAAGAAGTGGTATCAGAGCAGAAAGGTTCTCAAGAGCAGAAGGCGTCAAAGGTACGAGAAGTTTTTGAAAATTTTTCATTAAATGTTGAAAGTTGAAGCATTCAAAGACTCAAGGCATCAAAAGGTTACTTCAAAAGTATCTTCATACACAAAGAACTTCAAAAGGTATTATAATTTATCCTTTAAGCTCAAAAGGTTGCAGCAGAAGGAAAGGAGTATGGCATATCATATCTCCATTGAAAAATTGGACATAGATAATTATCCTGCATGGTTAATGAGAATGGAAGCCTTACTTATGAGCAAGTATCTCATGGTATATGTAATAATTGAAGAAGAGAAGCCAGTATTTGAAGGTGAAAGCCGACCAAAGAAAGAAGAACTTGATGCTTTAAAGCATTGGTAGAAGAAGGATGCAAGTGCAAAGGCATACATCTACAATACAATCTTAGATCATTTGCTACCACACATAAGAGGATTGGAATCAGTTGAAGATATATGGAATGCATTGGAGTATCATTTCCAAAGTACTACCAAAGCAAGGAAAGCAAGTCTATTGTCAGAGTTTACAACATTCAAGAAGAAGCCAAGTCAAAATATTAGTGATTATGTCACTAAGATGAAGGATCTAGCAGACAATCGTGGATCCATAGATGAAGATGTTGAGGATCACCGATTCATTGCTCAATTACTTGCAGGTTTGAGAGGAGATGAAAGGTGGAAACCTTTTGTGTTGTCTACATAAATTTCTTTGAATCATTTTGTTCCAAACTTGACTCAATCGCTTAGTTTGATGCTAGCCTTTGAGCAAGACTTGAAGGGAGATGGAGATAAAGGACAAAGTTCTGCAATGTACATGAAGAACAAGAAGAAAGGAGATAGAGGTAAAGCAAAGGATGAAGAGGAATCGAGTTCTCAAGTTTATTATGCTAGAGGTAAAGGCATTGGTAGAGGAAGACCAAGATGCTTTGGAAGAGGAAGAGGTATTCAAAATAACAATAAGAAGGCTTGCTGGATGTGGATTGAGCAATCATTTGGCTCATGACTGTTGGCACAATCAGTAAGGATCAAATCAAAATCAGAATAACATTAGCATAGGCAGAGGTGGAAGATATCAAAGTAATTCTCAGAGAGGCAGACAAAGTCTAAGAGGAGGCTATTGTAGAGGTGGAGGAAGAATTTGGGGACATAATCAATCCTACAACACCACCTACTACAATTATGCAAATGACACACAGAATGAAAGTCATATAGTTCATTGATAATACAAGACATAGTGTACATTCAATTGGAAAAGTGAAATGCAACAGTGGATCAGATTTGCTAACCAATGTTTTGTATGATCCCACAATACCTAAAAACTTGATTAGTGTGGGACAGATAGTTGAAAAAGGTTTTCAAGTCATGTTTACAAATGAAGGAGTATTTGTTGAAGATCTAGAGAATGGATATAATCACATTTTCTGTGGTAAGAAAGAAGGTAGACCCTTTACTTTAAGAGTTCAAGGGAAAATTGGTCAAGCTTTGCTCACACATGGTGAAGGAGGGATTACAGAACTTGATCTCTGGCATAAGAGATTAGGTCATTTCAATGAAAGAGGAATTAAAGCTATGGTTTCAAATCAATATGTACTAGGACTACCAAATGTGCAGAGTCAACATATGATTTATAAATGTGAAGCATGTCAAATGGGAAAAGCACACATGGTACCGTTTCATAAGAAAGGATTCAAACATGATGGAGTATTAGAGCTCATTCATACAGATGTATGGGGACCAAAAAAAGAAGGATCTATCAGTGGCTCAATGTATTATGTTCTTTCCATTGATTATGCTACAAGATGGATAACTCTGTATGTTTTGAAGGAAAGATCAGAAGTATTTGGAGCTTTCAAGCATTTTTAGGCATATGCAGAGAGAGTCACATGTCAAAAGCTTAAGAGACTGAGGTCTGATGGAGGGGGAGAATACTTCTCCCAAGAGTTCAATGATTATCTTGGGAATGCAAGTATTCCCAAGAGAAATAACCTGTAGGTATACACCACAACAAAATGGTGTAGCAAAAAGGAGAAACAGGACTTTGATTGAGTTTGCTAGAGCTATGCTGAAGGATAATTGTCCAAATTATCTTTGGATTGAGGCTATAAATACAGTTACATATCTTGTGAATAGATTACCATGTGCAGCTTTAAATGGAATGACTCCATATGAAGCTTGGTGGGGTAAGAAACCAACACTAGATCATTGTAAAGTGTTTGGATCAAGTGCATATGCTTATGTGCCATCACAACTTAGACATAAACTTGAACCAAAGGTAGAAAAATATTTGTTCATTGGTTATGATGAAAAGCAGATGGGTTACAGGTTGTGGAATCCTCTAACCAAATACTTTCTTGTTTTTAGAGATGTTACATTTGATGAACAAAAAATTTGGTACGTAGATCAAATTCATACAGCAGAAGAATTTGAAGAAGAGGTAAGAAGATGTGAGAAAGGAAAATCAATTGTGCAGGTGAATGAAGATGAAGAATATATGCAAACAAGTACATCCAGAAGTGGATTAACAAGAAGAAATGAAGAAGCTCCTATATTTGATGAAGAGGTGTATCTAGACACATATGAAGAATGTGAACCAAGAAGGTCAACTAAGACAAGAAGACAACCAAAAAGGTATTCTTATGATACTTCTTACTTAACTCAGAAGAACTATGCATATATGGTCAAAGGTGATGAAGAACCTCAGAACTATGATGAAGCAAAAGGTAAGAAACAATGGGAAGAAGCAATGAAGGAAGAGTTCAATGCACTAGAGGAGAACAAGACATGGGAACTTGTTCCTAAACCAAATGGTAAGAAATTAATTGGAAATAAATGGGTTTATAAAGTGAAAAAGCTTGCAGATGGAAGTATAGCCAGATACAAAGCGATACTGGTGGTGAAAGGCTATGCCCAAAATTATGGCATAGATTATGATGAGACATTTAGTCTCGTAGCTAAGATGTAAACTATAAGGAAAGTCATTGCTATTGCAGCTTCACAAGGATGGACTCTAAGTCAGTTGGATATAAATAATGCATTCTTGAATGGATACATATCAGATGAGGTATACATGGAACAACCTCAAGGGTTTATAGATTCCAGGTATTCAAATTTTGTTTACAGGTTGAGAAGAGCACTCTATAGATTGAAGCAAGCTCCAAGGGCATGGAGCTATACACTGGTGAAGTATCTCAATGATCTTGGATATCAAAGCTCAAAAGCAGATCCAAGTCTACTCATCAAAAGAACAAAGGAAGGTACAATAGACATTTGTATTTATGTAGATGACATTATAATCATAGGTGCTTTAGATGAAGGAATCAAGGAGGTAAAGAGATTACTTGAGAAAGAGTTCAAGATCAGTGATGTAGGAAAGTTATCATACTTTCTTGGAATGGAAGTCACTTATACAGATCATGGCATATATGTGTCATAGAAAAGGTATATTTGGAACTTGTTGAAGAAGTTTGGAATGGAAAATTGCAGAGAAGCTTCAACTCCACTGGAAGTCAACCACAACCTTAGTAAATATGATGGAGCAGAATACAAAGATATGAGGAAGTATCAATCTCTTGTGGGTAGTTTGATTTATGCTACATTAACAAGACCTGATCTTAGTTATGCAGTGAGAGTTTTTTCACAATTCATGCATTGTCCAAAGGACCCACATTGGATTGAAGGTCAAATAGTTCTAAGATATATCAAAGGAACTATAAAGGAAGGATTATAAGCACCAAGTAGATGCCTAGCAAAAACTGGAAATTTTGCCTCCTTTTTCACCCTGTATGACTTGCCAAAACTGGAAATTTTGCCCCCTTTAGTAAAAATGACTCTCCAAAAATGCAAATTCAATGCCTGGCATCAAGTTTTGCTTGAAAGTTGATGCTAGGCATTGAATTTGCATTTTTAGAGAGTCATTTTTACTAAAGGAGGCAAAATTTCCAATTTTGTCAAGTCATACAGGGCGATCTTGTGAAGGCCATAAGTTGAGTTCTAGAGATCCATTTCTTGCAAATAATAGCTCGTTGAAAAGCTCTACTCTTCTAATTTTATGCACCAAAAGGTCTTGGAGAAATAATATCTGTACATAGAGAAATAAACAAATTAGTGAAGGTATGTCATTTTTGTGACTAGAAAGTTCTAAAGAAGTAAAGTTTTTTGGTTTTGGCTACCATTTCTCAAAGTTTGGAGTGGCAATGAGTTAATGGTGGCCATAGAGGTTGTATGGTGTCCCTCTAATTCATTTCTTGTGGTCTTTCACACATCAACAAAGAGAACTACTTTTGAAGCTCAATATCAAGAAATGACAGAGGATTATTATGGTAAGGCAACTAACTGGACTCAAGCACACATGGAACATTATGAAGATTTATATGAGCAAATGATGAATGCAAAGATAGAAGTAGTCTTCATAAAAAGAAAGAGCCTTATTAGATTATTTTCAAGAACTCTAGGGACCTCTAGAGAAGAGTATTGTGGTAGAAATAGTGAAGAAGAAAAATAAAGAACCAAAACTTAAAAGGAAAGTAAGAGGAACCAAGAAAAAAGTTGGGAAGTTGGAGAAGAAACAACCGTAGAAGATATAGCAGGAGGATCTACTTTGATCCACAATTCGGAGGCACGTGTTGAAGGTGAGGAACTAATAGATCAAGCGACAATATTCCAAAACAAAGAAAGCTCTAACATAGAGATAGTCTCAGTGATGTAGAGGGATTCTTATTAAGAAGTTTAGACATGTGAAAACCTAATACTCCTAGTAAGCGAATGCGAGTTCAAATTAAAAGCACAAAAAGAATGATTAAAATAGTGGAACAAGAGAAAGAAGTTTAATATTTAGATGATCATATGGAAATCAAAGCTGTAGAGGAAGTAACCTTAGTATAATACCAAAATCTAGAAGAAGAGCAACCCAAATGAAAGAACAAAGAGCATGATGAGAATAGTGGAGGCAAATAAAAGAGAAGAAACAAAGTTGGAAGGGGAAGAAAAGATACAAGTTCAATAGAATATAGTGGAAGACATCTAGGACATTTTGGATGATATTCAAAAGGAATGAAATCAATGATGTAGAAATGAAGGACGTTTCAGATAAGGAGGAAGAACATGAAAGAAGAGACATAGAAGATAAACAAGAAAATTATTAAAATAATCATGATCATGAAGAACATGAGGATGATAAGTAGAAAGAGCAACAAGAAAAACAACATCAAGAAAGAACAACTCTCTTCAGAATCAGAGAAGGAGAATGAAGAAGACATTGAAGACAAATAGATAGAAGTAAAGAAAATGAAGAGATCTCTAGAGCTAAGCAAGTTTCTCAAGAAATGAGAATGAAATATCTAGATCTTCAAGCATAAACATCATATTATTAGGCTCAACAATTGAAGCAAAGCTCATTAAAGGTGACCACATTAATGAAGATCATACAAGAGAGCAAAGCACAGTGACAAGAGAACTAAGAGAGAAACAAAGAATATCTGAATCCTTTCAAGTAAAGGTCATCAAATTGGAAATAGAGGTGGCACGAAGAAAAAGGAGAATTATTTTTCTAGAAGAGAACCGAGAAAAATAGAGAGTGTATGAAGAGGATGGAAGGTGACATGAGACACTTGGAATCAAATAATACAATTCTCCAAAACATCATACCAGTCTTGAATAAAGAAAATGAAGAAATCATCAAAGTGCTTATGGAGGAAGATTATTATAAAATAAAAGGAAGTAAAACAAAAAGTACCAATGAAGATCAGAGTGAAGAATATAAAGCAAGAGTGGGAGAAGATGAAGGAAGAACTAAAACATGATAAGGAGTTGGAAAAGCAAGCAAGTAGACATGCAACCACTTCAATGAGAGGGTTTAGCAATTTTAAGGAAAAGATTGAAAAGGAAAGAACTTACTGGAAACAACAAAGATTAGAGCTGTGAAAGCAAATTAAACTATGAAAAGCAAAGTGAAGAATCCAATCAAAACAAGTAATGATAAAAGATGTGGTTCAAGAAAGGCAAATAACAAAAGAAAGACAATCCTCTCCCATCCAAGAATAAGTTGTAGAAGTACAAAGATCACATGAAATAGAGGATGAGGAGTCATATGAATTCATCTACCAATTGCTCTAGAACAGAGAAGCTAGAACGAGGTATATTGCAAAATTTCATAATTAATATAGAATAAATTTTAAAATTTGCTTTCCAACAAGGTGTGAATCCAAAACACCACCATTGGGTAGTAGATGGATTGAGGATTCCACTCTACATGGTTCTAGAAAGTACGAGGAACTATCACACTACCATAGTTGGAACCGAGGCCAATGCATTTCTAAAATATGATGAAGGCATGGAAATTACCAAATAATTATTTGAAAACACCAATCCATCATGTAGAAAAGCATGCATAGAATACCAATAGCAAAGATGCTAAACCTAGTAACCAAAGATCTCAAAGGGATGGATCCTAAGATTTGTTTGCATGGAATACCTATAGGACCAAATGCTAAACCCAATAGACAAAGAAATTATGCATACAATGACAAATACTTTGTGAAGATTAAGGAGGAAATAGATAATTTATTGAATGTTGATTTCATTTATGAAATTGAAGAATGGATATCACCAATAGTCTACTCACAAAGAAGAATGGAAAACTTAGGGTTTTCATCAATCTTAAGAAAGTCAATGCTACAAATATTAGAGATAGCTATCCATTGCCAATAACATATCATCTATTAGAGAGAGTTGCTGGAAAAGACCTTTATAGCTTTTTGGATGGTTTCTTAGGATACAATCAAGTGCAAATTGCATTCGAAGATCATCATAAGACCACCTTTTCAATAAAATGGGGTGTATATGCATTAAGGCTTATGCTTTTAAGTCTAGCCGATGCACAAGCCACATTGCAAAGGTTAATGTGTCATGTGCTCATAGATTATCTAACGAATATCATGGAAAGTTATGTGGATGATTTATGTACCTTTTGAAACAAAAGGGAAAATCATTTAGAAGATCTAAAAAATATATTCAAGAAATGTAGAACCTATAGAGTTTGTCTAAACCCTAAAAAGTGTGTCTTTTTTGCCACATAATGAAGAATGTTGGGACATATAGTATAAAAAAATGGCATCTCTATCTCTATTAATGAAGAGTAACTCTAAGCCATAGTAAACTTGCCCAAGTAGACAATGGAATCGGACTAATAAAAATTACACCACAACTAAAGCAGAAGGGTTGGGTATGGTGTATGAAGTAAAGAAATTCAGAAATTATCTATTGGATAACAAGTTTAAATTCTTTGTCATCAATCTTTATTATATCTAGTAAATAAACCTTCTTGAAATTGAAGAATAGTAAGATCATTCTTAATATAAATGGAATTTGATTTTGAAGTTGTAGTAAGAGAAGGAAAAACACATTTGAGAACTGATTATTTATCCAAAATCTAAACTTGAGAAAAACCAAAAAATATAGATGATGATCTATCTAATGCATATCTATTCAAGATAGAGATCATACCAAGTTGGGCAAAATATTTGGTACCAATATTATCAATCGGATCAAATAATACTAGTTTGATGCCCAACACATCTGATTTTGCAAAGTAGAAATTTCATTCAATTGTCAACACACCTGCACCATTTGAATAACATATGACTTTTGGAATATTGTGTACCTAAAGAAGAACAAAAAAAGGAACATCTTTGGAATCTATGCTTATATTTTTCGAGTATTGTTACTCTAAATAACATGGAAAGGAGAGGAGCTCATTGGCCAACCAAGGAGAGAGATGTGGAGACATATGTATCTCAGTGTGAGAGTTGTGCAAATGAACAAAGAGATCAACCAATAACCTTGTTTTGGTTTCAAGAAAACTTTGAATGGAGTAACCATATATTGGAATACATGAAACAAGAACCTCATTAAGAAATGATTAAAATGGAATCAACTACAAGACATTTTTAAGCGATGTGTAAGGAATTTTCACTCATTAATGAGCCATTTTACAAAAGAGAAATGGATGGATATTTGAGAATCAATGTACCTAAAGAAAAATATTTGGAGATGTTGGGAGTGGCTCACTTAGGCATAGTAGAAGGCCACTTTTCAAGTGAGAGAAATGTTAAGTTAATCCTCTATTCAAGATTCTAGTGGTGAACATTATTCCAAGAGGCTAAGTTGTATGCACAAAGATGTGATTTGCTAGAGAACTAAGCCACCAATTAGAACGGATTACATACTTTGCAAATCCTTGAAATTTGCTAGATTCTTTAGTAAATGTGGATTGTACTTCATATGACATATACATCCAACAACTAAGAGCACTCGTGCAAAATATATTATAGTGGCAAAAAAGTATTTAACAAAATGGGCTGAAGCTAAAGCTACTATCCAAAATGATGCTCAAACCACATCTACGTTCTTTTATGAACATTTAACAACTAGATTTGCACCACCACCAGAGTTGGTAAATGATAGATGGACTCATTTCCTTAATCAAGCCATTGAATTTTTGTGAGAACAATACATGAGAATACATAGGAAATTTACACCCTATCATCCCCAACCTAATGGTTTCATAAATCTCAAAGGGATAGATCCTAACATTTGTGTGGATAGAATACGTATAGCACTAGATGCTAAACCCAATAAACAAAGAAATTATACATACAATGATAAATACAGTGTCAATATTAAAGAGGAAATAGATAAGTTATTGGCTATGATTTCATTGATGAAACTGAGTACACTCAATCATATCACCAATATTCTACTCACAAAGAAGAATGGAAAATTAAGGGTTTTCATGAATCTTAAAAAAGTCAATGCTACAACTATTAGAGATAGCTATTCATGGCCAATAACACATCATCTATTAGAGAGAGTTGCTGGAAAAAGAGGTTTATAGATTTTTGGATGGTTTCTCAGGATACAATCAAGTCCAAATTGCATTAGAAGATTAACATAAGATTGCCTTTGCAACATAATGGGGTGTATATGCATTCAGGTTTATGCCGTTTACTTTAGCCAATGCACCAACCACATTGCAAAGGTTAATGTGTCATGTGTTTAGAGATTTTCTAAGGAATATCATGGAAAGTTATGCGGATGATTTATGTACCTTTTGAAACCAAAGGAAAAATCATTTACAAGATCTAAGGAATATATTTAAAAAAAATTGAACAACGTAGTTTCTCTAAACCCTGACAAGTGTGTATTTTTTATCACACAAGGAAGAATGTTGGGACATATAGTATCCAAAAAATGGCAATATCTATTGATGAAGAGAAAACTAAAGCCATAGTAAACTTGCCCAAGCCAACAAATATGAAGGAGTTACAAGCATTCATGGGCGAGTGTGGATATTATCGAAAATTTGTGTATATGTTTGCTCACATCGCAAAAGCTTTGTATGCTTTGATTACAAAATTGTACTGGATTGATGAAACGTGGTAAAGCTTTTCAAAACCCTAAAAAACTTTACTAATCACCACACCAATATTGAAAAAACCTCAATGGGATATGATATTCCATGTACATGTGGATGCTTCAAAGTTTGCATTAAGATGTGTTTTGGCACAACCTATAGATGGAAGGAAAGTAGATTTTCCTATCGCCTATGCAAGTAGACAACTAAATCAGGCTAGTAAAAACTACACCACAACCGAAGGAGAAGGGTTGGATATGGTGTATGCAGTAAAGAAATTAAAAAATTTACTAGATCACAAGTTTAAATTCTTTGTGGATTAAATCTATTAAATAAAACTTATAAAAATGGAAGAATAGTAAGATCATTCTTATTATTAAGGGAATTTGATTTTGAAGTTTTAGTAAGACAAGGTAAAACACATTTGAGTACTAATCATTTATCCAAAATTTGAGCTGGAGAAAAACCACAAAATATAGATGATGATCTAGCTGATGCTTATCTATTCAAGATAGAGATCATACTAGGATGGGCAAAATATTTGGTACCAATATTATCAATCGGACCAAAGAATACCTATTTGACTCCCAACACATCTGATTTTGCAAAGTAGAAATTTCATTCTATTGTTAGGACACCTGTACCATTTGAATAACATATGATTTTTGGAATATTTTGTACCTAAAGAAGAACAACAAAAGTCACATCTTTGGAATCTATGTTTATATGTTTCAAGATTTTTACTCTGAATAACTTGGAAATTCCTTTAACCATACATCCTGCCGTTTCAAGGAGTGTTCTATTTTTATGCTCAGAAACACCATTTTACTGAGGTGTATATGGCATCCTACATTGGTGTGAAATACCTCTTTAATGAAGAAAATCATTAAACTCATGGGACATGTATTCACCACTACGATCCATGCGTAGGGTCAAAAACTTGTTTGAAGAAAAATTTTCAGCCATAGCTAAAAATGCTTTGAAGCAAGAAAATACCTCATTCTTTGATTTCATACAATACATTCATGTATGGCGAGTAGCATCATCAATGAAGGTAACAAAGTATACATGCTTCCCAAAAGATGGAGTCTTGACGAGACTAGATACATCAACAAGTTGCAGCTTTCTTGTAGTGTGTGTATATGACTATCTTTTGGAAAAGAAGCATGATGCTTTTTTTCAAGAATGCAACCTTCACATGCATGCTTTTCAATGGACTCAAGTGTTGGCAAACCAATAACTATGTCCTTCTTTTTCAAGTAAAACAAACTATTGAAGTCCAAGTGACCAAAACAAGTATGCCAAAGCTCCATTTCAGCCATGGAAGCAGCAACCAAGGCATTTGAGGTAGCCCTCTTGTATGTATCCATGCTATACAAACCATACACTTATCATCAACAAAGTGTACATGAAGTCCAGCTTTGGCAATCAACGGAACTGAAATTAAGTTCTCTTTGATAGTGGGTACATACAATGAATTTTTAAAGAGAGTCACACTTCCATTTGTAGCCATAAGATCAATTTCTCCTACTCCAATGATAGGATAAGAGGCATTGTTTGTGCACACCAAATGTCCTCCTTTCGGTGCATCTTTCAAAGATGCAAAAAATATTTTGCATGATGTTATGTGTTTTGAAGCACCACTATCAAAGAACCAATCCAAATCAGTCTCACACACAACCATACGTGATAATGACATGTAAAAACACACCCAAAAAACTTGAGCCATGTTAGCTTCATCATTCTTTGCATTTGTTGAATTTTCAGCAATAAACATGTCGGATTCCTTCTTCTTTTCATTGCACTTAGCAAGCTTTCTACACATCAATAGTATGAGTGGAAATCAGCATCAGTAGAGGAATGAGTGGAAGAGGAAGGTTGAGGCTTTGGTTTTGATGAACCCATAGCTGAACCATACTTGCTTTTCCCTTTTTGTGAGATAGCAAGTGCTTGTGTTCCCTTAATCAAACCACTCCTATTCACTCTAGATTTCTCATCTTACAAAAGAAGAGACACAACCTTATCAAATGCATACATATTGGGATTCCCTTTTGCAACTAAACGGAGTGTACTAGCAAAGCTTTGAAAAGACTCTAGTAATCCTTTCAATAATGAAGAGATGAGTGATGCATCTGGAATAATCTCATCTATGTTTGCCAATTGCTCTTTCAAGTCCTTGATGCATGTCACATACACATCCACAAACTTATTCTCAGCCATACATACATCCTCAAGTTGGTTCCTCAAGTATGCAACATGTGCTACATTATGCACGGCATACAAAGAAGCAAGAGTGTTCCATGCCTATCTTGATGTAGAACATGACCAAATGTGTGGAACTATATGATGCTTCATAGAAAGCGCAATCAACACATGAGCTTGAGCATCTTTTCCATCCCATCTAAGCTGCTTCTATGTAGGTAGAGGAGTAACCACTGTATTTAAAGAATAAGCTCCATCTATGACAATAAATTGTGAAGTAGAAGAACATGTGGGTCTTCAATCTACATCTGCCACTATGTTCCAAAGTTGTTTTGCAACAAGAACATGCTTCATCATGTAAGACCACATTGGAGAGTTGGTCCCATTAAGATTATCTTCAGCTTGAACCATGCCAAACAAGTCATTGCTTAACACCATTTCACTAAAGAACAAGAATGTGACAAAATCTTTACTTCGATAAAAGCTAAAATGAATGCTAAAATTTTAGATCAAAAACCGTCACGCGGATGGTAATTTTGACTATACGAATGGCTTCAAAATGGGGTAAAACCCCAGTGCAACCTACTGCAACTAGTGAGAATGTTTCTGGGTTGCTGAAATTCATTGTTCTATGCTTTGAAGTCAATTTGCACTATTGAAAGTATAGGCATACTGTGATGCAAAAAACCAAAACTTGAGAAGGAGCTAAATGTGCTCTGATATCAATGTTGGGTATGTGTAGAAGTGCAAGAGGCACACAATAAGAACATACAAGGAGCACAAATAGAGCAAGACAAATGGAGGAGACAGATGGTTGGAATAGCTCTCTCTATTGATGATGATCAGAGCTAAAGTACGAGTTTAATAATATCCCTAAGTACAAAGTAACCCACATATGAGTGTATCAAGTATGTGGTAACATGGGTGAAAAACCTCTAGCCTACACCAGAGTAAAAAGTGCCCATATAGGGAAAAGGTTCACATCAAAGCTACTCGAGGAACACATAAGTGTAACAGAAATGTAACAACCAAAGGTGCATGGCCATTGCCAAGAATCCTATTTTTCCATGCATGTAACAAGCACATAGAAATTCAGTATCACTATGTGCATGAGTTGTTTGAGGATGAGGTCATGGAGATAAGCTATTGTCCAACTGAAGAAAATGGAGCAGACATTTTCACCAAGGCTCTTGGTAGAGAGCAACTTCTTCGACACTTTCCAAAGCTTGGGATTGGACCGAGGAGGTAGTTCACCGCACGGTGGACATTGAGGGGGGTTATTAGATATGCTCAATACTCCACCCTCAAGTGACCACAAATGATCCATGGTTCTCTAAGGTGTAAGGCCCCCATTATCAAGAGAAGCCATTGTGAGAGCTCGAATATTTTTGGATCCCTAACATCTAAGTTAGATGAGGTCTATGTATGACTGTTCATGGTTATAGATAATCTTTGTGAGCCTAGCCATCAAGTTAGGTAGGGCATAAACTTTTGGGCCATTGGGTTGCCATTCACGGTGAAAAAAACCCTGTAGCATTGCACGGTTTCCCCATAGAACCTTGATGGGGGGAGTGAAGATTGGGGTTTGCCCCCTTCTGCAAGGTTTGGGGGGCCTATCCCACTGGCCCATAGGGTGGAGATGGTAGGACTTCTGGTCATGGAGATATTTTTAGATTGTATATTGTATCAACTATTTTTGTATCTCTTGAGTGCATTTATCTATACCGAATCTCCTTGTAAAATCTATATAAGCATGGCCTAGGTTGAGCTTTACATAGCATTGTGTACTAGTAATCCCTTCATCTAGAGTCTATCTAGATCGCCATCTAAGCTCCATAATTGGGAGCACACGGGTGGACAACACCATCATTGTACTGCATTACGCTCCGCAATCTGAAATTTGAGTTCTCTATCTCTCAGTCTACGTCTATCTTTTTGTGTGTTTTTTCTCTCAACTCCATATGTTAGTCTATTCCGCTATGTTGTTATTTTCTCACAACCATTAGGTTGGGAATGATAGGGTGTATATTTCCTATGTATTATCATGTATTGTTCTCTCAAAGATCCAATGAATATATTAAGGAAATTGGTCCATCTATCATTTACCAACTCTATTGGTAGTCCAGATCTAGTTATTACATGTTCATACAAGAACTTAGACATGGTTTGAGCATCATTTTGAATAGTATCTTTAGCTTCAGCCCATTTTGTTAAATAATATTTTTGCCACTATAATGTATTATGTATGAGAGCTCTTATTTGTTGGATGTATATGTCCTATGAAGTAGAATCCATATTTACTAAAGAATCTAGCAAATATCAAGGGTTTGTAAAGCATGTAATCCTTTCTAATTTGTGGTTTACTTCTCTAGCAAATATCACATCTTTGTGCATGCAACTTAGCATCTTGGAACAATGTTGCCCACCAAAATCTTGAATAGATGATAAACTTAGCATTTCTCTCACTTGAAAAGTGACCTTCTACTACACCTCAGTGAACCAGACCCAACATCTCTAAATATTTTTCCTTAGGTACATAGATTCTCAAATATCCATCCATTTCTCTTTTTTATAATTGCTCATTTACGAGTAAAAATTCCTTACACATCTCTTGTAAATTTTGTGTATTTGAATCCATTTTAATCATTTCCTTATGGGGTTCTTCTTTCATATATTCCATTATATGGTTTCTCCATTCAGGGTTTTCTTGAAACCAAAACAAGCTTATTCATTGATCTCTTTGTTCATTTGCACAACTCTCACAGTGATACATATGTCTCCACGTCTCTCTCCTTGGTTGGCCAATGAGTTCGTATCCTTCATATGGTGTCATACCCTGCAAAGCTTTACATGGTAGCCTATTGACCAAATATGTGGTTGTGTTTACAGCCTTAGCCCACAAATAATTAGGACAATTTTTCTCCTTCATCATTGACCTTGCAAACTCAACAAGAGTTCTGTTTCGTCTTTCTGCTACCCCATTTTGTTGAGGAGAGTACCTGCAAGTAACCTCTCTCTTTACACCTGCATTCCACAAATAATCACTGAACTCATTAGAGAAATACTCTCCCCCTCCATCTGACCTTAGTCTCTTCAACTTTTGACCTGTAATTCTTTCTGCATATGCATGATAGTGTTTAAATGTAATAAACACTTCTGATTTGTCTTTGATCACATAGATTGTAATCCATCTGGTAGCATCATCAACATATATGACATAATATCTTGAACCATTTGTACTGAAATCCTTTGAAGGACCCCACACATCTGTATGTACCAACTCAAGTCTTTCTGAATACATAAAAATATGCTTATTATATGAGTGCTTATGAGCCTTACCTAACTGACATGCTTCACATCTGTATGTCATGTGTTGACCTGCAACATTAGGCAATCCAAGCACTGAACCATTGTTAACCATTTCTTTGATACCTCTTTCATTAAAATGTCCAAGTCTTTTATGCCAAAGATCCAATTCAGACACCTTTTGCTCTCCATATGTAAACATAGCATGTCCAACATTACCTTGTATCTTTAATGTGAAGAGCCTTCCTTCCTTCTTTCCTATAACAATCTGTTTATACCCTTGACTAGGGTCTTCAACATAAACTCCATCATTAGTAAACCTTACCTCATATCCTTTTTCCACAATTTTTCCTACACTAATCAAGTTCTTTGGAATTATAGGAACATACAAAACTTTACTCAAGATAGTACTTCCATCTTTGGCTTTAACTGAACCAATTGACTTTACTTTGTGCTTTGTATTATCACCTATTTGAGTTGTATGATTGATTGCCTTATGATCTAGATCAGTCATCAAAGCAATATTTCCACTCAGATGATTGCTACATCCCGAGTCAATATAAAATACTCTCATGTCTTCATGTGAGTCTTCACATGTTGCATTCATAATAAGAGTTGAATCTTCTTTCTGATCTGATGCATAATTGTAGTAGGTGTTATTATAGGATTGATTTTGGAAGTTTCTTCCTTCACCTCTTCCAAATGAATTCCTACCACCTCTACCTCTGAAGTTTCCTCTCTGATATCTACCACCTCTTCCTCTTTGATTAAAGTTCTAATTAAAATTACCATTGCTTTGATTATTATGCCAACAATCATGAGATAGATGATTGGTCTTACCACATATCCAACAAGCTCTGACATTATCTTTGTTATTTTTGCCTCTTCCTCTACTTCTGCCACTTCCTCTTCCTCTTAGGAAGTCTGCTTGACTTGGAGTACCTTCATCTTCAACTGATTGTTGCTTTCCTTTACTAGCTTTCTTCTTGTCTTTAGAATACATTGCATGACCTGCACTCTTATCAACATCTCCTTTGATATCATTCTCAAAAGTTAGCATATGTCCTAACAATTGATTCAAATCAGGAGTGAAATGATCTAATGAAAGTTTTTTAGACAAAATAAATGGCTTCCACTTCTCATCTCCTCTTAGTCCTGTGAGAATTTATCTTACCAACTTATCTTCTTCAATATCTTCATCAACTGCACCTAAAGAATCAGCAATGTCTTTCATCTTTGTCACATAATCAGATATTGATTGTGAAGCCTTCTTCTTGAAGGTAGTAAACTCTGCCCATAATGAAGATTTCCTTGATTTGGTTGTATTTTGAAAATGCTCTTCCAAAGCATTCCAAATGCCACTTGCACTTTCAAGTCCTCTAATATGAGGAAGAAAATAATCATTCACTACCATGTAGATTATGCTCCTTGCTTGAGCATCCTTCTTCATCCAAACCTTTATATCTGCAAGCTCCTCCCTAGTTGGAACACTAGGATCTTTGAACTCTGGCTTTTGTTCCTCTCTTGTGATGTATCCCGTCAGATCTTTGCTCATAAGATGAGCTTCCATTCTCATAGACCAAGCTGGATAGTTCTCTCTATCCAACTTCTCAATTTGGAGACTATCTCCCATCCTTTCTTCACCTGCACTATCAAATCTTTAATCCTTATAAGGAATGAATGTACCTTAGCTTTGAATGTTGCTCCTTTTGATCCTTTTGATAACCTTTATGTGTCTTCCTTCAGTCTTTCTTCCACACTTTATCCTTTTGAACCTTCAAGATGTGAAATTTGTATATCTACAGTAGTCGGGGTCTTCCTTTCCTCAATTTTGATACTTCCTGCTCTGATACCACTGATGGAGAGTGTTAATCTCCAAAAGAACAAGCTATCCTTGATGTTATACCACCTCTATATCAAGAATAACTTTAAACTCCAACCAATTTTGGAAGACAAGCATCAATTAATCAAGAATTTAGCTAACTGTGGAAAAAGTCATTTCACAGAAAAGTCTACTGCACATTAATCACTCATTGATCAATCATTTGTGTAAAGTTTCAGATGAAACTTTGTAGAATATGTTGCCTAAAGTATGCGCACCTCCTCCAAGTTAAAACACTTCAAAAGCTTCAGTAGATTATGAGAAATGCTTCAAACAATCCACCTATGTCTGAAACTACCTTCCTGTAGAATTGACTTTGACACTTGCAACTTCTAATACATGGTTCTCACAATCTAAAACCCATTTAAGCAAATGCTTTTAGCCATAGATGGCTTACCTTCCAACTTAGATTTTGACTCCTCATTTCTATAAAAATTTACACTGTGCACTAAGAACTGATCATTTCTTTGACCATCGAATCTACGCCCGTTTCAGAAGACACTCAGCACTTTCTCACATATAAATGTTCCTACACAAAATTCTCTTAGCCTGTTTGCAATTGGACTCTCAAACTTTAACCATAGATAGATTAACTATGGACTTAGATGTGTACAAAAAGATTTCTGATAAAATCAAACACAGAAGGAGAACTAGAGAAAAGATCGACGCACAATTCTCTGAACATTCTTTCTATTCAACTCTTCATACATCTGATGGATGATACATCCAATACACATCATTTATTCATCTATTCTTCATCTCACTCATCTAATACGACTATCTACACGTATTTATATATACATATGAGTGTTGATTCATTATTACTTCAAGTATATTGAAGTATTTACAAAGCTAATGTACATATGTTCTAAAGAACTTTACTATCTGAATCTTCTCTTTACTTCATGATGTTGGACTTCAATCTTTTCTTCATTTCTTCACTTCTAAGCTTCATAATCACCAATTGTTGATTGTCCTGCTCTAATAAGGTTCATGGTGGATTGCCCCTTTGCCTGATGATGAAAAGGAAGCTCTCTTTTCCTTCTCCAATGGATGTGGCTGCTCATCCTTAAACAACACATTGTGACTCGCTATGATCTTCTGGTTACAAACACTCTTATCTTCGTTGTACCTTAAGAAGATACATTTGATGCTTCTTGGATGAAGGTTGTTTCTCTACATATCTAGAACATGTACATAACATTCACTTCCAAATACTTTGAAATGGGAAATAGAAGGCTTTTTACCAGTGTAGGCTTCTTGTGAAGTCTTTCCATCAAGTTCCTTTGTGTAGCTTCAATTCAAGATGTAGACAGAAGTGTTGGTAGCCTCTACCAAAAATTGGTTAGGCAAACCCTTTCACTTCAACATGCACCTTGCCATCTCCATGGTGGTTTGATTTTGACATTCTGCAACACCATTCTTTTGAGGGCTATGTGCCACTGTGAGTTGATGCTTGATTCTATTACTCTTGCAGAAATCTTCAAACTCTGTTGATGTGAACTCACCACCATCGTCTATCTTGAATTTCTTCATCTTCTTCCCTGTTTTAGTTTCAACAAGCTGAAGCCATTCTTTAAACTTACCAAAAGCTTGAGCCTTATCGTGAAGGAAGTGCACCCACATATTCTTGCTATAGTCATCGATAAGTAACATGAAGTAGGAAGATCCCAAAGCCTGTGTAGGCATTTTTCCACAAAAATCAGCATACACCAACTCTACAGGATACTTTGCCCTATTCTTGCTTTCTTGTGGAAATGCCTTCCTCTATTGCTTGGCCATCATGCAAGCTTCACATAGTTCCTTCATTTCTGCAAATGATGGTAGGTGTGTAACCATACCCCTACGATGCATCTCCTTCAGTATAGGGTATCTGATGTGGCCAAATCTCTCATTCCATGGCTTTCTCATGCCCACACTTGTAGTGGTTGTAAGAACACACAAATCACACAAGTTGTTCCTAATATGATCATTTCCTTTACAGTACTTGCAGAACAATTTCTGCTTTTCTGATTTCTTCTCATCTTTATCCTGGTTCTTTGATTGTGCAGCATTTGCAGATTTCTGCTTACTAGTAGAAGAGCTCCATTTTCCTTTGCCCTTCTGACTAGCTAGGAAAGCTTGATCTGCAACACGCATAATGGACCTGTTCTTCCTGGACTGATCTTCCTGCAACAGAACAGAGACTAATTCCTCAAATGACAAGGCATTCGGATTGCCTTTCATCATCAACCGAAGAGTAGAGGCAAAACTCTGATATGAATCAGGAAGACCATTCAGAACGGTCTGCACAAGTGAGCTATTTGGTATAACCTCATCAGCAGAAATCAATTGTTTCTTCAGGTCTTTGATCTTTGTAAGAAAACTGTCCATAGAATCACCTTCATTCATGTGCTCACTCTCCAACTGTTTTCGGAGGTAAGCAACACGAGCCTCATTCCTAGCCTGGTACAAAGTGGTAAGTGTATCCCAAGCATCCTTTGCTGTTCTGCAAAAGCGAATGTGAGGAATAATGGCACGTTTGACAGACAAAGCTATCAATGCATGTGCCTGGGCATCTCTGCCATCCCAACGAATCTGCTCTGCAGTAGGTGCAACAGAAATAGCAGCACGAATAGGAATCTATGGAATATCATCTTCGACACCATCTTCATCAGCTCCAGCACCTCCAGCACTTGTATTTATAGTACCTGTAGTCGTAGGTGTAACAGGACGTCTTTCAACACCCTGCACAATGTTCCACAGTCCTTTTGCAACCAGTACATGTGGCATCATATAAGCCCATAATGGGTAGTTGGTACCATCCAACTTATCCTCAACAGCCAACATACGGAATACATCACTGCTTTCAGCCATGGCCGGTGACTAAAATACCTTGATGCTGAAAATCGACTGTATCTCAAAAAGTTGAACGGAACTGCCCAGACGAGTTCTGCTACACCTGTAGCAGACTTCGAGACGCTTAAATTGGCAAACAGAAACTGGTATATACCTTTGGCACAAAAGGACGAAATAGCCTGCATAAGCGCTGCGATAGTGCGTTTGAAGGCCGAAACGAGCTCAGATCGCGATTTCGACACCACATAGCGAAGTTGTTTTGATCTCAAAAACACCCTGAGTATGCTCACCAAATTTCATGCGGATCTGAGACTACAAACGGAGGAGTGTCGACGGCGCCCTAGAAGAAGCGACGACCTGCTCTGATACCAATTTTTGGAGATAGACGTCTGCGGAAGCATGCGAACAACACAAGGAAGAAGAAGAAGCTTGGAGCACAAACACACAATACTGAATGTATTACTAGAGAATGTACAAAGATAAGTAGCCCATTAGGGCAATAGGCGTATATACAAGCCGGGGGAAAAAAACCTCCTAAAGAGGGAAAAAAGTGCCCCGGGGGTCCTAGAGTGTTCACACACATCACTACCTAAATATATCAACATGAGAAAGGCTTATATGCTTTGCAAATCCTTGATATTTGATAGATTCTTTAGTAAATGTGGATTGTACTTCATAGGACATGTGAATCCAACAACTAAGAGCTCTCATGCATAATACATTATAGTGGCAAAAATGTATTTATTTAAATGGGTTAAAGCTAAAACTACTATCCAAAATGATGCTCAAATCACATCTAAGTTCTTGTATGAACACGTATTAACTAGATCTGGACTACCAACATGTAATAACTAGATCTAGACTACCAACAGAGTTGGTAAATGATAGATGGACCCATTTCCTTAATCAAGTCATTGAATCTTTGAGAGAACAATACATGATAATACATAGGAAATATACACCCTATCATCCCCAACCTAATGGTTTCATAGATCTCAAAGGGATAGATCCTAACATTTCTGTGCATAGAATACCTAAAGCACCTGATGCTAAACCTAGTAAACAAATAAATTATACATACAATGATAAATACTCTGTGAAGATTATGGATGAAATAGATAATTTATTGGTTATTGATTTCATTTGTGAAACATAGTACACTAAAAGGATATCACTAATAGTCTACGCACAAAGAAGAATGGAAAACTTAGGGTTTTCATCAATCTTAAGAAAGTCAATGATACAACTATTAGAGATAGATATCCATTGCCAATAAAAGATCATTTATTAGCGAGAGTTACTAGAAAAGAAGTTTATATCTTTTTGGATGGTTTCCCAATACTAAATCAAGTGCAATTTGCATTAGAAGATCAACATAAGACTGCCTTTCCAATAGGATGGGGTGTGTACGCATTTAGGCTTATGCCGTTTGGCCTAGCCAATGGACCAACCACATTTCAAAGGTTAATCTATCATGTTTTCATAGATTTTCTAAGGAATATCATGGAAAGTTATGTAGATGATTTATGTACCTTTTCAAACCATGGGGAAAATCATTTACAAGATCTAAGAAATATGTTCAACAAATGTACAACCTATAGAGTTTGTCTAAACCCTGAAAGATGTGCCTTTTTTGTCACAGAAGGAAGAATAATGGGACTTATATACTGAAAAAACCTCAATGGGAATGGAAGAATAGTAAGATCGTTCTTAATATTAATGGAATTTGATTTTGAAGGTGTAGTAAGAAAAGGGAAAACACATTTGAGAACTCATAATTTATCCAAAATTTGAACTCAATAAAAACCAAAAAATATAGATGATGATCTATCTGATGCTTATCTATTCAAGATAGAGATCATACCCAGCTTGGGCAAAATATTTGGTACCAATGCTATCAATCGGAACAAAGAATACCAATTTGACTCCCAACATATTTGATTTCGCAAAGTAGAAACTTCATTCTATTGTTAGCAAACGTGTACCATTTGAATAACATATGAGTTTTGGAATATTTTCAAGAAAGGCCAATAACAAAAGAAAGACAATCCTCTCCCATCCAAGAATAAGTTGTAGAAGTACAAAGAGCACATGAAATAGAGGATAATGAGTCAGATGAATTCATCTACCAATTGCTCTAGAATAGAGAAGCTAGAACAAGGTGTATCACAAAATTTCATAATCAATATGAGAATAAAGTCTAAAATTTACTTTGGAGCAAGGTGTGAATCCTACACACTACCATTGGGTAGTAGATGGATTGGGAATTCCATTCTACATGGTTCTAGAATTTATAAGGAACTATCAGACTGCCTGATTTGGAATCCAGGCCATTGCATTTCTAGAATATGATGAAGGCATGAAAATTACCAAAGAGTTATTTGAAAAAGTCAATCCATCATGCAAAAAAGTGGCCGCACAGAAACACAAAATGTAGAAAAACTTGGATGGAAGCACCTATTTAATTAAAGATCAATCATGCTTTTTGTCCAATTGCAAGAAGAAGGGACTAGCCTAAATTTTGGCAGATGAGAAAAAATGGAGCTGTACCATCCAAATGGAAATTTCCAAAAACTAATAGGCCCAAAGTAAGAAACATGGCCATCAAGGAACTATATGTCAAAAACATGCAAAAGAATGGCTTAAAATATGAAGAATCTTTAAAGGACTTACTTTATGCGTGAAAAGGGACACTTAAAAAGGTATATAGTCAATTATGATTCATTTGTAGGGAACCTTATATTTTGCCAATCAATGAGAACTTGAGAGCTCTTTCTTCTCGAAATCTTATCATCAAGCTTTAATGGTGATTTTAATTGGAATTTTTGAGTATTTTTCATGGATTTATCTTGGTGATCAGTAGTTCTTTGAGTGTTTCATGCTTCCATAAGTCTAGCTTTATTTTCTAAGCTCCATTAATCCATCAGCGTACTCTTTCCTCTTGATTCCCTAAATGCATTAGAATTGTGATTCTCACATCACATGGATACATGTACTGAAAGTTAGATTTTACTTTACCATTGGTTTTGTCACGCAAACTAACACAATTTAGAGACAAAGAACATTGAAAAACCTTATTTCTAATTGAATTGACAAGAATAAGAGATGCCCATCTTTTAATTATAAGTCTTGGATTCCATTGATAAAGAAGGGCTATGGCCTTGGCATTCTCCCCAGGTTGACAACTTAAGTGTTTGAGGTTGTTGGTCCTTTAGGCTATGATGATTGGAGAGGAGAGTGCCAAAGTACAACAAACAATTTCTACCAACACTAATATCATGAAGAGTCCTAGGAGAGGAGAATGAAATTCCAATCCATCGTCTCATAAGCTTTGTCAAAATCAACCTTAAAGATAAAGAAGTCTTTCTCAACATCTGTAGCACAATCCATACCTTCCCACACAAGAGATAATAGCATCAAGAATGTTGCCTTTGATAAACCCCTTCTGCTCACGAAGGATAATCTTACTCATAATAGGACCAAGTCTTCTAGCCAAGGAAAAAGGAAAGATTTTGTATAGAGAATTCATACAAGAAATAGGTCTCCATTTATTAATGCCATCCTTGGGGCTTTGTTCTTGATATATTTTAGTAGTGATGTGTGTGAACACACTTAGGACCACCAAGACACTTTTTTCCTTCTTTAGGAGGTTTTTTCCCCCAGTTTGTATATACACCTATAACCTTAATGGGCGACTTATCTTTGTACATTCACTTGGTAATACATTCAATATTGTGTCTTGTGCTCCAAGCTTCTTGTTCTTCCTTGTGTTGTTTACGTCGTTCCACATACCTCAAAATCCAACAATTGGTATCACAATAAGACACACTTCATCTCGCGGAGTTATCCACACCCCTCTGGTCACCATCTTAGAATCGCACAAAAATTGGTAAGCATACTCACACCTCTGAATGCACTATTGCAGTGCATGTGTAGGACATTTCATCCTTTTGTGCCAAACATATATACAAGTTTTGATTTGCTAGTACAAGCCGCTTGAAGTCTACTAGAGGTTTAGCAGATCTTGATAGGGTAGTTCTATTCAAATTTTGAGATACAATCATTTTTCCTGAAATAGGATATGTTGGTTAGTGGCCATGGCTGAAAGCAATGATGTATCTTGTATGTTGGTTTTTGAAGACAAGGTGGGTGATACCAATAAGCCAATATGGGCATATATGATGCATCATGTATTGGTGGCAAAAGAACTATGAAATATTCTGCAAGGTGTTGAAAAATGACCTACTACACATGCAAATTTGATTATTGAAGGTGATGGAGATGGCATGGAAGATGACGATCTTCGAATTCGTGTTCATGTGGTGGTTCCTTTCGCACCTATTGTAGAGAAACTTTGTTGGGATGGCAGAGATGCTCAACGATATGCATTGATAGCTTTGTCTATCAAACTTGCCATTATCCCTCATACTTGCTCTTGCAAAACAACAAAGGATGCTTGGGATACAATTACCACTTTGTACCAAGCAAGAAATGAGGATCCGGTTCCTTACATCCAAAAACAATTGGAGAGTAAGCACATGAATGGAGGAGATTTTGAAAAGGATCAAAGATTTGAAAGAGTAATTCATTTTTGCTGATGAAGTCTTTCCAGATAGTTCACTTGTGTGGACTGTTCTTAATGGTCATCTAGATTCATATCAAAGTTTTCTTCTACTCTTTGGTTGATGATGAAAGGCAATCCATATTCCTAAAAATTTGAGGAGTTAGTCTCTGTTATGTTACAGAAAGATTAGTCTAGGTAGAATATGTCCATTATGCATGTACTAGATCAAGCTTTTTTAGCTCCTTAGAAGGCCAATGGTAAATGGAGCTCATCTACTAGTATGCAAAATTTGCTAATTGTGCACAACAAAAAAAGAAAGACAAAGATGAGAAGAAAACAAAAAAGCAGAAATAGTTATAGAATATATTGTAAAGGAAATGATCTTGTCATAAAGACTTCTCCAAAACTTGTTGCAAATGAGGCAAAGGAAAAAAATGCTAGAATGGTTGTTGTAGAGACCTCTACACCTAAAATAGAGTCTACTAATCTTGTAGAGAATGAAGAATGGCCATTTACTAGTGTTTTTAGTTATAGTAGACTAAGATGTTTGGTACTTTGATAGTGGGGAAACCAAACATATTAGTTCATAATGTAGTTTCTTTAGTTCACTTGAGCGTGCCAAACAAATATTATAAAGGAAATGATATTGTCATAAAGAGTTGTCCAAAATTGGTTGCAAAAGAGGCAAAGGAAAAAGAAGCTAGAATGGTTATTGTAGAGACCTCTACGCCTAAAACAGAGTCTACTAATCTTGTAGAGAATGAAGAATAGGTGTTTAATAATGTTTTTAGTTACAATAGACTTAGATGTTTGGTACTTTGATAGTGGGGCAACCAAATATATTACCTCGCAGTGCACTTTCTTTAGTTTACTTGAGCATGCCCCTAAACGGAATACTATCACATGTGCCAACAACTCCTCTTATATTGTCATGGGACTTGGTACGATCATTCTGACTACTACTGATGGTAGTTCTTTCACATATTGAGAAGCTTTTTTTGTGCCAAGGATCAAGAAAAAAATCTATTGTGAGTTTCAACATTAGCCAAGATCGGATTGGTTGTCAAATGTTTTGATGACAAATGTACAATTCATGATCTATCAAATGGAAATGCTATTATTGCTTCTGGCATTTTATGGCTTGGACTATATAAGCTCATAGAATATGAAAAATACTTCAATGATTAAACATGTGCACTTCAAGATTCTCAAGCTATCTTAGATGCAAAAGCTTTGGCATGCACACTTTGGTCATTTGAACTTTGCTAGTTTGCAATGCTTGAAAAAATTTGAAATGGTGTTCTCTTTGAACAAACTTGAGGGACTTCGTAAACATGTCTATGAAGGTTTTAATTTGGAAAAAATGCAACATTCCTCCTTCCCAAAAGATGGTTAAGTTAGAGCTATTCAAAAACTACATCTTGTTCATAGTGATCTATGTGGTCCTATGCAACCAATTTCTTTTGGGAACTACCTATAATTCATGAATTTTATTGATGATTTGTCCATGCATGCATGGGTGTATCCATTGAAAGCAAAGTCCAAAGTGTTTATGCACCTCAAATAGTTTTTAGTTTTGGTGGAAAATCTGTCAGCATGTAAATTGGGCACCCTCGATTTTGTTCGGGGGGATGAGGATATATGTCTTTTGGTATTTAATGCATTTCTAGTTGAACATGGGATAAAACATCAGTGTAGAGTGCCATATACACCTCAACAAAATGGAGTTGCTGAAAGAAAGAACATGTCTCTCATGGAGATGGCAACATGTATGGTCAAAAGTCAAGCTCTACCACATAGTTTTTGGCTTGAGGCTCTTATGTGTGCAACATATGTACTTAATTGGTGTCCCACCAAAGCATTACAGTCCATTACTTCGTATGGGGCTTTGCATGGTTGCAAGTCATCTATTGATCATTTGCATGTCTTTGGTTTTCTAGAATATGCATTAATTCATGAAAAACAACATAGAAAATTGGATGATAAAGAAGTAAACTGTACTTTTATGGGTACAATTCTAAAAGCAAAGTATATCATCTGTATCATCCATAGACCAAACATATTTTGCTTAGGCGTGATGTTTTTTTGTCGAAGATGCGATCCAACCATTACTTTTATGTATTAAGGAGACATGAGTTAGCTCCAAGGATGTGAATAAAACGTCTCTTCCTCTTTTTATAAGTGGACAATCAAGTGTTGGTCCAAATGAGGCAATTTCTTAGTCTTTATAGGTTTCACATGATGATACATAACATTCCATTTCTGATGCAGATTTACACTTGTTGATGAGAGGGTTGATATAGAGGAGGCAAAAACTATGCTCATATGGTTGGTGCAAACTTTGAAAAATAGAAAATTATATGCACCTCTATCATATCATACTCATTTAGGTTCTCATAATGTTTCTTTTGCATGAGATTTCTATGCAATGGCTGCCTCTATTCTTTGGGATGAGAGTGATCTCGTTTCTTTTGATGAAGCAAAATTTCAGAAAATTGGATGGATGCTATGCAATCAGAATATGATGCTATTATGAAGAATGGTACCTAGACTTTATGTAATTTGCCTCTAGGAAAGAAGGCCATTGGCACTAAATGGGTATACAAGGTGAAGCATAATTCTGATGCAATAATTGATAGGTATAAGGCTACGCTTGTAGCAAGAGGTTATGCTCAAGAGAGATGCTTTGTTCCCACATGCCACATGGCCACTGTTGATAGCATTTGTGCACTTGCAGTTCATTATTCTTGGAATGTACATCAGTTGGACATTAAAATTGCATTTCTGAATGGCAACTTACATGAAGAAGTGTATGTATTTTAGCCCATGGTTTTTAAGAGAAAGGGCATGAAAAAAGTGTGTAGGTTGAAAAAGGAATTATATGTTTTGAAGCAAGCACCGCATGCTTGATATGAAAAGATACATGCCTACTTGATTGCACAGGGTTTTGAGAACAGTCTAATTGGACAACCTTATATGTTAAGCGTGCAAATGATGTGCTTTTGATCACTTTTGTCGATTTTGATGACATGCTGGACACTAGTCTTAATGAGAAGCATATTGCTGATTTTAAGGCTTATTTGCATGCCTCTTCTATATATCATATTATGGGCATTTTAATTATTATTTGGCCATTCAGTTATGAAAGTTGTCGGGGGAATTACTTTGTGTCAAACAAAATATATTGACACATTATTGCAGCATTTTGGCCTTGAAGACTACAAACCTATTGCCACTCCTATTGAAACAAGTTTACGATTGAGTGTTCATGATGCTGGAGATGCATTTGATGTTGTTGTCTATTAATAAACTATTGGATCATTTACTTATCCATTAATTGGTCTAATATTGAGTCTGCTATCTCTGAAATGAGCAAGTTTATGCATTGCCTAGGTGTCACACATTTTTTAGGTGGTTAGCTGCACCTTTCCCTACCTGAATGGTAGCTAGATACTTGGATTGTTTTATCCCAAGGGGGGATCACTACTGCCAAATTTACATGCTTTTTCTAACTCTAACTGGGCTAGTTGCTAATGACACTTGTGTGTCTACTAGTGGTTTTTGCTTCATGCTTGGTAGCTCATGCATATCTTGGTTGTGCAAGAAGCTTCCTATTGTGGTCACTTCTAGTTGTGAGGCTGAGTATATGGAAGCTTTCACAACAATCGGTGAGGGTGTGTGGCTCAGACTCCTTTTGGATGATTTGGATGTGGGTTAGTCCTCTACCACGATCATCTTCACTAACAGCCAAAGCGCATTGGCAATTGCAAGGAACCCTTTGTTTGATGCTCACACAAACCAAATTGAGTTCAATTATCATTATGCCAGTGAGAATATATCTCTTGGGGAGATGAATTTGGCATATGTGCCAACACAAGATGACATTATAGATCTTTTCACAAAGGGTCTACCTTGGAAGAATTATGAAGCTTTCTCGAAACCTTTGGGCTTACTTCCTTTTGTGGATTGATCTCTTTCCACATAGCTTAGCACTTTCTTACACATGAGTGCCAAATCCTTGTTCATTGCATCACTCATAGGGGGATTTGTTGATATATTTTGGTAGTGATGTGTGTTCACACTTAGGACCACCACGATACATTTTTCCCTCTTTAGGAGGTTATTCCTCCGAGCTTGTATATACCTCCAAAACCCTAATGGTTAAGTTATCTTTTTACATTCACTTGGTAATACATTGAGTACTATGTGTTGTGCTCAAAGCTTCTTCTTCTTCCTAATGCTATTCACGTGCTTCAATAAACCTCAAAATCCAGCAATTATGCACAGATTTAATCACACCAATGTTTGTATAGATAGAAAGAGTACCTGTTCTCAGAACTTCTTGGTAGATCAAGAATATGAAGGGGACAAAAAATCCTTAAGCTTCAAGAAGAATTCATTCTGTATTCCATCGAAACAAGGATATTTATAGGGTTTGAGTTTATTAATGGTTTCTTTAACCTTAGTGATAGAGAAGAGTAGGTGTACAATAGAATCGAGGCCCATGAATCATTTTTTCTTTTCAAGGGCAATGAGGGCTCTGGCTATCTGGACATCCCCCACTTGGGAGGCAAAGAGAAAATATTGGTAAAGAAGCAAACAACCTCTTGCAAATTCTACTTGATGCTGATAGCATGCCCACATGAAAACTTCTTCAACATGGGAATGAAGTGCTTAGCTTTCAATTTTTTTCATCAAGTCAAACATACTTATATTTGCTTTGTCATTTTTACCTTCCCAAAATTCTCTTGAAGTGACAAGGGCAAAAGCCAAGACATAATCTTCATATCACAATCTATCCTCAAGATTTAAGACTGTCTGACTACTAATAAGATCAATAGGGAGAGAAACCATGGTGTCTTCAAGCTCTTCCATAATCATCATCCTTCTTTTGAATCTAATCTAGTTGTTCATCAACTTTTAATGGGTGAAAAGCTTATTATATCAGATAGATCTTTCCCAAGCAATAAAGCGGTAGAACTATTGTTGAAGTGATGCTTAAAGATACTTATTTTATGTATAATAGATGGAATTATGAGAAGGGAAGCATCAAGTTAAGGCCAAGCAACTTTATTGGGACAATATCTATGAATTTTGTTAATCAAAGGAGCATGGTTAGAGATGTGTAAAGTAGGATGTAGGTCATAGTTGACTTGCCACAATTCTTGAACCCTATTCACATTTAAATACCCTATATAAAGTCTTGTAGCTAAGTAATCATACATATTTCTATTATTTTGGGTGTGACCATATTTGCTAGATAAGTCAACAAGAGTTTTAGTACACCTCAAGTTATACCAAACAACTTTCTCACTCCCTTTCAATATGTTTTCCTTGTTACCAAATGTGTCTTTGGGGTCACTAACCATATAAAAATTATATAGAAGCAAAAGATCCCCATTAAGATTAGACAACTCATTCCAACAATGGATTATATTAGATGAGTTATTAGTAGTAAAGATACTCATAAAAGTGTAATTAAGAAGGTTGAGTCACTTGAAAGCAACCCACTCATGGGTAGGACTAACAATAATGTTAGCAATAACATGGTCAATATAAGAAGTAATGCCAATGGAAGTGCCACCTTTCAAGAAACATGCTTAGAAAAGTGCCAAGTATGATTGGGGGATAAAACCCTCAAGTTAGAATGAAGTTTATACCCACAAGTTTTTACTTCCTGATGATAGATAATGTTGCAACTAAAGACAACTCTTTCAAGTAGATATCAATAAGTTTAGCGTTGACTTGATCAGTTAGACCCTTCCAATTAAGAGAGACAATTTTAACTAAGTCCATGTAACAAAAGAAAGTAGATACTAAGTAACTAATTAACCATAATCTTGTTCCAATTCATGTTTAAAGTAGGTAAACAAAGGATATCAATATCACTATGCCTATCAAGAATACAGTAAGAAATGCAATTAACCTTTATACAACCTGACATATCTTTAATCAAGAAAAGAGCAACTTAATCAAATGCATGTGAAGAGCCGTGTATGGGAGAGACAACTTTCCATAAGATTAATAACACCAAACATGATGACATTACTTTTTATAATTCTTGGAATGGAAATAGAGGCCCTTAAAGGATCTTTCCTCTTAGCTTTACTGTTGTTGAAACCAAAGGAGCATCCTTCATTGCATTGAGTCATGTTGACATGTTCCTAAGTAGAGTCTTTCTAAACCAATTCAGCAATCTTAGATTGATCATACATGTTGGGATCTTTAGAAAAAATAGTTTAATCATTACTAAAAATCTCTGCATACTTAAAGTTATTAAAAGAAGGGACAAAGTTCTAACCATGAAAAAGATTTTTGTTATTGGTGACATGAGTCCATCCATTGGTATCAGGGTCATTAGGATAATTCTAGATAGCTTCATAATTCATATCTGCCTTTTAATCATCATTGGAAACATTAGGTTCCACATTTTCCTTCTTGTAAGAAATCCCTTTATCACTAGCATGAGTAGCATCAAAAGGGTTGGAAACTTTCTTAAACCACTTACTAGATTTCATCTTTTGGTTCTTCACGTTAACCTTTTTAATCCCTAGATAGTGCTGAATATACTTAATAACTGTGGTATCAACTTGAGGTTTTGGGTTGGATTCCACTATAGGATCAATGTTTTTGCATTTAAAGAGGACAATCTTTAATAAGTGGCCTTGTTATAGTAGTTAAGGTAGATATTAGAAAGACTTCTATAAATGACTTTTTGTTCATGTAAAATCCAACCATCCAAGTTTTTAAGAACAAGGAATGTTTTAATAGGCTTAGCAGTATCAAACTCGATTCATGACTTTGGGATCCCACTTGGGATTGATATTTCCCATAGTCCTTTGAGCTAACAACTTAGTTGTGAGCACCCTTAGATTGTCAATCTAACGATACAATTCCACAGGAAAATTTGGGCATTCCACCCATACAGTTAACTTAGTATGCCTGGGACTTGTAGGGTTAAACCCTACAATCCACTTGAAAAAATTAACCAGAGTAAACTTAATTTGCCACTAGCCCTCACCTATGACTTTAAATCACTAAAAACATCCTCGAAAAATAAAAGGAAATAATAATTCTGAAGATATTGTTGGAGTTAGATGTCTGCAAAAGCACATGAACAACACAAGGAAGAAGAAGAAGCTTGGAGCACAACACACAATACTGAATGTATTAACAACATAATGTACAAAGATAACTAGCCTGTTAGGGAATGGGTGTATATACAAGCCAGTGGGAAAAACCTCCTAAAGAGGGAAAAAAGTTCCCAGGTGGTCCAAGTGTGTTCACACACATCACTACCTAAATATATCAACAAATCCCCCCTGGGAGTGATGTGGTGAACAACGAGCTGGAACTCATGTATAACGAAGTGCCAAGCTATGTGGAAATCACTCCACAAAAGGAAGTAAGCCCAAAGCTTTGCAAAAAGCTTCAAAGTTCTACCTACGTAGAGCCTTTGTGAAAAGGTCTACAATGTTCTCTTGTGTGGGCACATATGCCAAGCTGATCTCTCTAGCAGAGAACCTCTCCCTGATATAATGATAATGCACCTCTTAGTGCGAGCATGGGAACACAAGGTTCCTTGCAACTGTAAATGCGCTCTGACTATCAGTGAAGATGGTGGTGGTAGAAGACTAACCAACACCCAAATCAGCCATAAGGCGTCTGAGCCACACACACTCAATAGTCGCTGTGAAAGTTGCTCTATACTCAGCCTCACAACTAGAAGTGGAAATAGTAGGCTACTTCTTGCTCAGCCAAGATATGCATGAGCTACCAAGCATGAAGCAAAAACCACTAGTGGACACACGAGTGTCATAGCAACCAACCTAGTCAGAGTCAGAAAAAGCATGCAAATCTGGTGGTAGTGATCCCCCCTTCGGATAAAACAACCCAAGTAGTCGGGTACCACTCAAGTAGCAAAAGATGCGCTTAACCACATGCCAATGCTTTACACATGGGTAATCCATAAACCTGCTCATTTATGAGATAGCAAATTGAATATCTGGCCAAGTAATGCATAAATAAATCAAGCATCCAACAGCTTGCTGATAGAGAACAACATCAAATGCATCTCCAGGATCATGAAGACTCAATCGTAAACCTTTTTCCATAGGAGTGGCAATAGGCTTACAGTCTTCAAGGCCAAAACATTGCAATAATTTGTCAATATATTTCGTTTGACACAAGGCCATTCCACCATCAACATGCATAAACTGAATGCCCAAATAATGATGCAAATGCCCCAAATTAGACATCTCAAATGAGGCATCCAAATCACCCTTAGAATCAGCAATATGTTGGTCATGAGGGCCAGTGAGGAACATGTCATCAACATACACAACAATGATCACAAGCACATCATTAGCATGCTTAACATATAAGGTGCTCTTAGTTGGGCTCTTCTCAAAACCATGTGCAAGTAGATATGCATGTATCTTTTCATACCAAGTACGTGGTGCTTGCTTTAAACCATATAATGCCTTCTTTAACTTGCACACCTCGTTTTCATGCCCTTTTTGCACAAATCAATGGGGCTAAAAAAAAATACACTTCTTCATGCAAGTTACCATTCAAAAATGCTGTTTTAATGTCCAAATGATATACATTGCAACCATGATGAGCTGCAAGTGCATTGATGCTATGAATAGTAGTTATTCGGCAAGTAGGTGCAAAGGTCTCATCAAAATCAATGCCTCTTTCCTGGGCATAACCATTTGCAACAAACCTAGCCGTATACCTATCAACTATTCCATCAGGCTTACACTTCAACTTGTATACCCACTTAGTGCCAATGGCCTTCTTGCTAGGAGGAAATTCACATAAAGACCTAGTACCATTCTTCATTATAGCATCATATTCAGATTGCATATCAGCCATCCAATTTTTTGAATTTAGTGCTTCATCAAACAAAATAAGATCATTCTCATCAAAGAGACTATATGCAGCCATAGCATAGCAATCTAATGCAAAAGAGGAACTATGGGAGCTTGATCGAGTACGATATGATAGAGGTGTATCTAATTTTCTGTCATGCAAAGTCTGCACCAGCCATTTTGGCATAGTTTTTGCCTCCTGAATATCAACTCTCTCATCAACAAGTGCATCATGAAAGTCTGCATCAGAAATCGGATGATCTGCATCATCACATGAAACCTACAAAGGATGCAAACTTGCCTCATTAGGACAAGCACTAGACTGTCCACCTGTAAAAAGAGGCAACAAAGTATCATACATGTCTTTGGAGCTAGCAAATGTCTCCTTACTTCATGAAAGCAATGGATAAATAGCATCTTCCACAAAAACAACATCATGGCTAACCAAAATGCATCTATTATGTGGATGATATAGATGATAGCCTTTAGTTTCTGAATTGTACCAAAAAAAAAACATTTTACTCCTTTATCATCCAATTTTCTGCGATGTTGTTTAGGCACTAATGCATATGCTAGACAACAAAAAACACGAAGATGAGCAATAGATGGCTTGCGACCATGCCAAGCCTCATGTGGAGTGATACACTACAACACTTTAGTGGGACACGTGTTAAGTACATATGTTGCAAACATGATAGCCTTAAGCCAGAAACTATGCAGTAAAGCCTGATCTTGGGCATACACATCGCCATCTCCATCAGTGACATGTTTTTCTATTCAGCAACTCCATTCCGTTGAGTTGTATACAACACTATTCACTCGTGTTTCATCCCACATTTAACTAGAAACGCATTGAAGTCAGAGGACATATATTTCCCCCCCTCGATCAGAATGGAGCGTGCCCATTTTACATGCTAACAAATTTTCAGCCAAAACCAAAAACTGTTTGAAGCACATAAACACTTCGCACTTTGCTTTCAATGTATACCCATGCATGCGTGGAAAAATCATCAATGAAAGTCACGAAGTAAAGATAATTTCCAAAAGAGGATGTCTGCATAGGACCACATACATCATTGTGAACAAGCTGCAATTTCTGTGTAGCTCAAACAAAACCATCTTTTGGGAATGAGGAATGCTGCACTTTGCCCAAAATACAGCCTTCACATACATGTTTACTGGGTTCCTCAGGCTTGGGCAAAGAAGACACCATTTCAAATTTCTGTAGGTGTAGCAAACTAGCAAAATTCAGATGACCAAAGTGTGCATACCAAAGCTTTGCATCTGACATAGCCTGGGAATCATGTATTGCACATGCTAAATCATTCATAGATCTTTCATAGTCTATGAGCTTGTACAACCCATGACATAAAATGCCAGAAGAAATAATCACTTTGCCATTTGATAGATCATGAACTGTACACCTATCATCAACAAATTTCACAACCAAGACAATCTTGGCTAAAGCCAAAACTGATAATAGATTCTTCTTGATCCCTGGCACAAATAAAGCATCTAAAAAAGTGAAAGAACTACCATCAACAGTAGTCAGAATGATCTTAACAACTCCCATGACAGGATAAGAGGAGTTGTTAGCACATGTGAGAGTATTCCCTATAGTGGCAGGCTTGAGTGAAGAGAAGAAACTGCGCTGCAAGGCAATATGTTTGGTCACCCCACTATCAAAGTACCAAACATCTAAGACTACTGCAGACATGCACTGCTCATGAGAAGATGGGTCAAAACTGCAAACATTAGTAAGCGTCCATTCTTCTTCGTGTGCAAGATTAGCAGACTCTGTTTTTGATGTAGAGGCCTATGCAACAACCATTCTAGCCTCTTTTGTCTTTTCCTCTTTAGTAGCCAGTATTGGATAGCTCTTAATGACATGATCATTTGCTTTACAATATTTACAAAAAAATTTCTACTTTTTTTATTTCTTCCCATCTTTGTCTTCCTTCTTCGAATGTGTAGCATTTACAGATTTTTGCTTACTAGTGGATGAGCTCCATTTACCTTTTCCCTTTTGACTAGCTGGGAAAGCTTGATCTGCAACACGCATAATAGACATGTTCTTCCTAGATTGATCTTCTTGCAACAGAATAGAAACTAACTCCTCAAATGACCAGGCGTTTGGATTGCCTTTCATCATCAAATGAAGATTAGAAACAAAACTCTGATATGAATTTGGAAGGCCATTCAAAATAGTCTGCAGAAGTGAACTGTTAGGAATAACTTCATCAGCAGAAATCAATTGCTCCTTCGAATCCTTGATCTTTATTAGAAAACTATCCATAGAATCACCTTCATTCATGTGCTCACTCTCCAACTATTTTCAGAGGTAAGAAACACGAGCCTCATTCCTACCCTAGTACAATGTGATAAGTGTATCCCAAGCATCCTTAGCTGTTCTGCAAGAGTGAATGTGCGAAATAATGGCACATTTGACAAAGCTATCAATGCATGTGCCTGGGAATCTTTGCCATCCCAATGAATTTGCTCTACAGTAGGTGCAGCAGAAACCATAGCATGAACATGAATCTGTAAAATATCACCATCTTCGACACCTTCTGCATCAGCTTCAGTACCTACAGTTGTAACACTTGCAGGTCTGATAGGACATTTTTCAACACCCTGCACAATGTTCCACAATCCTTTTGCAACCAATACATGTCGCATCATATAAGCCCATAACGGGTAGTTGGTACCATCCAACTTATCCTCAACAACCAACATATGAAATACATCACTGCTTTCAGTCATGGTCGGTGACTAAAATACCTTGATGCAAAAAATTGACTGTATCTCAAAAGTTTCAACAGAACTACTGAGACAAATTCTATTAAACCTATAATAAACGGCGAGATGCTTATATTGGACAACCAAAATTGGTATATACCTTTGGCACAAAAAGATGAAATACCTTGCACAAGCACTATGATAGTGTGTTCGAAGGCTAAAACGAGCTCAGATCGAGATTTCAACACCACATAGCAAAGGTATTTTGATCTTTGAAACACCCTGAGTATGCTCACCAAAATTCGTGTGATTTGAGACTGCAATTGGAGAGGTGTGGACGATGCCCTAGATGAAGCGAGTACTTGCTCTTATACCAATTGTTGGAGTTAGACGTCTGTGGAAGCATGCGAATAGCACAAGGAAGAAGAAGAAGAAGAAGCTTGGAGCACAACACACAATACTGAATGTATTACCACTAGAATGTACAAAGATAAGTAGCCCGTTAGGGCAATAGTCGTATATACAAATTGGGAGATAAAACCTCCTAAAGAGGGAAAAAAGTGCCCCGGTGGTCCTAGTGTGTTGAGACACATCACTACCTAAATATGTCAATAGATATTGGATATGTCTAGCCAACAATCCTTCATTCTCCTAGTTAAAGTTAACTCATTGCTTCAAAATGTCTTGGGCAAGTTTAGGCCAACAAGGGTGAATCACTCTTCCAAGGATGCGAGATAGAGCTGGCAACTTTTCGCAACAACTTGAATTGGAATTACTTCTCTGTTAATTTTGCCAAGTGCACATACATCCCCTATTGTCATTGTGGGTTTTAAAATGCTATGCTGTTTGAGAAGTGGAAAGCTCATCACGTGTATTTCTGACCCTTGATATTAGTATAGAAGTGTTCTAAAGGAGCGTAGATGTCTAATACTTAATTTAGGTACTTATATATTTAAATATTGAAATCCTTAAAGCATGTGGAACCGTGATACTATTTAATCGAGAGCAAGTCATCATGTATATGTGGACAGGCTACTTATTTAGCGAGGTATATGTAGTAATATTTATCCATGTTGAATGTCCTCGTTGATTGATGTTCAATGTATCCTGCTTGTATTCACCATGCGTTAAGACGTTTTGACATTTTTGCATCTTCGAAGACCAATGAGTCTAATTTTTCCTCTATACCGGTAATAATAATGGAGTCTTGGAATTAGAAAAACTTTGTAAGACATTATTTTAATACTAGATGAATAGAGTGGATTGCATATGATTCTCATGAACAGGCCTCCTAGGACCATTCGCACATGTACGCACATGCTCACGATTTGGAGAACAGTTCTTTGCAACATTCTTGGTTGTCTACTTTATCACTCAGACAATATACCAGTGCTTCAACGGGGAAGTAATATAAAGTCCTGATCTTTGAATTCCTTAAGCATGATCAGCAAGCGAAAGGAAAACGTGAATCACGTTGACTATGCAGGTTATGTTCTATATAAGCACTAATATGCTCAAAATGCTTTAGATATTTGGATTTACAATCAACCAACTTTATCCTTTCACTAGCTCGAGGTGAATTCCATTATGTATATAAATGCAAAAAAAAACAGAGACCACGGATACATGCCAAAACTTTCATGAATGAGTCCAGCACTGGAGGAAAGCGATGGTTGCAGAAGAAACAGGAGAAACGGAACCTCTGGGCATGGTTAAAGGAGCTCAAAGGCATAGCTAAAGGAGCTCAAAGGCTCGCCAAGTGGATGGTCAAGGCTTAGTGCAACGATTCCCAGACATGAGCGAAGCTGACCTACAGTAAGCTTTCAATGTTTTGGACTTTTCCTTGATGTCGAAAGCATTCTACATCAAAATTTTAAGCATTCAATTACGTTTTATTGTGCCAAAGGAAGCGCATGAGCTTGAGTAGCTTTAAGCTTAGGCAGGCTTCCGGCATTTTCAGATGTCCGAATTCAAGAAACATTCTAAACATGTTCTTTATTCTCGTGAATGCAATGTCCTTTTCCAGAGCTTTCTCCATCATACAGTGATAATATACTCTGTGTGTTTGATCCTTGCATGTCGAAGCAGATGATTTTTCGCCACATATACTCTTTACCTGTTATAAATGTATGATATCGATATATCCACATAAGTCCGAAAGTTTCGTTTTCCGAATTCGCCGTGTTTGTCTGTAAAGATTCGCCGTGTTGGATTGGAATGTTGGATATCTCATCGTCTGGGCGGTGTTGGATTCGAATGCTTTGATGAGCTCCGAAATTGGATCCTGACCATTAGCAGACAAACCTTGTCCAATTAGCCTCTTTTTGTTTCGATTCGAAGCAGATGTTTTTCCGCTACATAGACTCTTTACCTGCTATAAAGGTATAATATCGATATATCCATGTGGGTCCAAATGTTTCGTTTTCCATCCAGGGTTGGTTTCTCTGTAAAGATTCGCCGTGGAGCCCATCATCGTCTGGGCGGTGTTGGATTCGAATGCTTTCATCAGCTCCGAATGGGGTGCAGACAAACCTTTTCGAAGTACCCTTTTATCGTTTCTCAACTTTCTAAGGAGATCTTAGAATAAGCTTCAATGTTTCCAAATAATGCGTTGCTTTCTTTGGATGAAGGGATGCATCATCTGTGAATATTTGAAGTTTTCAAGTACATTTTTAGCTTTCAAGCTTATATCAATGTTCCAAGTAAGCGTATGAGTGCTCAATAGTCACAAATTTCGCTTCGAAAGACATTGTGGGCACGTCAAATATCTACTAATCATCTCTCTGTATATTCATTCCAATATGCTTTCAGAGCTATAACAGACGTCTAAGTGTTTGAGGATTGCAGCCAAAACGAAACTTGATATGTTATCAAAATATGATATGAGTTCTGATTGCTCTGAGTTCGCGAGTTCAACAACTTATCAACACACATAGATACTTACCCACATACATAAATGCAAGCATGCATGGATACATATATGCATACATACATACATACATGATGGGAGAAAATTCAACCCAACAAGACGTTGAAGATGGTAGGCCTTGCTATACTTTACTCATTGCCAACATAAGTACAAAATCCACGAAGTGCTTCCGAAAACAATCGCAGATATGCAAAACTTGCGAGAAGTATTTTAATTATTGAAAATGCGTATGAGATGAAACCTAAATTCTTGGCAACCTTATGACGAGCTTAGCTCAAAATAAATTTGAAATTGCATATTTAATGTCTCTCTATTTACCAAAGTATGAAAAAAGCTTAAACCAAGCCTAATAGTTAGATACCTACGAAAAATCTTAATCAATCAGGCATGGCAAGACATCAACATATATTATTCGGCAACGGTATGCGAATAATATTATAGCTTTCCCGTAGTACGCAAGGAGTCAAATATTCAAATAGAGAGAATTGTCAATTTTGAAATATCTTCCCTGATTTGTACACATCAACATTCGTGGGAAAGCTAAGTAGAGTCGGGGACAACTTCAATCAATAGATTATCTAATTTCAGATTCAAAGCAACGGCTGTGGTACTCATACAACTCGCAACTTGTATGATTTTTTTACGGTGCGTATTACTTGTTTTTGAGCTTTTTATTAAGGTTCAGCTCTCACAAAAGGCCCTATAGGCTCACTTCTTTCTTAGTCTATGTCGTTCATGTTGTCTTGAGTCTTATTCTATAACATTCAATAAATTTTTTATCATGTATGAAAATTCTTGATGAGTTCTTCTATGCTTCATTCGAAACTCGTTTTTGAATGTGTCTCTAATGAAATGGAAGTGGACCGCTTTTTGCTTGCTTTTATAAATGAAATAATGGTTTATTGAATATACATATAACTTATATATTGTCTTCAAACAATGGGAAATTGAAGCTCAAATCTTTCAAGAACCTATTGAAACATTTATATTTCAAATGTACAAAGTGCTAAAAATCCACCTACAGATCCTTCACCTCCATATCATGCAGATTCCCATGATTCCATTGGTCTACCATCCTATTACCTATTTAACTTGCATGAGCTTTACAATTTCACCGATTTCTTGTATGAATACATTGATTACTTATGTAAGCAAGATTTCACTCGCTTGATGCAAGGTCTACAAGCGCAAATTGTCAACCTGATTCATGGTAATGCTTTTGTTTAGAAAGATCACGATATCATTAAAGATTTGTATGAGGATCATGTTCAATAAAATCTATAGTACAATTAGTAAACCTATAACTTCAAGAAGATCTTGTAGTCTGCCAAGAAAATGTGAAAAAATTAAAAAATCAATGCAATGATTAGCTTGAATATGTGTATCTGTATAAAAAACTTCAAGATTGAGATGAATGAAAGAACTTGGAGAAGCTTGTAGAAGGTAGAAAAGTGATTTGCCAACCAACGAAGTTCGATCTTGCCAACCGGTACAAGACCACCCCTTGAGCTTATGGAGAATTGAATACGCTTTATAGGCATGCGATAAGTGCAATGAAATGCACTATGTACTTTGGAGCATCAATGAGATATTTTTTTCACGAATGTGCAGAGATAGACCCCGAGACATAAAAATTGTGATTTTGCACAATATATTGAACCAAATGTTTTGTACATTTATACACATACGATATACATTAATACCTTTCCAGTGCATGCTCAATCATCCAATTTGGAGCTTTGTAGAGAGAGCAACAACCTCTGCAAGCTTACTATTGTTGAAAAAGATGATGCAAAAGAATGAAGGAGCAAGATAATGATGGCCACAAGTGTATGTATATTGCTTCCATGTCGTGTAAAAGTGACTTGAAGTCTTTATATAGAATCTTGAAGTGCTCCATGACTTATCTAAGTGGAATTTGAATTCAAATGAAGGCTGTGAAGGTTGTTGAAGAAAATCAATTCACTTTCCTAGAATCTAGGAAAAGTGAAGATCTAGTTTGATCTACTTTTAGGTGATTGATTGATTCATTGACTGCAACTCAACCACATCAAATTCGTGGAAATTTAGCCCTATTTTTCTTCTTTTACATGGATAAAACTCTAGCCTTTTACAATGGTAAATGATCCATAAGAAAATCGTTTTAGAAAAATACAATAAATGAGCATAGGTAAAAGAACACTTCAATGGATATTTTGGCATAATCCAAACCATACCTCTTTCCATGTAGATCAAATCCACCTCAAGCATAGTTTAAGCTTGATGTTCCAAGAACTCCCCCTCAAGCTAAAGTCTGCTTGGGTCTTCATTCTCTAATAGGTTGAATACCATCCATTGATTTCAATGTGCAAAGCTTTATTCCATCAAGTACCTTCATCATGATATTTGCTTCTAGCTTTTCATTTAGAACAAAAGAAATGTATATCTCCTTTGCCATGAGCTTCTCCTTGATGAAGTGGTAATGAATAACTATGTTTTTGGTTCTTGCAAGTCTATGCACATAAATTAGACACTAATGCCTTTCAAATGCATGCTCAATCATCCAATTTGGAGCTTTATAGAGATAGAAGTAGTCTATGCAAGCTTACTATTGTTGAAGAAGATGAGGTACAAAAATGAAGGAGCAAGAAAATGATGGCCACAAGTGTATGCATATTGCTTCCATGTAATGTAAAAGTGATTTGAAGTATTTATATAGAGTCTTTAAGTGCTCCACAAATTTTACAAGTGGAGTTTGAAATCAAATGAAGGTGGTAAAGGTTGTTGAAGAGAATCAATTCACTTTCCTACAATCTAGGAAAAGTGAATATCTAGTTTGATCTACTTTTAGGTGATTGATTGAAACTCAACCACTTCAAATTTTTGGGAGTTTAGCTCTCTTTTCTGCTTTCACATGTGTAAAGCTCTAGGATTTTACAATGGTAAATGATCCATAAAACGTTCTTTCAAAAAATACAATAAATGAGCATAGGTAAAAGAACGTTTCGATGGATGTTTGGGCATAATCCAAACCATAGCTTTTTTGATGTAGATCAAATCCACCTCAAACATAGTGTAAGCTTGATGTCCCAAAAAGATCACATACAAGTCAACTATTGTATCCAAGATGTTATTCATTGCTCTAATTGAGCTAAAATGAAAGTCAATCAATTCGCACTACAAATCACAATAGGTTTTATGGGACCAATTGAGCACAAGATACATGGTCTAAAGGTACAAATCTTAGATCTTATAACTGATTCCTCTAAGCATCAACATGAAGCCTAGATGGTTGCTCAATTAATGTACTCGCTCAACGACAAGAACTATAGCAAATTGTTCAAAATGTGATGCTTATTTGATTGTTAGAGATATCTCCAAACAACTTTAATCACTAGGAAAATCCAAAATTTTTTATTGTTGGAATCAACATGTGCAATAGTAGAAATTCAAAACAACTAGTGATTTTTTTTATACTAGTTATCCTTTGAAGCCCTTGAACTCTTAAGATGAAGCTTACTATCTTTACAAGTTTAAGATTTGTGAGCATGTCAAGTTTTTGCTTGAAAATTTATAAAATACATTTTTAATTGTAATTGAGTTAGCTTTAATATAAAAATCCATGCTTATAAATTTTCATGTGACCTATATCCATAAGAACCAAGCATGTTGTCTCTACCATGCTAGGACCAAACACAGAGAGGTCCATTATCACTATGTAAGCGAAAAAATCAAAAGCAAGGAAATTGAGCTCTCATATGTATGTACTCAACAAAAATGTGCAGTTATGGTGACCAAGGCATTGGATGGAGTAAAGTTGAACAGGTTCAAAGCTATGGTTGGACTTTAGGACATATTGAAGAATTGATGACTCAAGCATCTCAGGCTTCAAGGGGAGTTTTGGTGCATGGAGAAACCTTAAGTGCTTGGTTTAATGCACACTAGGCTTCTCTTAGACTATAAAGCATAAATAAAAATCCTTTGTATTATATGCATTGGGGATTTCAAAGGTTAAATGTTTAACCTATTTGATTCAAAGATAAAATTTAAGAAAGGATAGAATCTGTTGGGTGATTCTTAGACAATAAGGAGTTTGAGGGTTTGTAGGAGAAAAAGGGGAGAAATAAGAAGAGAAAATACACCGGGAAGCTTCTGCAGATTGATTACAGTGAGCCAAGTACAATGTTTGAAATACAAGATAAACCAATACCTCTGTGCACAGTCCCACAGAGTGTCCAGTTACAAAATACCCAATAACCCAATGTCTTCTTGCTGCCGGCCTCCTTTGCAACAGGCCTCCGCCTGCTTCAAGCTTATCCTTGTGCACACCTTGCACCAAGCTTCCACAAGGGGAAGGAGTGAATACCTGCTGTCACGCACACACTGCCAAAAAGACCTTGAGATACTTGGGGGATTAGAGCTTAGCACCTCCCTGCACAAATCCTTGGTCACTCTCTATGCACCTTGCACTTCCACTTCTGTGCGACGTACCCTGGTGACTCTTGCACTTCTCTCTCTTGCTCCACTTAGCCTATGCTCTTCTTGCTTACTCTCAGATTGGTCCAAGAATGGTCCTTCCTTCATGTGAGTGTGTCGATCACGTACGCTCCTAACTGCAAGTGAATCTTGGTGCTCACTTTGATGTTCCAAGATTGTTCTCTCAAGTGGCAGCCAACGACTCACTGTTTTGTCCTGTAGTGACTTTAGTCTAAAACCAAAAATTTTAATGGGGGGCCATACTTTCACCTGTGCGTACACTTTTGCCGCTTCACATACCTTCATGTTTCCTTTTAAGTCTTCACTTTTACACATAAGAGGGGGTTCACCTGAACCTTCCAAAACACTTTAAAACACACTTTGAACCTTAGGGAAATTAGAGAAAGTACCTCTGCAACCTGCAACCCATTTCCTCCAATTTACCCTTTGTGGACAATTCATTGTGCACTACCTGTGCACTTTGACACCTGCACTTACGCACTTTGACTTTGCACCTGTTGACTTTGACCTTGACCTTGTTGACTTTGACCAGTTGACTTTGACTGCAGTTTACTTTGACCAACATGACTTTTATGGACGCAACAGTTGCCCACCACCTAATGAGCTCTCCGTCCCGGAGAGCCATAGCCAAAACTTGGAGCATACCGGCATCCGGAAAATATGACTGCAAAAACTGGAATAGGACATCTGAGCAGCAACCAATTCCACCAAAAGCAGGGAGGGCTGAGGGTGCGAAGATGGATGGGGTAGGGAGGGGAAAGGATGTGTCTGGGCATATTGGTAAAGGGAGGGATTGGGAGTAGGAATCAGGGGTCGGGAGGAGGCTAAAATGATCAAATCGGAGGGCTACGAATCAGGGGTCGGGAGGAGGCTAAAATGATCAAATCGGAGGGCTACAGAGGGTACATATGGGATATTATTAAACATAAGGGAAGACAAGGTGAGAATAGACCATTTGGACAATGTTGTGAAATAAAAACATGTGATAAAAATGTTCAAAACATGTGGTTTCAGACCAAAAGTCATACAAAAAGTGGAAATTTGTAAAAAGAAAGTCAAAAATTTGAGTTCATAGGTGCCAAAAAACGTGAAAATGACTCCATTTTTGTAAAAAACGGCCAACCGAGGCACAATCCAGAGCCAAAAGCTTTGAGCCATGAAAATAAAAAATAAAAAAATAAAGTAAAATAAAATAAAAATAAAAATGATCGTTTTTTTTTTCAACGCTCAGACAGAATGATTAAAAAAAGAAAATAAAATAAATAAGAAAAGAAAATAAAATAAATGAAAAATAAAAAAATTAAAATAATCGAAATAAAAAGAATAAAATAAGGGGGGGGGGGCTGTCAGAACGGGGGGCGGGGGGGGGGGGGGGGGGGCGGGCGGGGGGGGCGGGGGGGATGGTCGGTTGGTCGGTGGGGGGGGTTGTCAGAACCGGGGGCGGGGGGGGGGGGGGGGGATGGTCGGTTGGTCGGTGGGGGGGGTTGTCAGAACCGGGGGCGGGGGGGGGGGGGGGGGGGGGATGGTCGGTTGGTCGGTGGGGGGGTTGTCAGAACGGGGGGCGGGGGGGGGGAGAGGGGGGTTGGGCGGGTTTTTTTTTTATTTTTTATTTTTTATTTTATTTTATTTTATTTTTTCAAAAACACGCCCTCTGGGGGTGTGTGTGTGTGTGTTTTTTTTTTTTTTTTTTTAATATAAATTTAATGAAAAACTGAAAAAATACATAAAAAATTCAAAAAAATGGCAAAGAAATTCTAAAAGAAATCTGCAAAAATTCTAAAAAAAATACCCTATTGTTTGAGGCCACTTGTCTCACTCAAATCCACAGAGAGCTTCCTTTATTCCTCCAATTTGGCAAGAAAAAGACACATGAAAAAGGATAAAAATGCTAAAAAAAAGCGAAAAAATGCTTGAAAAATGTAGAAAAAATTTTCTAAAAATTCCAAAAATTGTACCTTTGCAAAGTTGATGAAATGGCTGCTAGATTTGCTAAAAACTCAAGAAACAAACATAAAATGGATAAAGAAAACTACTGAACTTAAGTAAAAATGATGAGAAAAGACTATGTACAACCTGGACAAATATTGCAGGTTCCAGGGGATCCATAAAACTTCAGTTGGCTTGATGATATGCCTTGAGCCTTGTATTGTTGACTCAGAGAGACTCCTCCATAATTTGCATTTGTACTGCACTTCATTGATTTTGTCTTCTCCTTGGGCACACTGATCATCTGATAGGGGCACCCTAAATGCTTCATTATAATGTTAGCTCCTCCGGCAACTTTATGACTTAATCTGCAAAATTCCATTTTTACTATTCCAGCAACTTCATCCAATGGAACCCTCTGTTTCCAAAGACTTGCAGGTGCTCCTTCCGCAGTCTTGTAAAGCCCTGCACTTGCTATCATTAAACTTGACATAACAATTGATATCCATACCAGGATCCATAAAACAGTGGCCATTGACATATGATTTGAAGCATCTTCATCAGGGCTACACTTAAGGAGTACCTTGCTTTTCTTCTCTTTTCCATGGCTTTTGACTGAGACTGTTTCAACCTGAGTGATTTCCTCTTTTTCTTCATAGGCTTCTTCTCTACTTGAGTTTGGGAAAATTCCATAGCAGGAAGATGGGTCTTCTGCATGGAGCCAAGCCAACATGTTTTCATCTTCATATAAATCTGCTCCTTCAAATAGATCTGCTTCTGGGTTGTCCACCACTTCTTCTTCCATACAAATACCAATTGTCTGCATCATACTAGTATTTCTCTGATTGTCTGGTCCTTCTTCTAAAATTATCTGCTGCAACTCTTTTCCCTCCTGCTTTACCCACATTGTGTCTTTGCCCCAGTCATGCAACACATTGGCATGCCTTAACCAAGGTCTCCCAATTAACAGGGGGAAACTTCCTTCTACCTGTGGCAGCCTTAAAACAACAAAGTCCAGGTTAAAGATGGTACCTTGTATTTTGACTGGAACTCCAGGGACCACACCAATAGGCCTTACTATGCTTTGGTCTGCCCTTGTTACAGTGAAGTTGGCAGGTCGTGAAGGGTATATTCCAATCTTTTTCATGGTATATTCAGGCATCAAGTTAATGCCAGAACCACCATCCACAATAACTCCTTGAAACTCATGACCTTTAATAGAGACTGTTAGCCGAGGGCTCTTGTAATCTGTTAGGGGTGCTTCCCCTAAACATCTATCTTTATGCATAACAGCAGCCTTTGCCACTAAACTTGTTGTGGACATTTCATCAATTATCTGCAAGAGTTCTGACCTGAACTTCCCATCCATCTTTATTAAATAAAAAATACTAACCTCCTTTTTCATGGACTTGAGTAGTTTGGAAGCTTCTGATTCCTTAAGAGCATGGGCTGCATTTGACTTATCAAACTGCTCATGAGCCCTGTTGAATGCATATTCAATGGCATCACTGGTACCTGTGAAATTTTCTTTTTGCCTTATATTTGCACTTGGGTTGGCTTTTTCTTCAGACACACCTTTGTCTCTGTTTAATCCATTAATCATTGATTCTTGGCCTATTTCCACTGGAGCCTTCCCCTTGCTTCTTGTCTGCACTGTAAAAGATTCAATTTCTTCTAAATGCACCACCCTGGTAGATGGAGATGGCACCTTAACCTGATCTACCCTTTCTTCTTTCTGCACAGAAATCATTTGAATGTGGGGCCCAGATGAAGAGGCTTGATTCTTAGGACAACAATTTGTATAATGGTCTCTGGCCTCTGGGCAGTTTCTGCAAGGAGGGGCATTTTCTGGAAGAGTGCACTTACTTTGATAGTGCCCACAGTCTCCACATCTGAAACAAATAATTGGCCTTCTAGGCCCATTTCCAAAATTATCCCTCTGTCTAGGGTTATAAGTGTTACCTTGATTGGGGGCAGCAGCCATCACATTTGTGGTTGGTAGGGATCCTCCTTGTGTCCAGTATGTCGTTGCAGGCATTCCCCTTGATTGGCATTCATGGGCCTCATGACCAACTTTTCTGCATAATTGGCAAGTTACACTTAACAGAGGACACTCACTTACTATATGCCCTTGTTTGCTGCACATGGAACACCAAAGTCCACTCTTGATGCCACCTCCTTTGAGCTCCTGCAACTCCTGTCGCAACTGAGCCAATTCCTCTGCCTGGGCCTCCTCCTCCTTTTGGAGCCTTAGTGCTTCAATCTCTCTTCTCAACTGAGCAACATCATTCTCTTCCTCTTTGTAGGGCTTATTTCTCTTCAAGCCCTCCAATTCCCTTCTTAACTGGCTCACTGGGTCCTCCAGTTCTGTACCATATGATGGTTGGGAAGAAGTTGCACCATACTGGTGCCTTATCTGTTCCAAGCGTGTGGCCGTATTGATGAACTCCTCAACAGAGGCAGTAGGTAGCACTAACTCTTTTATTTTGCATTGGGTGACCACAGGTAGAGGTTTGGCTAACCATTTCTTGACAAAGAAGTCGTGTGGTGGATCCGGTAATTTAGCCATTAGTGCTTTGGCCCTGGTCACGAACTCTGGGAACTTTTCTCCTCGACCCAATTTCAAGTTTTCCAATTCTTCTATAATGATCTCCGCCGTGTTGGCATGCTGAAATTGATTCTTAAAGGCCTCTTTCATCAAATCCCAAAAGGTAAAGTGATTTTCAGCAAACTGGCTAAACCACTTGTCTGCCAGACCTTCCAATGTGGCAGGGAAGAGTATCAAGAAAGCATCTTCCCTACCCATTAGCCCCCTAGTCTTACATAATGCAAGAAATCGTCGAATGTGCTCATCTGGGTCCTCCTGGGCTAAACCCCTGAAGGAGGGAAATTTTATGTTTAATCTGGAGAGCAAGATTTCTAGGTCCACCTGTCCTGCCATGCTTCCTACCGATGAAGTCGATGAAAATGGACTCGATGATCTTCTGTTCGTCTTTCTTCTTGTCTGCTTGCACTTGATTCTCAAGGTTTGTGACCGGGTCGCGGTCATGAGCTATTCATAGTCCACTTAAAATGAGACACTTGATAAAAGTATGTACCTTTTGGCCTACTGGAGTAATGTTGTCGACACTGGAATATTGTCCTCCAATGGCAATATATAGTCTCCTATGCTCAAAGCTCCTTGGATGTCCCACCGTGCGTGCCAAATTTGTTGGGGGATTCTTAGACAATAAGGAGTTTGAGGGTTTGTAGGAGAAAAAGGGGAGAAATAAGAAGAGAAAATACACCGGGAAGCTTCTGCAGATTGATTACAGTGAGCCAAGTACAATGTTTGAAATACAAGATAAACCGATACCTCTGTGCACAGTCCCACAGAGTGTCCAGTTACAAAGTACCCAATAACCCAATGTCTTCTTGCTGCCGGCCTCCTCTGCAACAGGCCTCCGCCTGCTTCAAGCTTATCCTTGTGCACACCTTGCACCAAGCTTCCACAAGGGGAAGGAGTGAATACCTGCTGTCACGCGCACACTGCCAAAAAGACCTTGAGATACTTGGGGGATTAGAGCTTAGCACCTCCCTGCACAAATCCTTGGTCACTCTCTATGCACCTTGCACTTCCACTTCTGTGCGACGTACCTTGGTGACTCTTGCACTTCTCTCTCTTGCTCCACTTAGCCTATGCTCTTCTTGCTTACTCTCAGATTGGTCCAAGAATGGTCCTTCCTTCATGTGAGTGTGTCGATCACGTACGCTCCTAACTGCAAGTGAATCTTGGTGCTCACTTTGATGTTCCAAGATTGTTCTCTCAAGTGGCAGCCAACGACTCACTGTTTTGTCCTGTAGTGACTTTAGTCTAAAACCAAAAATTTTAATGGGGGGCCATACTTTCACCTGTGCGTACACTTTTGCCGCTTCACATACCTTCATGTTTCCTTTTAAGTCTTCACTTTTACACATAAGAGGGGGTTCACCTGAACCTTCCAAAACACTTTAAAACACACTTTGAACCTTAGGGAAATTAGAGAAAGTACCTCTGCAACCTGCAACCCATTTCCTCCAATTTACCCTTTGTGGACAATTCATTGTGCACTACCTGTGCACTTTGACACCTGCACTTACGCACTTTGACTTTGCACCTGTTGACTTTGACCTTGACCTTGTTGACTTTGACCAGTTGACTTTGACTGCAGTTTACTTTGACCAACATGACTTTTATGGACGCAACAGAATCGTATGATTTAGTGGGAGCCAAATCCATGAATTATTTTGAATTCAAATCCTAAATCGTCCTCCCATAGTTAGGATCACTTTTGGGTGGAATCTTCAACAATCACTAAAAAAATTAAGAATGGAAAGAATCTTATGGTTTAATGGGAGCCAAAATCCATGAATTATTTTGAATTCAAATCTTAAGTTGTTCGCTTGTAGTTAGGAGCACTTTTAGGTGGAATCTTCAACAATCATCAAAATAAAAAAGTGTATAAATACACTATGCATTCAGTCATGGGATATGAAGAGGACAGAGTTGATTATCACACTCATATTGAGTGAGCATTGTATTAGCTTGAAGCTCGAGAAGTCCTTCACACTCCTTTTGTATAGTATGTCCATTATCAATACATCTTATACTTCAATCTTGTTGATTTTTAGATTTTTGTTATCTATTATAGAACCTTTCCCAAATATGTCAAGTTCTCTAAGTCATATCTTTATGTGTGAGTACTCATTGTTGTGAATTCCATGATCTACCCTATTTTCCAAGTTTACATTCATTCTCAAGAAAGGTCATTTATCCCACATGCAAGGAGATTTGCCACCAAAAATAGTTGGAGAGTGAGCACATGAATGAAGGAGATTCCATGCATAGTTTTTTGACAAAGATCAAAGATTTGAAGGAACATATGATTTCTATTGATGAAGTCTTGCTTAATAGTTCACTTGTGATAACTATATAGAATGGTCTTCCCGATTCATACCAGAGTTTTGCTTCTACTCTTTGTTTGATGATGAAAGGAAATCCAAATGCCTTGACATTTGAAAAGTTAGTCTCTATTCTGTTGTAGGAAGATCAATCTAGGCATAATAGGTCCATTATGCATGTTGCAGATCAAGCTTTCCTCGCTAGTCAAAAGGGAAAACGTAAACGAACATCTTCTATTAGTAAGATAAAATTTGCTAATTCTACACAATCAAAGCAGAATGACATAGACAAGAAGAAAACAAAAAAGCAAAAACTGTTTTGCAAGTACTAAAAAAGCAAATGATCATATCATAATGAGTTGTGCAAAACTAGTTGCAAAAGAGGCAAAGAAGAAAGAGGTTAGAATGGTTGTTGTAGAGGCCTGTATACCAAAAATAGAGTCTACTAATCTTGTGCAGAATGAACAATGTGAATTTACTATTGTTTGCAGTTTTTACCCATCTTCTATTGAGCAGTGTATGTGTACACTCAACTCAGATGTTTGGTACTTTGATAGTGGGGCAACCAAACATATTACCTCATAGTGCAGTTGCTTCACTTCACTTAAGTCGGCTCCTGAAGGGAATACTATCAAATGCACCAATAACTCCTCTTATCCTATCATGGGATTTAGTAAGATCATTCTGACTACTATATGATAGTTCTTTTACAATGTTAGATGCTTTATTTGTGCTAGGGATCAAGAAGAATCTACAGTTTTAGCTTTAGCCATGATTAGCTTGGTTGTGAAATTCGTTGATGACAAATGTACAATTCATGATCTGTCAAATGGCAATGTTATTATTGATTTCGGCATTTTATGTCATGGGCCATATAAGCTCATAGACTATGAAAGATCTATGAATAATTCAGCATGTGGAGTACATGATTATTAGGTTGTATTAGATGCAAATATTTGGCCTGCACGCTTTGTTCATCAGAATTTTGCTAGTTTGCTACACCTGTAGAAACCGAAAATGGTGTCCTCTCTGCCCAAAATTGATGACCCTAGTAAACATGTTTTATGAAGGTTGTATTTTGGGAAAAATGCAACGTTCATCATTCCAAAAAGATGGTTGAGTTCGAACTACAAAAAAATTGCAGCTTGTTCATAGTGATGTCTGTGGTCCTATGCAGATATCTTCTTTCGGGAACTATCTTTACATTGTGACTTTCATGGATGATTTTTCTAGGCATGCATGGGTATATCCATTGAAAGCAAAGCCCAAAGTGTTTATGTGCTTCATACAGTTTTTGGTTTTGGCTGAAAATCTCTCAACATGTAAAATCGACACTCTCCATTCTGATTGGGGGGATATATGTCTTCTGACTTTAATGCATTTAAGGTTGAATGTGGGATAAAACACAAGTGTATAGTGTTGTATACACCTCAAATGAGTGGATTTGCTAAATGAGAAAACAAGTCACTCATTGAGATGGCTAATACTGTCACGGATGTTCGAGTCTAAGTAATCCTTTGGTGCTTTCTTTCGCAACAGGCTATGTTTCCTATTGAGGTAATCAAGAGTCAGCCTTTACTCTATCACTCCATAGAAAGCTTCACATGCTCACAAGCCATATGTTGCTCACATGTGTGTTTTTGGTTGTCTGGCATATGCACTAGTGCCTGAACAACGATGCATAAAATTGGATGATAAAGTATTGAAATGTATTTTTATTGGGTACAGTTCTTAAAGTAAAGGCTATCCTCTTTATCATCCATAGATTAAATGCATTTTGGTTAGCCATGATGTTGTTTTTTTGGAAGATGCTATTCAGCCATTACTTTCATGTACTAAGAAGACAACAATTAGCTCCAAAGACAGTTATGACACTTTGCTACCTCTTGTTATAGGTGGAGAGTCTAATACTCATCCTAATGAGGCAACATCAGAGCCTTTATAGGTTTCATGTGATGATGTAGATTATTCCATTTCTAATGCACATTTACATGATGCACGTACTGATAAGAGAGTTGATATTGAGGAGGCAAAAACTATGCCAAAAGGGCTTGTGTCGACTTTGCGTGATAGCAAACTAGATGCACCTCTATCATACCGTACTCATTCAAGCTCTCATAGTGCCTCTTGTGCATCATGTTGCTATGCTATGGTTGCCTCTACTCTCTTTGATGATAATGATCTTGTATTGTTTGATGAAGCACAAAATTCTAAAAATTGGATGGCTACTATGTACTCAGAATATGACGGTATCATGAAAAATGGTATTTGGTCTTCATGTGACTTGCCTTTTGGCAAGACGGCCATTGGGACTAAGTGGGTATACAAGCTGAAGTGTAAGCCTGATGGAATTGGTGACAAGTATAAGGCTATGCTTGTTGCAAAGGGTAACACACAAGAAAGAGGCATTGATTCTGATGAGACCTTTGCACCTACATGATGAATGAATAATGTTCATAGCATCTGTGCACTTGCAGCTCATCATGGTTGGAATATACATAAGTTGGACAATAAAACTACATTTTTGACTGGTGACTTGCATGGAGTGTATGTCTTTCAGCCCCATTGCTTTATGCAGAAAGGGCATGAAAACCAAGTGTGGAGGTTAACGAAGGCATTATATAAGCAAGCACCACGTGCTTGGTACGAAAAGATACATTCCGATCTGATTGCACATGGTTTTGAGAAAATTCATATTGAGAGAAACTTATATGTTAAGCATGCAAATGATGTGCTTCTGATCATTGTTGTGTATGTTGATGACATGCTGCTCAATAGTCCTCATGAGAAGCATATTGCTGATTTCAAGGCTGATTTGCATGCAATGTCTAATTTGGGGCATTTGCATCATTATTTGGGCATTTAGTTTATGCAAGTTGATGGCATAATAGCTTTGTGTCAAAAAAAAAATATTGACACATTATTGTAGCACTTTGGCCTCAAAGACTACAAACCTATTGCCACTCCTATGGAGATAGGTTTAGGATTGTGTCTTTATGATGCGGGAGATGCATTTGATGATATTCTCTATCAGGAAGCTATTGGATGCTTGATTTACTTATGCATTACTCAGCCATATATTCAATTTCGTGTCTCACAAATGAGCATGTTTATGCATTGCCCAGAAATCAAGCATTCGCTGGTGGTTAAGTGCATCTTTCACTACTTCAGTGGTAGCCGGCTACTTGGATTATTTTATCCCAAGGGGAGATCACTACCGCCAAATTTACATGCTCTTTTTGACTTTTATTGGGCTAGTTGCTATGAAACTCGTGTTTCCACTAGTGGATTTTGCTTCATGCTTGGTAGCTCATGTATATCTTGGTTGAGCACAAAGCTGTTGGAAATTTAGTAGGCCCATTACTAATATCATAGGTCCCAGGTTCCATAGGTCCAACATATACAACATAGAATATAGCTATCTTCCAATATTGACAAAACATGGACATACCACACTTGATCATACAAAGGATGAGAAAAAGATAGAGAAAGACTAGACGACATGTGTAAAGTGTTACGTAAGCCACTGCTTACTCACACTATCATATATACCAATGTTCAATGTACAATGTGGGAGCAAAACTCTCAACCACTCTGTGTGAACATAAATAGACGGATGAGTGAATGTACAAATGTAACAAACATATTCAAATGTATGGAAAGAAATCTGAATATACATGAGATGTGTGACCTCATAGGTTGTAGAAGAGTGAATATGAGTGGCACAAAGAGGAAGGATCGGTTTAAAACTGATAATCAACAAACCATCATCTAATCTTAGGCTATGGAACACCCTAAGTTAGACACGTGTGTGCAAAGATCACATACTTACAAAAGTAGCAAAGAATGCTAAAAAGTTTGTTGCCAGAAATCCTCAAACTCATATAAACATATCTTCTCAAACACCTCATCCAAATATGCATAAAGCATATATGTACTGGTTCTCTTGTACCTATGTCGAATAGGACTCCTCCTGATATGGATGTTACTACCTCCATAAACTTCAAGTAGTACATGTGTGCATAAAGAGAATATGTACATGAATCCTTAACATAAGATGTAAATCTTATGTTAACCACTATCCAATGTCTTTGAAGTAACCCGAAATCTTCATGTAGAAGAAAATCTTCAAATACATCATGTGAATGGCCGATCCACACCACCAAGCTACTAATAAGCCTCTTCATAAGCAAGAGTGTGAGCACACTCTTCTTCTCCAAGAAGAACTCCATAGCTGCTACTCAACATGCTTCAACATAGCACGATGGCTGTCCCATGTGCTAAAAATACTACCTCAAAGAGGTACCAAGCTTCCAAAGCTTGTGTTGTAATAGGTGATGGATGATTTACAAGTGACCCCAAGAAATTCTTATATAGTGGTTTGTTTGTCCCTTGAAAAGCACAAAAAAAAATGCATGCAATCTTGATTTCCATCGTAAATTGCGAAATGTAAAAATAACTCCGTCGTCGTTTTCTTTCCTAAAAGCATGGTAAACAAAAAACACGCTGCTGCATGCTACCATCAGGGAGATTCGAATCTTGGTGGGTTTGATAGAAGGATATCAACGTAGCCATGCTGCCAATGCCATTTGCTTGTAAAGACCTACTACAGAACTTGTACACATGCTGTGTATACTAAGCAAAATTTGTCCAATGGACATTGTTTCCAAAAATCCCCCCTACAATGTCATATTGGTCAAAATTGAACTGGATCTGCAAACCATCAAAGCTACAAACTATCACAAGCTTCTAATAGCCTGTTACAAGTTTCAAGCTTGTACTCTCGAAATTGACCTTCAAACCTTTTCTTCAAAAGTCTTCTTCAAAACAAAATTTGACTTTCTTCAAAATACCTGAACTTTCTGAATATGAGCCATAATACTTGAGAAAATATGCAAGCTAGATATCCAATAGTGTTCTCATCAAGCAATCACTTGCTTGACAACAAATATAGCAAGACCTGACTCTGAACCTAATATCTCCTGTCTTGACAAACCTAAAAACATACACTAGGATCCACAAATTTTCATTTACCTTATGAAAGTTTTCTCAACGTACTTCTGCTGTGTCATGTAAATACACTAAACATAATGAAAAATTGAATCCTGGCACCTGTGACTGATAACTCACAACTTAGTGTATTATGAACACTACTGTTTCATCTCTAACTGTACTCAAGTCAAGTCAAGTCAACTCAACTAAAATCAACTCAACTCATGAGTCTCATCAAAATATCATATCTATGATGTCATCCTCTCTTCATTCTTGTTCAATATGTAAGTCACTCATACTTCTTTCCTTCAGAATCTAGTATAAATATATATGTTTGCACTTCTAAAACATACTTGTCTGAAATATCAAGCTTCTCTTCAATAGAACTCTGGAACCTTCTCCTCAACAGGAACATCCTAACATGAACTTTCTGCAGACATTCTCCTTCTTCCTTCTTCTTTCAAAGCTAGAACATAAAGAGAACTTGACAAAGGAAATATAGGAATACCTATAGGTATGACTCTGCATTCTTTCACATATGGCTGAAAACAAGTCTTCATGTTTCATCACCCTCCTAGATGAGTTAAGACTAGTATTGAGAATTCTTCAAATATATCAAACTTTATGAAATCTGGAATGTCTTCCTTCTTTCAATAAATCTGATCTTCAGTGATCAATACCTGTATCTGAAACGAAATCTTTGAAGCCTTTTTATTAGCATTGTGCACATGCCAATAACTTTCCTTGTCATTTCTTAGCTTCCCAAATAAGAGAATAAGGTTAGCTGATTTATCATAAAAACCTTGCTGAAAGCATTTTGGGATTCATAACCTTCTGCAACATAACAACTATCTTGTTCTATTCCTCTGCAACACAAATCTAAAAGAATCTGAATCATTGACTTACTTCTTCCAATGCTAAGAATCTTCACAAACAAAGGATAGATAATTGACTCATAAATACTCAAGATCTTTCATGATCATTCTAGATCATCCAAGATCTATCTAGATCTATCAAGATCTCTCCAACAAAATACCTGTGTAGAATCTTCTCTCATCAAACCTTCATGGCTGAATGTTTGATTTGCTACCTGAATGTCTCCAAGTGTCCATGCTTCTTACAAAGTTGTAAAACTTTTCTTCAAACAAATCCTTCCCAAGAATCTGCAACTCTTACTTGAAACATAAGTGGACAAACGTCTCACCTTGAGAACTCCAAAAGCTACAAGTTGATACTTCATATCTTCATATTCTACTCGGGTGAAATGTGATAGTATCTGCTTGACTTTCTTTGTCTAACTCCACTTCTCAATCAATTGATAGGATCTAAATTGGAACACCTTTTTGAATACAAGCATGCATCCAAAAATCAAGACAAACACAAAAAGTAGATTCTCCAATTGATTAATACATCAAAATCTGAATTTTCTGAAGTTTTCTGAAAATACAGACTATGAGGTAACTTTTCCAAACACAAAACCTCAACCTAAGTCTTCAACATGTGCTACAAAAAACTCTTTTACCTCAAGAGCTAGATAAAGAAGAAATATACTTCTGTGCAACTTGTCATATACTAAGTAGCTTTGTATTGACACCAAAAATTCTTTGAGGGAACATATAAGCTGCCTTTCTTTCTCTCAATACAATTCTTTGTCAAAATCTACTAAATCATGACCAAGTATCATGCAAAACAAGAAAATGCTTCTTCTTTAAAATTTCTTCATACAAGATGTTCTCGTAGACTTGTCTTTGGATGTAGAGGATAAAATAGGAAAAGTATATGGAAAATATGAGAGAAAAAGGAAGTCTTACTCTTCTTTTGAAAATATTGGACTTTCTTCTTCTGCATCTTTCTTCCACCTGATGATGGTGCCACCATCTTCAAACTTCTCTTTCATACCTTTTATTCTTTTCATCTTGAAGTAGCAAACACTCTTGACTTCTTCAAATGACCTTTTTCTCTTCCTCTAATGCTAAGAGTAAGAGACAAAACAAATATGGTATACAAATGGAAGTGAACATAGAATCAAGTTTTATCATCTCCTCATATCTATGAATTAAAACTCTGATTCAAATGTCTGATAGACTGAATTCACCAACCTTTTATCTGAATGATGAATTACCTTTCTATAGTTACATCTCTAGATCAAATTTTATACATGGATATCCAACCAACTTAGAACAAAAAATTGGCTGAACACAAAACTCATTCCATCTTCAAATTTTTCTTCTTAGAGAGCTTTCTTGCCATGAAAGAGATCTCTCAAAACTCTCTAGAAAAACCTCTAGATCCCTGTTTTGATGTAGCCTTTAACTTTCAAATGATGAAAGTTTATAAAAGCACTCCTTGAATCCTTCAAATCTCTTCATAAATGCTCTTCTAAGATATGACCTGCAAATGGTAATCTGATAGTAAAAACTGATACTTGTGATTTGATGTTGATTTGATTCCTTCATCTTCTCTAAACCATTGTTCTTCCTTGAATTTGAAGTAGTCTTCTCTTCATCAAGTCTTGGTCTTCAAACAATAGTTCTGTAAAGTATTTGCATAATCTTCCAAAAATATTTGGCTCCTAACAGTTCATCAACTTCATACTCCACACTGATGAATACACATGTGACTGAATTGTCTAATTCTCAAATCTCTACTCGTGTAGATTAAGTGTGTATGTCAAATGTCAAATGTTAGAAGATGCTCTTAAATCATATGTTGTAAACTTGGAAGTGTGGAAACCTAAGAATCTCAATGAGCCTGAATGCATTGATGCCAAAGCCCTAAAGCTCTGATACCAAAACCTTAGAGCTCTGATACCAAATGTTGGAAATTTAGTAGGCCCATTACTAATATCACAAGTCCAAGGTTCGAATGAGCCTGAATGCATTGATGCCAAAGCCCTAAAGCTCTGATACCAAAACCTTAGAGCTCTGATACCAAATGTTGGAAATTTAGTAGGCCCATTACTAATGTCACAGGTCCAAGGTTCCATAGGTCCAGCATATACAACATAGAATCTAGCTATCTTCCAATATTGACAAAACATGAACATACCACACTTGATCATACAAAGAATGAGACAAAGATAGAGAAAGACTAGACAACCTGTGTAAAGTGTTACGTAAGCCACTGCTTACTCACACTATCATATATACCAATGTTCAATGTACAATGTGGGAGCAAAACTCTCAACCACTCTATGTGAACAAAAATAGATGGATGAGTGAATGTACAAATATAACAAACATATTCAGATGTATGGACAGAAAACTGAATATACATGAGATGTGTGACCTGATAGGTTTTAGAAGAGTGAATATGAGTGACACAAAGAGGACGGATCAGTCTAAAATTGATAATCAACAAACCCTCATCTAACCTTAGGCTATGGAAGACCCTAAGTCAAACACGTGTGTGAAAAGATCACATACTTACAAAAGTAGCAAAGAATGCTAACAAGTTTGCTGCCATAAATCCTCAAACTCATATAAACATATCTTCTGAAACACCTCATCCAAATATGCATAAAGCATATATGTACTGGTTCTCTTGTACCTATGCCGAATAGGACTCCTCCTGATATGGATGTTACTACCTCCATAAGCTTCAAGTAGTACCTATGTGCATAAAGAGAAAATGTACGCGAATCCTTAACATAAGATGTAAATCTTATGTTAACCACCATCCAACGTCTTTGAAGTAACACACTGTTGCGCATTACCGTCGAGGTGATTCGAACTGTGGTGGGTTGGATAGAAGGATATTGACATAGCCACACTACCAACGCCATTTGCTTGTAAAGAGCTACTACAAAACGTGTACGCATGTTATGTATAATGAGCAGAATTTGTCCAATGGACATTGTTTCCAACAAAAGCATCCTACTATGGACACTTTCAATTGTTAGGTTGCATATAGGGCAGCTTTCACAGAAACTATTGAGTGTGTGTGGCTCAAAAACCTTATGGCTGATTTAGGTGTTGGTTAGTCTTTTGCCACCACCATCATCATTGATAGTCACAACACATTGGTAGTTTAGAGGAACCCTGTGTTCCATGCTTGCACTAAGCACATTGAGGTGCACTATCATTATGTCAGGGAGATGTTCTCTATTAGAGAGATTAGCTTGGCATATGTGCCCACACACGAGAACCTTGCATACCTTTTCAAAAAGGCTCTCCCTAGATGGAAGTTTGAAGCTTTTCGCAAATCTTTGGGCTTACTTCCTTTTGTGGATTGATTCCACATAGCTTGGCATTTCCTTATACATGCGTGCTAGCTCCTTCTTCACTACATCACTCCTAGGGGTGATTTGTTGATATATTTAGGTAGTTATGTGTGTGAACATGCTAGGATTATCAGCGCACTTTTTTCCCTCTTTAGCAGGCTTTTTCCCTCAGCCAGTATATATGCCTATTGCCCTAACGAATTATTTATCTTTTTACATTCTAGCGGTAATACATTCAGTATTGTGTCTTGTGCTCCAAGCTTATTCTTCTCCCTTGTGTTGTTTGTGTGCTTGTGGAGACCTCAAATCCAACACAAAATAGCTGAATCCTTCAATAGATTTTTCCTCATAGGTCCACTCACATCTTAATGTATAATTTCTAATTTTGTAGTAGCAACATTTTATCCATGATTCGTGAATGTTAGTTTTTGTATCATTCCTTCAAGACATGCTTCTACATTATATGGTAGAGCAAAAGTGGGAAGCCTCTCCACCATATTTTGATCTTTAATGTGCTTGAGAGTTGTGAACTGATATGACCAAATCTAGCATGCCATAACTTCATGTTTTACTTAGGTGTAGTAGACCTAGCAACAATTGCATGACTAAATGTTTTAAAGTACAAATATTCAACTTATGTTTTCTCCTTGCAAAAGGAATTACTCCTCATAAGGAGTGAGGATTTGTCATGAGTGGTTCTAAAATATAACCTTGCAACCATGTTCTGAGAATGTAGAGATGTATAATAAATTCTTCTTCATTTTTTCTACATATAGGATACTTGAAATCATGAGGTTTCTTTCTAATCTATATTTTAGGTTAACCTCCCCAACACCAACAACATCTAGTTCATAACCATCTACTATGGTCACCCTTCTTTCAAATGAACTTAAGTCTCAACCATGCAAAAGACTCATTCATGAGTTTTGAAAGTGGACTAATAAAAAAGGAGGAATCAAATTCATGGAATTAAGTTACTAGCTCCACCAAACTCAATCAAATTCAAATCTCATCAATCACCCACCAAAACATGCACCTAGACTAATCGGTGGGTGGTTAGCTAGATTGTAGGGAAATGTAAGAGCTCTACATACTTTATTTCTTGCATTCTAAAGATTCCATGAGTGTCCCACTTGGTTTAGTGAACTCCTAAACTCTAGCAAGCATCCCCCTTGCTTTTTTATCTCAATTTTTCAAGATTTTTCTCTTCCCTTTCTAGAGGTGTAGTTAGGCTTTCACAAATCCAACTACACCTAATTGTAGAACATTGTTGAATTCTCTCTTGTTTTTCTCATTTTCATTTATTTCAAGCTTCATTTTGTCTCTCATTATTCATATAGTGCCCTAAGGTATGCCAAAGTTTTAAGTTCTTGTAATGAGTGAGTTGTGAGAAATTGCCATGTTTGTGAGACTGTATCTCTCCACAAAGGTAGAGAGTGTTGCAAAACAATAGCTTGCGTTGCAGGGGATGCTTCTTCTAGATGAAGCATTAATTTTTCATGGTTCAAAGATTTTTGGATACCTCAAATGATCTACTTTAATTCTACAAAGTTGAATTTTAATTATCTACAAAAAATTAGAGAAACATTGAGAATGATGAGCATATATCATTGGTTATGGGCCTATTGAAGGGCATCCATCTTCCATTGTTGCATTGGGGTGTTAGAATCATCCCCCATTAGTGGTATCATAGCATTTTTCATGATTTTTAAAAATTATTGGGCATAATATTGAGGACTTGGAGGGATCAAGAAAACTTGTGGAGGCACAAGGACTTATCAAATCAACAAGACATCAAAAGGGGGATACATCAATTGGGACCTAAACTAGTTGAAGATTGGTAAGGGAGAAGCTATGAAAAGGTAATATCCACACTTTTTAAAGCACAAAATCACTTGAGGTGTAGATAGAGGAGCATCATAGAACTTAGTATGGCTCTATGTAGTGCACAAATAGAGGAGCTATAGAAAGGCAATTATCAACCATGGAAATTTATTGTTAGGAACTACCTTATGGGCAAGGATTATGGGAATTAGTAAGTATAAAAGAACCCAGTCCTCATGTAATATGATCCAAAACTTGAAGGAAGGTCAAAGCACTTAATGAATGGATAGAATGGGATAAGAGAGTCATTTTCATTCTATGCCAACACATACGCAATAGCATGATAGGGCATATACAATACTTGGACACATCCAAAGAGTGCTTATCAGACCTTGGAGAGATTGTAAACCCTATTCCAAAAATTTGGGAATTATTCAAGTCCCATTCATATTACTTACTATGTTAACTTATTAACTTTGAAGCCAACTATCATACCCTATTTATAATCGGGTTATCCTTAATATCAAAGTCTCAATTTAACATACTCTAATCAAGAGATAATAACATGTTGTAGTGTGTGAATGATTCAAAACATAAAAGATTGGGACACAAAGATCTATCTCAAAATCTTGTGTAATTCCCATTTTTTGTGAATAGGCCTTTTGTGCTCTTCATTAACCAAGACAAGGAAGACTCAACTCAAGAGTGAGCTAAAAAATCTTATGAAAGCAACAAACACTAACATTAATTATTACATTTTGAAGATTAAAGAGTATACAAATGCCCTATGCGTGATGGGGAGCTTAATCAAAGATGATGAGCCTATCATGCACACTCTCAATGGCTTGAGAGAGGATGAAAGGCATAAAACATTCACTACACTAGTGTATGTGAGGGATTCCCTAAAAGAATGTGATCCATTAATGACATTGATGGTGACAGAGATGATGAACTGAAGAGGTTCACAATCGAAGGATAGCCAAGCCCAAGTTCTCTATATAGGTGGAGGAAAAGCCAAAAGAGGTCAAAATGACTCCCAAGGCAAATGGAGAGGAAGTCAAACTCAATCTCAAGCAACCAAGAAGGCCATAAACAAAGCTATGGATCACGAGGAAGAGGAAGGAGCACAAGAATAGGAGGAAGATCACATGGAAGGGAAGTATCCAATGGAGAATGCTAGACTTCTTCAAAATTGGGCCATTATGCAAGAGATTATTGGTCCAAAGGAGGAGAGAATCAAGGATACAACAAGAATCAAGGTAATTATGCTTATACTTCAAAAACTTAAAAAAAATATAACTTGCTTATGATGTATAGTTTAGGTGAAAGAGGCAAATCAAAGTTTACATGGTCTATAGACAATGGTTGTAGCAACCATATGAGTTGTAATAAAGAAATTTTCTTTAATTTACACTCACCCATCACTCAAGGCCATGTAGAGACAAGGGATGAAACTAAGCACAAGATTACACATGTGAGAGATGTTGCATTGAATGGATCACAAAGCTCTAAGGTGTTGAAGGATGTCTTGCATGTGCCAACCATCACCAAGAACTTGGTTTCGATAGGTCAAATGGTTGAAAGAGGTTACGAAGTGAGGTTTAATGACCAAGGATGTTTTATTCAACACCCCATACAAGACTACAAGCTTAGAGAAAAATGAATAAGAAAGGATGATGTTTTACCATCAATGTTAATCCATCAAACCCTCACATTGTCTACTTGTCAGTTGGAAATAAATAGATTGCACGTATTGACTTGTTGCATAAAAGAATTGGCCACGTAAACTTACAAAGGATGAAGGACATGTAAAGAAGGTCTTTGTGAGTGGTCTACATGATCTTACATCTTAGAATATGAAATATTTTTTCCATACTTGTAAATTATTGAGACAAAGTAGATTTCCATTCAAGAAGGGAGCACATGTGAGAAATGAAGTGTTGAATCTCATACACACTGATGTATGGCGATCTACAAGCAAGCCATCCATTTGAGGCAACATGTATTTTGTCACATCTATAAATGATCATTCAATGTTCTTTTGGTTGTATTTCATGAAGTCAAAGTCACAAGTGTTTTACCGCTTCAAGAGGTTCAAAAACCTAGTGATGAAGCAAACAAGTGAGTGTATAAAGACTTGCAGGTATGATGGAGGGGAGAGACTTTTCAAATTAATTTTAAGATTTCCTACGTGAAAACGGAATCAAAAGGAAATTAACTTTTAGGTATACACATCCAAAAAATGGGGTGGAAGAGAGGAAAGACATATATATAGCATAAGTGCCTAGAGCAGCTATGTTAAATGGGATGAATGTTTTTAATTCTTAGAGATATGATGCAAAAAATATAGCCATATGCATTATGAATATGTTTCCAATGTCAAGCGTACACGGAGTTACACCTTATGAAGCTTGACGTGGCATGAAAACCAAACTTTCACATCTCATATTATTTGGTTGTGTGAGTAATGTTCACATACCTCAAGAAGTGAGACACAAGTTAGAGATGAATCTAGATAGGTGTACATTTTTTGGGTATTCTTCAAAGAAAAAGGGTTTTAAATGTTATAACGCTAGCACGAAAGAGCTTAATGTATATAGGGATGTAACATTTGATGCATTTCTATTTTGGTATAGTAGCAAAGATGTGTTACAAGTTGACGATTCATATGAGGTTGAGATAATGTTCAGAACATAGCACAAAACATGCATATGTGTGGGCCAACCACATCAAGCACACCATTAGAGGAGAGTACCACATCAACTTGGCAAGTAATAAATCTCTCTCTCTCTCTATTCTATCATTACTGTATCCTATTGAGATAATAGTGATAGAGATTTCTTATAGGCTTCTTAGGTTGGATAGGGGTGTATAAAAATAGAGGCCCTATATTATTTTCCCACACCGTACTCAACTTTGATCACTATTATAAATTACTTAACACTGATATCCTCATTAATGTATTCCTTGTGTTGTTTTATATTAACTACCTTCAAGACTATGCATAATCGATTCACATACCAGTCTTTGAGTGTAAGTTCATCATCATGTGTGTACTACAATATTACTATCATGTAACTAGTGATATCAATTTACTTACAATACACAATATATCACAAACAATAAATATAGTATCATTGATGAGATTTCAACGCCTTCATAAAATGTCTTAGCCAAACCCATGTACGATTAATTACTTCAACTAAAAGAGAGCACTTATCTATCACTTAATGACATCGAACAAGATTCCAGAGTCAGAGGATTGATCAACATAGGCCTGTCCTCAATCACTTTTGCAGAGGTGGTGTGGTGAGGACCTGTCGTGTGCCTTCTCTATTGCTAAGTGATGTGACTACATTCCCCTTTTATATTAATGAGACAATGGTTACATCACTTCGGCTATTACAATGTTTCACCGCAGTAATTTCAAAGAAGACTATGAATAATACATGGCTACGGGTGGCCTAACATTGGCATGCATGGTGGACTCGAACCCTAATTACAAACTATTCCTCATCAATAATTCGCTATATGTATATAGTTCTTGCTTCTTCAAAACTTCACATTATCTTCTTTTATAGGGCCTTCAACACCTTCTCTACATGCTCAGGATCAAGCAACTACACATCCAGGCTGAATGAATTGGTAGCACTGGCCTGAGTGAGTAATTGCTGTCTTTGGTCCTGCAAAAACGCTTCTTGAAGCTAGAAATCATTTCTCAAAGCTGCCTGGCACCGGCAATCTGTTCATCTACCGTTGTTACTGTTGATATATTTAGGTAGTGATGTGTGTGAACACTCTAGGACCGCCGGGGCACTTTTTTCCCTCTTTAGGAGGTTTTTTTCCCCCGGCTTGTATATACGCCTATTGCCCTAATGGGCTACTTATCTTTGTACATTCTCTAGTAATACATTCAGTCTTGTGTGTTGTGCTCCAAGCTTCTTCCTCTTCCGTGTGCTGTTCGCGTGCTTCCGCAGACGTCTAACTCCAACAATTGGTTTCAGAGCAGGTCGTTGATTCTTCTAGGGCGCCGTCGACACTCCTCCGTTTGCAGTCTCAGATTCGCACAAAATTTGGTGAGCATACTCAGGGTGTTTTCGAGATCAAAACAGCTTCGCTATGTGGTGCCGAAATCGCGATCTGAGCTCGTTTCGGCCTCCGAACGCACTATCGCAGTGCTTGTGCAGGCTATTTCGTCCTTTTGTGCCAAAGGTATATACCAGTTTCTGTTCACCAATTTAAGCGTCTCAAAGTCTGCTACAGGTCTAGCAGAACTCGTCTGGGCAGTTCTGTTCAACTTTTTGAGATACAGTCAATTTTCTGCATCAAGGTTTTTTAGTCACCGGCCATGGCTGAAAGCAGTGATGTATTCCGTATGTTGGCTGTTGAGGATAAGTTGGATGGTACCAACTACCCATTATGGGCTTATATGATGCGACATGTACTGGTTGCAAAAGGATTGTGGAACATTGTGCAGGGTGTTGAAAGACGTCCTGTTACACCTGTAACGACAGGTACTGCAAATACAGGTGTTGGAGCTGATGAAGATGGTGTCGAAGATGATATTCCGCAGATTCCTGTTCGTGCTGCTGTTTCTGTTGCACCTACTGCAGAGCAGATTCGTTGGGATGGCAGAGATGCCCAGGCACATGCATTGATAGCTTTGTCTGTCAAACGTGCCATTATTCCTCACATTCGCTCTTGCAGAACAACAAAGGATGCTTGGGATACACTTACCACTTTGTACCAGGCTAGGAATGAGGCTCGTGTTGCTTACCTCCGAAAACAGTTGGAGAGTGAGCACATGAATGAAGGTGATTCGATGGACAGTTTTCTTACAAAGATCAAAGACCTGAAGGAACAATTGATTTCTGCTGATGAGGTTATACCAGATAGCTCACTTGTGCAGACGGTTCTGAATGGCCTTCCTGATTCATATCAGAGTTTTGCCTCTACTCTTCGATTGATGATGAAAGGCAATCCGAATGCCTTGTCATTTGAGGAATTAGTCTCTGTTCTGTTGCAGGAAGATCAGTCCAGGCAGAACAGGTCCATTATGCGTGTTGCAGATCAAGCTTTCCTGGCTTGTCAGAAGGGCAAAGGAAAATGGAGCTCTTCTACTAGTAAGCAGAAATCTGCAAATGCTGCACAATCGAAGAACCAGGATAAAGATGAGAAGAAATAAGAAAAGCAGAAATTGTTCTGCAAGTACTGTAAAGGAAATGATCATATTATAAAGAACTGTCCAAAACTGGCTGCTAAAGAGGCAAAGAAGAAAGAGGCTGGAATGGTTGTTGCAGAGGCCTCTACACCAAAAACAGAGTCTGCAAATCTTGTGCAGGAAGAAGAATGGGCGTTTACTACTGTTTGCAGTTTTGACCCATCTTCTCATGATCAGTGCATGTCTACAGTAGACTCAGATGTTTGGTACTTTGACAGTGGGGCAATCAAACATATTACCTCGCAGCGTAGTTTCTTCTCTTCACTCGAGCCTGCCCCTACAGGGAATACTGTCACATGCGCCAATAACTCCTCTTATCCTGTTATGGGAGTTGGTAAGATCATTCTGACTACTGCTGATGGTAGTTCTTTCACTTTGTCAGATGCTTTATTTGTGCCAGGGATCAAAAAGAACCTGTTATCAGTTTCTGCATTAGCCAAGATTGGCTTGGTTGTGAAATTCGTTGATGACAGGTGTACAATCCATGATCTCTCAAATGGCGATGTGATTATTGCTTCTGGCATTTTATGTCGTGGGCTGTATAAGCTCATAGACTATGAAAAATCTGTGAATGATTCGGCATGTGCAGTTCATGATTCTCAGGCTATGTCAGATGCAAAGCTTTGGCATGCACGCTTTGGTCATCTGAATTTTGCTAGTTTGTTACGCCTGCAGAAATCTGAAATGGTGTCCTCTTTTCCCAAACTTGAGGCACCTGGAAAGCATGTTTGTGAAGCCTGTATTTTGGGCAAAATGCAGCGTTCTTCCTTTCCAAAAGATGGTTCAGTTCGGGCTATGCAGAAATTGCAGCTTGGACATAATGATGTCTGTGGTCCTATGCAGACACCCTCTTTTGGAAATTACCTTTACTTCGTAACTTTCATTGATGATTTTTCCAGGCATGCATGGGTATATCCACTCAAAGCAAAGTCCGAAGTGTTCATGTGCTTCAAAGAGTTTTTGGTTTTGGCTGAAAATCTGTCAGCATGTAAAATGGGCACCCTCCATTCTGATCGAGGGGGGGAATATATGTCTTTAGATTTTAATGCATTTCTGGCTGAACGTGGGATAAAACACCAGTGTACAGTGTCGTATACACCTCAACAGAATGGAGTTGCTGAACGAAAGAACAGGTCACTCATGGAGATGGCGAGGTGCATGGTCAAAAGTCAGGCTTTACCACATAGTTTCTGGCTTGAGGCTGTCATGTGTGCAGCATATGTACTGAACAGGTGTCCCACGAAAGCGTTGCAGTCTATCACTCCATATGAGGCTTGGCATGACCGCAAGCCATCTGTTGCTCATCTGCGTGTTTTTGGTTGTTTGGCATATGCATTAGTGCCTGAACAACATCGCAGAAAATTGGATGATAAGGCAGTAAAATGTATTTTTGTTGGGTACAGTTCTGAAAGTAAAGGCTATCGTCTGTATCATCCACAGACTAAACACATTCTGGTTAGCCGTGATGTTGTCTTTGTGGAAGATGCTATTCAGCCATTGCTTTCATGTACTAAGGAGACATCTGTTAGCTCCAAAGACATGTATGATACTTTGATGCCTCTTTTTACAGGTGGACAGGCTAGCGCTGGTCCTAATGAGGCAACTTCTCAGCCTTTGCAGGTTTCATATGATGATGCAGATCATGCCATTTCTGATGCAGATTTACATGATGCACTTGTTGATGAGAGAGCTGATATTGAACAGGCAAAAACTATGCCAAAATGGCTGGTGCAGACTTTGCGTGACAGCAAATTAGATGCACCTTTGTCATATCGTACTCGTTCAGGCTCTCATAGTACCTCCTTTGCACCAGATTGCTATGCTATGGCTGCATCTAGTCTCTGTGATGAGAATGAGCCTGTTTCTTTTGATGAAGCACAAAATTCAGAAAATTGGATGGCTGCTATGCAATCTGAATATGATGCTATAATGAAGAATGGTACATGGTCTTTATGTGACTTGCCTCCTGGCAAGAAGGCCATTGGCACTAAGTGGGTATACAAGCTGAAGTGTAAACCTGATGGTACAGTTGACAGGTATAAGGCTAGGCTTGTTGCAAAGGGTTATGCGCAGGAAAGAGGCATTGATTTTGATGAGACCTTTGCACCTACATGCCGTATGACTACTGTTCGGAGCATTTGTGCACTTGCAGCCCATCATGGTTGGAATGTACATCAGTTGGACATTAAAACAGCATTTCTGAATGGTGACTTGCATGAAGAAGTGTATGTTTTTCAGCCCCGTGGCTTTGTGCAGAAAGGGCATGAAAACCAGGTGTGCAGGTTAAAGAAGGTGTTATATGGTTTAAAGCAAGCACCACGTGCTTGGTATGAGAAAATACATGCCTATCTGATTGCACATGGTTTTGAGAGCAGTCCAACTGAAAGCACCTTATATGTTAAGCGTGCTAATGATGTGCTTTTGATCATTGTTGTCTATGTAGACGACATGCTGCTCACTGGTCCTCTTGAGAAGCATATTGCTGATTTCAAGGCTGATTTGCATGCCTCATTTGAGATGTCTGATTTGGGGCATTTGCATCACTATTTGGGCATTCAATTTATGCAAGTTGATGGTGGAATGGCTTTGTGTCAAATGAAATATATTGACACATTATTGGAGCGTTTTGGCCTTGAAGACTATAAGCCTATTGCCACTCCTATGGAGACAGGTTTACGATTGAGTCTTCATGATGCTGGAGATGCATTTGATGCTGTTCTCTATCAGCAGGCTGTTGGATGCTTGATTTACTTATGCATTACTCGGCCAGATATTCAGTTTGTTGTCTCACAGATGAGCAGGTTTATGCATTGCCCAGGAGTCATGCATTGGAAAGCGGTTAAGCGCATCTTTCACTACTTGAGTGGTACTCGGCTACTTGGGTTGTTTTATCCCAAGGGGGGATCACTACCGCCAGATTTGCATGCTTTTTCTGACTCAGATTGGGCTGGTTGCTATGACACTCGTGTGTCCACCAGTGGTTTTTGCTTCATGCTTGGTAGCTCATGTATATCTTGGTTGAGCAAGAAGCAGCCTACTGTGGCCACTTCCAGTTGTGAGGCTGAGTGTAGGGTAGCTTTCACAGCGACTGTTGAGTGTGTGTGGCTCAGACGCCTTATGGCTGATTTGGGTGTTGGCCAGTCTTCTGCCACCACCATCTTCACTGACAGTCAGAGCGCATTGGTAGTTGCGAGGAACCCTGTGTTCCATGCTCGCACTAAGCACATTGAGGTGCATTATCACTATGTCAGGGAGAGGTTCTCTGCTGGGGAGATCAGCTTGGCATATGTGCCCACACAAGAGAACATTGCAGACCTTTTCACGAAGGCTCTGCCTAGGGAGAAGTTTGAAGCTTTCCGCAAAGCTTTGGGCTTACTTCCTTTTGTGGAGTGATTTCCACATAGCTCGGCACTTCCTTATACATGAGTGCCAGCTCCTTGTTCACCGCATCACTCCCAGGGGGGATTTGTTGATATATTTAGGTAGTGATGTGTGTGAACACTGTAGGACCGCCGGGGCACTTTTTTCCCTCTTTAGGAGGTTTTTTTCCCCCGGCTTGTATATACGCCTATTGCCCTAATGGGCTATTTATCTTTGTACATTCTCTAGTAATAAATTCAGTCTTGTGTGTTGTGCTCCAAGCTTCTTCCTCTTCCTTGTGATGTTCGCGTGCTTCCGCAGACGTCTAACTCCAACAGTTACTGATCACGATGGATGCCTAAATGCTTTTCCATCCATTCCATCTATTGAGATTGAAATTGAATTGTCTTCAAGTAGGTCTGCCATTCCTTCTAAGTGGCTTTTAGCGCTTTCATTACTTGAACAGTCTCACCAACTTGATCAGTCAAGCTTGCACTTTTTGAAACAATTCTTTTTTGGTTTCAGCTAATTCAATCTCCCATTGAACTACTTTGGCATGCATTGTGGCACAAGTCTACTCCAACTCAACAACTTGATCACTCATATCTTCCAAGACTTTGCCCATTTTTTCCAATGTAGTCTATTTATCTACGGGGACTTGCCATAACTAAAGCAACTTTGTTTCTTGCATAGTCACCTCGGTGCACAATTGAGCTTCACTAGCATGGAGACCTATGATCTCCTCTTGAAGTTGCCCAATATCGACTTCCAACAAATTCAATTTATGTTGGAAGTCTTGGCGAATTGTCTGCTTCTCTACAAGCATCTATGATTGAAGCGCGTCTCCAACCTGAATGAGGTATTGATCGATGGTAGCCAAATGTTGTATTGAAGGTAAGAGGGGCAAAGGTAATGAGGAAGATGAGGGGAGGGCTATCACTTCTGATTGAACACGAGTAATCTTTGATGAAAGGGGTGGTAAATAGTCGTGAGAATTGGAGGGTGTAGTTATAGAGGAGCTATTGGATGAACAAACACAATCAGGTGAAATGACCCGAGCAGAGGGTACGGTAGGGATGAGGGGTAGGCGTGGGATAGACAGAGGGAAGGTAGCAGTGATGATAATAATGGTGGCAACTTCTTGAACATCCTTGGGTGGGGAACGAAGGCGAATGGGGAGTTCATCAATAAGTGCAGTGATAATGTCGTAGGCGATTGAGGAAATGGGCCACGAGCAAGAGGCAAGTTGGGCCTTGATCGGGGAAGGAGAAGGAGGAGTGTGGGAGACTTCAGCCATCTCCTTCGTGAGTCTATCCACAACAATGACTTTAACAGAGTCGTCCACAAAAAATTCTTTCTGAGTAAGCTGAATACCTATAGAGAGAGGTTTGGATGAAGCACTAGACGTGGGTGAAGAGGTGGTAGCTACATGACTTCCTGGAGTAGTAATACCCACTGAGCTAGTAGCATAAACTAAAGTAGCATACAAGATAAACTAAAGTAGCATGATCAACATGAAAAGTGAATTTTCGACCCAATAAATAGTGATGGAACTTCTTTATAGAGTATATTAATCCCAAACATTCCCATTTGGTTATGGAGTAATTACATCCTACAGAAGCAAGAAAACAACTGGAATAGTAAATAGGGCTATAATGTTTATCCTACCTTTGCATCAAGATACTGCCAATGGCTTTCTCAAATGCATCCACTAACACATGAAATGGTAACTGCCAATTGGGGGCTTGCAGGATGGGAGCCTGCGTGAGCAAAGTTTTAAGATGGTCAAAACTTAGCTGACATTTATCAATCCAGCAAAATTGAGAGGGGGTATAGTAGTCAGACATGTAAGAGTAATGGTGAAATAGGCCAACCACCAGAGATTGCGGCCATGCAAGCAAATCTGGCCTTGAAAAAGTATAACTTGTTTGTGTGTTGTGCATAGGGGTGCAACTTAAATTACTTAAACTTTGTCAAGGTCCACCTGTATTCCTTGTTTGGATATAATGTGGCCCAAGAGTTTGCCACAGTCCGCCAAAAAATAGACTTGTTCGGGTTTAAGCTGAGACGGTATTCTCTACACTTCAAAAAGCAACATTGGAGATGCTCTAAATGTGTCGCAATGTTGCCAGACAACGAGAAATAATCCAAGTATACTCTCATAAAACTCATGAGTTAAGGTGCAAATATCTCCTGGATGCAATGTTGGAACCTATTGGGTTCATTTCGTAAGCCAAATCACATAACGGTACATGTGTAAACTCCCCAATTAGTAATAAAAGCAATTTTAGGGATATCTACTTCAACCATTCGAGTAAACAGAGTATAGTGAGCACAATGAGTATAGTGAGTATAGTGATCACAGTGAGCACAGTGTGATAGTGTGCACAATGACTGATTCGAAAAAATTCAAAAACTACATCACAAAACAAAAAGGAAGGTGAATTGACAAATGCAAACCTGGATCAGATAAGAATTAATAAACCAAAAGGGATGCCGAATCATGAACAAACATCGCAAATCACAAATGGATGTCGAGCCGTACACCTCTAAAAATGATGCATGCTCTAATACCATTGTAGACCAGATCCCGTGGATGTACATACATAGAGATAGTACATACCTGAAATCTCACAAAAGCACACACAAAATAGAGAGAGACAAGAGATTGAACATAAGATTGGGTACAATCTCCCACCACACACACTCGGATGGATGAGTCTATCAGAGTATGTGTATTTATAGGTATTTCTCATTATGTCCTTAATAGAACATACATGAGGATGGCACTTCAAAAAGTGTGCATTTATGAAAAATGTTCTTTATTTACAAATCCTTGCTTTTTAAGTGATCTATTATTTTTACAAAAATGTCACTTTCTAAGCAATCTACTATTTTTACAAAATATATGTAAAATACTATCTTCTAAATATCTTCAAAAAGATTTGAATAAATCCATGTGCATTCATGCCCTCATGATTCTTCATCTCCTAAATCAAAACACAATAACATTAAAAACCTCAAGGCATTAAAATCCAAATTATTCCATAAAGTATAAAACATGTACTCTATTTTCTCTAGCTATATCAAGAACGAGTGGATTCGGTGAATGTACCAAAAATGGTCTATCTAATAATCTATCACCATGCTTTTTTCCTACTAAATCATAGAACACAATACCTATAGCTTCTAAAAAGCAAGATTGTCTTGAGCTTCACCTTAATGGACTCAATAATATTGAGCATGTGGTATTCCTTTCAATGTTGTTCCTCTTTAGGAGGTTTTTTTCCCTTGCCATGTGGTATTGCAGATCAGAAGTGACTTGCAATAGCCTCACTATGTGACTACACACAGGGTGTTTGGTCACGTACTCTAAGATGTATGATGTGTTTTCAATATGTGAAGAGTGATTAACTATATTTTAATATACTATTTAAGATTGTCCTATGAATCTATTGTACATAAGGTTTTGCATCTCTATACCTAGAGAGAACGTATGCATATGATTGCAAGATTAATTATTCATCAGTTATATGATCTTTGATAATTTCATCCACTTCCTATTTGGTTTCCTTAGGTTGGGTGTTTCGTTTTAGAGGTGGAGGGAACAAATTCTCACTACTCTCAGATTCAGGTGACACCATTGAAAACAAAGATAAAAACCTAGATCAATAGTGATTGTATGATGGGGAGATTAAAGATTCGTCAACAATACGATCCTTAATTAATTCTTCTACTTCTATTTCCTCATTAGCTTCATTTTCTTTAGATTGGGTAGTAGTATTATCAATAGGTGGAGGTAATAAATGTTGGAGACCTTAATCTCCAAAAGTTTGATCTATACTGATCTAAGAACACTTCTATATCAGTTATGGATCAAACTTTACACAAATATTGTCTTCATTTATCAAAACTTTCACTAGCACTTCTCTCAATGAAGAAATTTCTTCTTTAGAAAGTCTGCTTCAGAAATTGACTTCAATACCTGCACATATCTTCAGATTTCTTCAAACCAATGATGCACAAATCTCCACACTACCTTTTCACAATCATATCAACCATTAGTTCTTCAAAAGAATCCTTAAAACTGTAATTTGATCCTTAAGATCAAAGGTATGTCAAAAATTGTCTTCCATAAATGGCGACTTTGACATGGTCAACTTCTTAAGTTGATTTCTCACAGCACAGATCCCGTTTTGCTAAATGATTTTAGCCATAGCTTCCTTACCTTGTAACTTAGATTTTGAATGCTCACTCATTAAAAACTTTACACCATGCACTAAGATCTAAGCAAAACATTTACATGGAAAAGTGCACGACTCTAAGAAGTCTATCTGCAGATTCTACATACAAATGTTCCTATTGATCATACTCACAGTAGAAATAGAATTGGATCATAAAAATCTGAACATAGCTTCATTAAATTTCAAATTAGATGTGTACAAAAGGATTTCTGATCCACATGATCAGACTGAGAGATATTAGAGAAAGGTTCGACGCTAACGCGTGAAGATGACTCTCTACACATCAACCTTAATGACACTTGGCTTGTAATGACTCTCATACTTATTTCTTTACATCATCGACTTATATACATATGGTTTTAGACTTATCCCACGTCTATTACATTACTCGTTATCATCCTAAGGAATATCTATACTCATATTACAAGAATCTACACCTGTAATGTACATATGTATACAAACTTCACTTCTGAGATCTCTTCACTTTCTCAAGTGTCTTTTTCCACTTCAATCTGTTTATGAACTTGCTTCAATCTCTTTGTAATCACCACTTTGTGATTGGTTTGTTCCAACAACTCCCCTTCAATCACTAAATGTGATTATTCCATTCTTCTTCACTCCTGCCATCTCCTTGAATCTTTGTAGCTTAGGTCCATCCAAGCTTTTTGTTAACATATTTGCAACTTTTTCTTTTGTTGGAGTATACATCACTTCTTCTCTCAAGAAATGATACTGAATCTCTATATGCTTAGTCTTGACATGAATAACAAGGTTAGCTGCCAAATACAATGAACTCATATTGTCTCCAAAAATAATTGGAGTACTCTGATCAGTTCCAAAACTCTTCAACAAGGTCTTTAACCATATCACTTCCTTTGCAGCCTCTACCATTCCTTTATACTCAACTTCTGTGGATGACAAAGAACCTGTATGTTGCTTCTTTGAGCACCAAGAAACTAACTTATCTCCAATATAACAGAGATACCCATGAGTAGACCTTCTGTCATCTGAATCACTTGCCCAATCTCCATCACTAAATACTTTGATTCTTGTATCAGAAGTAAATCCATAGTACAAACCTTCACTTAGATTTCCTTTGATATATCTGAGTACCCTTTGAGCTGCAATCCAATGAGTCTTCTTTGGACAATGCATAAATTGTGATAACACACCTAGCGCATATGATAGATCTGGCCTTGTCAAGGTAGCATAGATTAAACTACCTACCAAACTCTGATATTTCTTCAGGTCATTAAACTCTTCACCTCCATACCTGCTCAATCTATGATTTAACTCCAATGGTGTGCTTGAAGGCTTGCAATCCTCCATCTTGAACTTGACCAAAAGATTCTTCAAGTACCTCTCTTGTGTAACATATACTCCATGTTGAGTATATACAATCTGCATTCCTAAGAAATAAGATAATTTTCCCAAATCACTTATCTTAAACTCCTTCTCTATTTGTTTCTTAAGTTCATTGATTCCTTGAGCATCTGTACCTGTGACAATAATGTCATCAACATAAATACACATGTATATGTATCCATTTTCACTTGCCTTCACTAGCAAGCTACTATCTGCCTTTGATGCTTGAAATCCACATTCATTCAAGAACTTAACAAGCCTGTAATTCCATGCTCTTGGAGCCTGCTTCAACCCATACAAAGCTCTCTTGAGCTTACACACATAATCTGATCCAATTGAATCCATGAAGCCCTCTGGTTGCTCTATGTACACTTCATCTGCAATGTATCAATTTAGAAATGCATTCTTCACATCTAATTGTGATAACTTCCATCCTTTACAAGTAGCAATAGCAATCAATGATCTAATTGTAGACATCTTAGCAACAGGACTAAAGGTTTCATCATAATCTACCCCAAAGGTTTGGGCATAACCTTTGACCACAAGTCTAGCCTTCTATCTAGACACCTTACCATCTGCAAACCTTTTTGTTGTATATACCCACTTACATCCAATGACCTTCTGATTCTTTGGTCTTGGCACTAACTCCCATGTTTCATTTTCAAGTAGAGCATCATACTCTTCTTGCATTGCCTTCTCCCAATTCTGTTTACCTTTAGCTTCTTCATATGTGATTGGATCCTCTTCTGTCTTCACAATGTAAGCATAATCTTATGTTGTTAGGAAAGATGTATCATAGCTATACCTGATAGGCTCTTTCCTTTCTCTCAACAATCTTCTGACCTCTGCACTTCTTGAAGTCTCAGCCACATTTGATTCTGGATCAAATCTTGGCCCATCTTCAACATTATCCTGCAATTTACTTTTATAATCATCATCATCAATATCTTCTTCATACACACACACTTTTGTCTTCCCTTTTCTTTGTATTTCTTCAACACCTGCATAATCATTTGTTGAACCTGTATACCATGTGCTTTGCTCATCAAATGTAACATCTTTGGTAACAAGAAATTGCTTTGTGGATGGACTCCACAATCTGTAACCCATATGTCTATCATCATACCCAATAAACACATACTTCTCTACTTTGGGTTCTAGCTTATGTCTCAATTGTGAAGGAACATAAGCATATGCTAAATATCCAAATACCTTACAATGATCAAGAGTAGGTTTCTTACCCCACCATGCTTCATAAGGAGTTCTTCCATTCAAAGCTTTACAAGGTAACCTTTTCACAAGATATGTTGCAGTGTTGATAGCTCCTGCCCATAAGTAGGTTGGACAATTCTTTATCTTCATCATTGCTCTTGAAAACTCTACAAGAGTTCTATTTCTTCTTTCTGCAACTCCATTTTGTTGAGGAGAGTACCTGCAAGTTACTTCTCTTTTTATACCTGCATTCCACAAATAATCATCAAACTCTTTAGAGAAATACTGTCCCCCTCCATCTGATCTCAACCTCTTGAGCTTTTGTCCTGTAATCCTTTCTGCACAAGCATGATAATGCTTGAATGTCTTGAACACTTCTAATTTGTCCTTGATTACATATAAAGTAATCCATCTGGTTACATCATCAACAAACAACACATAATATCTAGATCCATTTATGCTATAGTCCCTTGAAGGACCCCACACATCTGTATGAACTAACTCAAGCATGTTTGAATACGCGTATCCTGATTTGTTGTAAGAACTTTTGTGTGCTTTACCTAATTGCGTCACACTTGTACACCATGTGTTGCCCTTCAATATTTGGCAAACCAAGCACCACATCATTCCTTGACATTTGCTTTATGGCTCTCTCATTGAAATGACCTAGCCTTTTGTGCCATAGGTCTAACTCAAACATCTTTTGACTTCCATAAGTAAATAAGGCATGTCCCACATTACCTTGGACTTTGAGAGTAACATCCTTCCTTCCTTTTTATGCAATGATGTTTCTATATCCCTGATTTGGATCTTGCACATAGACACCATCATTTGTGAATCTGACTTCATATCCCTTCTCCACAATTTTCCCTACACTTATCAAGTTTTTAGGAATAGTAGGAACATAAAGTACCTTGCTCAAGAGTGTACTTCCATTCTTTGTCCTCACTGATCCAATACTTTCCACCTTTGTCACCTATGTGAACTATATGTCCATTCATCTTTGCTTCCATGTCAGTCATCAATGATATATTGCCACTCAAATGATTACTACATCCCGAGTCAATATAAAACACTCTTTCATCTTCTCCTACTGCTTCATGAGTTGCATTTAAGATAAGAGTCATATCATCCTTCTGATCTGATGCATAGTTATAATAATTATTGTTGTAGGACTGAGATTGAAAACTTCTTCCACCTCCTCTAGCATATGATGTCCTACCACCTCTTCCTTTGAAGTTGCCTCTTTGGTTTCTACCTCCTCTACCTCTTTGATTAAAACTCTGATTATTGCTTCCACCATTTTGATTGTTATACCAACAATCATTTGCCAAATGTTTGGTTCTGCCACAAATCCAACAGGCTTTAGTATTATCTTTGTTCTTACCTCCTCTTCCTTTACCTCTGAAATTCATCCTTTTGTAAAATTAGCTTGAGTTGAGGTCCCTTCATCATCAGTTGACTGCTTCCCTTTGCCATTATTTTTCTTGTCCTTGGAGTACATAGCTTGGCTTGCACCCCTATCATTGTCTCCCTTAATGTCCTGCTCAAAAGTTAGCATGTGTCCTAGCAATTGATTAAGATCAGGAGTAAAGTGATCAAGTGACAATTCTATGGAAAATATGAAAGGCTTCCACTTCTCATCTCCTCTCAGACCTATAAGTATTTGCCTTACCAACTTATCCTCTTCAATGTATTCATCTATTGCACCCAAGCTATCTGCAATATCCTTCATCGTTGCCACATAATCAAAAATTGATTGTGAACTCTTCTTCTTGAAAGTTGTGAATTCTGCCCATAATGAGGACTTCCTTGACTTGGTTGTGTTTTGGAAATGCTCTTCCAAGGCATTCCACACATCTGTTGCACTTTCTAAACCTCTGATGTGAGGTAGAAGATAATCATTTACAGCCATGTAAATGATACTCCTAGCTTGAGCATCCTTTCTCATCTAGGTCTTCAAATCTGCAAGCTCTTCTCTAGTTGGAATACTAGGATCTACAAACTCAGGCTTTTCTTCTTCTCTGTAATGAATGCCATTAAATATTTGCTCATGAGGTGTGCCTCTATCCTCATGGACCAAGCTGGATAGTTCTCCCTATCTAGCTTATCAATCTGCAAGCTTTCTCCCATCTTTGATCTTCTGTTTCTGCAATTATTATGATTTATGATAATAAAGTGTACCTTTGATATGAAGCTTCAATCCTTTTTGATCCTTTGAACTCGTACTTTGCACTTCTGCAAGTTATCTGCAAGAATTTGTCCTTGTCCACCTTCAAATAGAAGGAACTTCAATATCTGCAGCAGTCGGGACTTCCAATACCTTTACTTCACTTGTATTGCACCTTCAACTCTGATACCACTATTGGAGACCTCTTAATCTCCAAAGGTTTGATCTATACTAATCTAAGAACACTTCTCTATCAGTTATGGATCAAACTTTACACAAGTAGTGTCTTCATTTACCAAAACTTTCACTAGCACTTCTCTGAATGAAGAAATTCCTTCTTCAGAAAGTCTGCTTCAGAAATTGACTTCAATACCTGCACATATCTTTAGATTTCTTCAAACCAATGATGCACAAATATCCACAATACCTTTGCGCAATCATATCAACCATTTTTTCTTCAAAAGAATCCTTAAAAATTTAATTTGATCCTTAAGATCAAAGGTATGTCAAAAACTATCTTCCATAAATGGCGACTTTGACATGGTCAACTTCTTAAGTTGATTTCTTACAGCACAGATCCCGTTTTGCTAAATGCTTTTAGCCATAGCTTCCTTACCTTCTAACTTAGATTTTGAATTCTCACTCATTAAAAACTTTACAATATGCACTAAGATCTAAGCAAAACATTGACACTGAAAAGTGCGCTACTCTGAGAAGTCTGTCTGCAGATTCTACATAGAAATGTTCCTATTGATCATACTCACAGTAGAAAAGGAATTGGATCATAAAAATCTGAACATAGCTTCATTAACTTCCAAATTAGATGTGTACAAAAGGATTTCTGATCCACGTGATCAGACTGAGAGAAATCAGAGAAAGATTCGACGCTAACTACTGAAGATGACTCTCTACACATCTACGTTAATGACACTTGGTTTCTAATGACTCTCATACTTATTTGTTTACATCATTGACTTATATACATATGGTTTTAGACTTATGCCGCATCTATTACATTACTCGTTATCATCCTAAGGAATATGTATACTCAGATTACAAGAATTTCCACCTGTAATGTACATATGTATACAAATTTCACTTCTGAGATCTCTTCACTTTAACAAGTGTCTTTTTCCACTTCAATCTGATTATGAACTTGCCTCAATCTCTTTGTAATCACCAATTTGTGATTGGTTTGTTCCAACATACATATAGCACATACCCATGCACACACACAGAAGCATGCTTTTAAAATACTTATTCATATGGTTTGATTATATTCAACTAGATAAGACTTCATAAACATAAGGGTTTTAGATAATGAGATCTTTGCTTAGTCCAGCTCTTCATGGTTTTGTTGGTTGTGGGTACTAAAAAGAGATTAGTCAAGTCAAAGAAATGTATCAAAAAGATTTGAAAGAGATAAAAGTTAACCATCATGAAAACGAAATGTGTTGATTTTTTTGAATGTTAATTTGGATGTGGAAATCTCTTTGACATCTGCCCCCACCAAACCTACACATCGTCTCGATGGTCCAACCTGCTGATCATAGAAAGCAGCATCAAATTCTTTGGAAAAACTTATAAATTGATTTTAAATAAGATGATAAAAAATGCTTCTAAATTCAAATCAAGTTTTTTATAATAAAGAGAATCTATAAAATTATGTAAATGTGAATTGAAAATCATTTTGTTCAATGCATGAAGTCAAAAGATAAATTTAGAAATTCCTATAATAGTCATTTAGATAGTCACGGTACTTACCGTTCCATTAACCCTGTCCACAAGTAGTATTTAATTTATATAAATATTCTATTCTTTATCTCTTAGTCGTCTGCCATAAGATATATCTAACTAATTCTTCTATAGCAGACCTTTGCCTCATATAGTTCGCAATACATTTCAGGAGTGATAACTGAATCATGATAATTTTTTTCTTTGTTTTCTTTTTCTTTTCTTTTTCTTTCTTTTTCATTTTTCATCTTGCAACAAGCATTAATGTACGACTTGATGTATTCATTTTTCTTTCTTTTTTTTTTGTTCGCAACTTTTTTGTTTAAGGGGAAAGGCTTAACCCCTAATCAGAGTTGAGGTTCTAGAAGCATGCTACAGTGAGAACTAGGATCTCATTTGCCAAATGTTTTCAAGAAATAAAGAAGCCTACTTGTATAAAGTAAATTTACCTTTACTAAAGGGTCGCATGTCAAGTTTTCCTCTCTCCTATCCTCATAACAGATTGTACGTTCCCTAAATTGGACCTTTAATTTGCATACACATTCCTACTTTGATTTATTTTTCATTATCTACATAATTTTAATAAATTTCCTTTTATACCAGAAAGACATAAATTCCTAATTATGAAATGCACGAAAAGAAATTTTTATATTAAAATAAAGAACAATTAGAATCATTTCACCTGATTATCATGCTTCATGTTTGTCTTCATCTTCCAAGAAGTCTTCATCAATCTCGTATTCATTGCTTTTTCTTCTTTTAAATAGCTTTATCTTCTTTCCTGCAATGACATTTCTTAAAAAAGTTCTATCAAGTTCTCGTAACATATATGTACATGTATAAAAAACAGAAACAGCAACATATAGGCAAAACCATCGTTTAGTTAATTTACGGTCTGCATCATATTGAGTCTCAAAATTACTATCATATACAAGTACCCAATCCCCACTCTCTATCGATTGTGGGCTCAGTTGATGTTTCTTCTCAAAATAATTTTTCTTTAATTGTGATGTTTTTAATATTTTAATAGCCTCTTTGAAATTATCATTACCTTATTTTAATTATTTAATTCTTAATGCTAATAATTCTTCTTGTGTTACATTGTCTTCCCATTTTAAGCTCATCCAATTTACTATCTGAGTATGAATAGGAAATATCGGCTTTTGACAGTACATGAGTTCAGCCGGCATAAAACCAGTTGTTCTCGTGTATGTCATTCTATCGGCCCATAGAGAAAATGGTAAGTATTTTGGCCATTGCCAAATATCTCCATGGCATGCTTTTGAAACTGTGTTTTGTTGGAGAATTCCTCTCCTATTCGCAGTGGAAAGTGTAGTAGACCTTATTAGGATCAACACTTTTACCAATAGTGGAACCTTCAAATGAATACTCCTATCAACTAAAAAATGCAATGAACTTCAAAATTTGGTCACTCAAACTAGACACTTATAGATCTCAAATGAGCTATTAAACACACAATTTGGAGTATTTTTGGTTTGGTGACTCTTTGCCTCAAAATAGGCTACATGTCCACTCAGTTAGGTTGAAAACTGAACTTCACTAACAATTGAATAACTCAAAGAACATAAATAATTTTGTAAAACTGTTGTAAATCGAGGAAGTACTCAAGATAGCCTTTCAAATGAATTTTTACACTCTAAAATTGGATACATATATTGAGAGATATGACTCTCACAATCAGGCTACCTAGAAATTGGTATGCGGCTAGACATAGTCTATGAGAGTGAAGAGAACGAAATCACTCAAAACAAATGAACTTACCTACAAGGGGACTTCCACGCATTCTTCCTCTATACTTGAGTGTCCTCCCTTGCCTCGTTTATAGCCAAGTGACCAAAAATTCTCATGATGAGTTTTTGTATTACACTCCTATGTGGCAATGATGTACCATAATTTTGTATTCGAATCCTATATGGAAGTTCTTTGTCACATTTTATATTCGGTTTCTATATGGAAGTGCTTTGCCACACTCTTGTACATCCTTCATTTATGGAATATACAACTTTTTTTACATGATTGAAGGTTCATTTTTGCTCATATAAAATCATGTTTTGGTTGCCATTAGAGTACATATCACATGTACTTGGTTTACAGTGGGGCAGAGTGTATTGTCTTTTGCTAAACAACATCATGTTGTAGCAAAAGCCAACACACTTTGCCCAATTTTTTTTTTTGCACATATGGTCGTCGGTATAAGCGTTGGTACTGTTGGTGCAAATCAAGCCTTCACCTTTGGCTTGGACCCCTTGAAGGATATCTCTATGAGAAGCAAGAACCATAGGAACATAGTCTTATGTGTTATTACATTTTACTCTTTTGTAAAAGTCGTGGAAAAAGTGGTTGAAAGATTGAGGGAATATCTCAATAAACTTTTAGGTGAAAGATTCTAGGAGATTGATTTGAATTCAAATTCAAATCACCATCCAACTCCTATAAAAACTACAAGGAAAAAGTCGCGGGTGTCCTTCACTAATCCCGAGGCTGTTCTGTACTATCCATTGAGTGTATAAGGTCTTCACCATAGCCTACACCTCTGAGTACCATTGTGTTATGTTTATCATGCCAATGGGAATGTACATTCATATGATATAATACAAATACTTACATTCATTATCTCTGTTGTCTCTGAGTCATCTACTCCAAGTCTGTCAACTTCAAAGGAGCATATCTCAGGATCTACTAAACCAAATCAAGTGATTCAAAGCACATTGGATTCAGCTCAAAGTCTACTATACACCTACAAAATTTCAAGGTCATTGGATCAGCCATTATAGAGAAATCTCAGTCGAGGTGCACACTGGTCTGTGTCTTCAGAATTCCTAAAATATAGGGGGTAACTACAAGTTTGCTAAATTGATTTCTCTGTGAGTAGTTTATCATTTCTTCTCATTCCACTTGCAAATGGTAGCTTGTTAAGCTAATTTAATATGTCCAAAAGGAATTAGATCAATTGTAAGTGTGCTGGTCACACTGAGTGAAAGACTGAGCAGGTATCACTACAGAAATAGAAAGCTTTTCTTGATTTTTGAAGTGCCAAGTTATCTGTTTTGATTTGGTCATTACACATATCATTTGCAAAGTACATATATGCTTTCTTGGTATCATTTGGAAGCTCAAGGTGTGTACTAAGCATTTCTGGAATCAAAGAAGGGCTGGTGTGAAGCAGGTATAGCAGCACCAACTCAATCTTCTGAGTGCATCCAACCATCACTCCCAACAGTGGTATCAGAGCAAATAAGGTAAACATGGGAGATGGATTTCCTTCATTCATTGACAAATTGGACAGGAACAACTACCAAGCTTGGTCTCTGAGGATGAAGACCTATCTACAAGGAAGAAGCTTATTTGGATACATATCAGGAGATGAGGAATTGCCCTCATTTAAAACTAGAGGACTACCCACCAAGGATGAACATGAGAGGCTCAATCAATGGTGTGCAAAAGATGCTTTGGCAAGGTCTTACCTTCTTAACTCTATATCTGATTTTCTTTTACCTCATGTAAGGAATTGTAAGACTTCCCAAGAGACTTGGGAAACCTTATCAACATATTTCTCTTCCAACACAAGGGCCAGGAAGAATCAACTGTGGATTGAATTCACAACCCTTAGGAAGCAGCCCAAGCAATCAGTCTCAGAGTATGTGACAAAGATTAAAGATGTGGCAGACCAATTAGCAAGCATTGGAGAGGAGATTGAAGAGGAGCAAATAGTCAGGCAAGTAACAAATGGACTCAAGGGAGATGATAAGTGGGAAAGTTTCACCACTGCAATGGACCTCTATATGGACATGCATACCCCAGATCTCACAACACTCATGGGCCAACTATTCACACATGAAGCAAAGTTTACAAAGGCAGGAGATCAATCAAAAGGTAACAACCCCTCTGCTCTCTATACTGATAAGAAAGTTAAGGATAAAGGTAAAGGGAAGAAACAGGATGAAGAAGGCTCTACCTCTCAAGCTAATTATGCAGGGAGAGGTAGATCATCTAGAGGAAGAGGCAGAAGAGGTAAGTTAGGTAGGGGGAGACCCTACAACTCATCACCATGCAACATTTGTGGACTGTCCAATCATAACACAGATGAATGCTACAAGAACTACAAGAATCAGAGAGGAAGAGGCTACTCAAGAGGTGGATACTCTCAAGGGAGAGGCAGATTCAATCAACACCAAGGCTACAATGGATATAACAATCAATACAACAACAACTACAATCACAACCACAATAGTAATTACCAAGGTGGATTCAGAAACAGAAGAGACTACAACAATTACACAGAGGAGCAAGATGACTCCCTATTGATCATGAATATGACCTCCAAGGCAGGTACAAATGATGATCATTTATTTTATATTGACTCAGGATGTTCTAACCATGTAGCTGGCAATGTGGCACTACTTTCTGATTTGGAAGAACCCAAGGGCAAACATCAGGTACAAACAGGTGATGACACTAAACATTCTGTTGTTAAGATTGGAAATGTGAAGACATGTGATGGTAACCAGAACCTATTGAGTAGGGTACTCTATGTACCAACCATCACCAAGAATCTAATGAGTGTTGGTCAGATTGTGGAGAAAGGTTTGCAGGTCAGATTCACACAACATGGAGCATATGTGGAGGACCCAAGACATGGATTCAGAAGGATAGCCAAAGGGGAGAAATCAGGTAGATTGTTTACTTTTGAGCTAGAAGACACCAAGAACATTGCTTTGTATAATTACAAGGATCAAACACTTTCAGAGTTAGAAATATGGCACAAGAGGTTAGGTCACATAGGTGAAAGAACCCTAAAGCAAATGTGCAGGGATCAATGTGTGCTTGGGATACCTAATGTATCCAAGCAACACATGATTTATAAGTGTGGAGCATGTCAGTTTGGTAAGTCTCACAGGTTGCCCTATTCAAGGAAAGGTTTCATGCATGAAGACTACCTAGACTTGGTACACACAGATGTTTGGGGACCTAGCAAGGACCCTTCCATTTCAGGTTCAAGGTATTATGTGTCCTTCATTGATGATTATAGCAGATGGACCATCTTATACTTTATGAAGCATAAAGATGAAGTGTTTAATTGTTTCAAGAAGTATCTTGCACTTGTTGAAAACCAAACAGGAAGAAACTTGAAGAGGCTAAGGTCAGATGGTGGAGGAGAATACTTCTCCAATGAGTTTGAAGATTTCTTGCAGGAAAGAGGCATCAAAAGAGAAATTACTACAAGGGACTCACCTGAACAAAATGGGGTAGCTGAAAGAAGGAATAGACTCATTGTAGAAACAGCTAGGTCTATGCTTAATGAAAAGAAGTTGCCTAATTATCTTTGGGTAGAGAGTGTATCCACTGCCACCTATCTCATCAATAGGTTGCCATCCAAATCACTTGATGGCATGACACCATATGAAGCTTGGCATGGTAAGAGACCCTCTCTGGATCATTGTAAAATTTTTGGTTGTGTAGCATATGTGCATATTCCTTCACAAGTAAGGGGAAAGCTAGACCCTAAAGCTGAAAAATGTATCTTCATTGGTTATGATTTTAACCAAAAGGGATACAGATTCTACAACCCAACAAACAAAGGCTTCAAGCTAAGCAGAGATGTCATCTTTGATGAGAATGACTCATGGTATGAGAATGAATGCAGGAAGGTTAGTCTACCCTATGATATGGAAGAAAACTTCCCAAGGCTCACCAAGGAGGAACCAATTCAGAAAGAAGATTCAAGCTCAGATGATGATGATGATACAATAAACCTTGAAGAATTCAAGGCTTGGAAGTCCAAAGGGAAGATGAAGATGAAAAAGCTAGAGGATATACCAGAATCCTCAACTCAAGCAATTAGAAGATCTCAGAGAGAAAGCAAAAGACCAATCAGATTTGGGTATGACACATCACTTGTAACTAAACATTCTGTATATCTTGCAAAGGATTTGTTGAATGAAGAACCAGGTACCTATGAAGAAGCAATTACCAAACCAGAGTGGAAAGAAGCTATGGATGAAGAAATGGAAGCTCTCAAGGAGAGTGATACTTGGGACTTGGTACCCAAGAAGGACTCCATGAAGGTGATAGGATCCAGATGGATCTACAAGCTAAAGAGGAATTCAGATGGAACAATAAACAGGTACAAAGCTAGGTTGGTAGCCAAGGGTTTTGCACAAACCCAAGGCATTGATTATGAGGAGACATTTTCTCCTGTGGCTAAGATGCCAACTATCAGAATATTGGTGAGTGTAGCTGCATCCAAGAATTGGAACATGTACCAATTAGATGTCAAGAATGCTTTCTTGAATTGATGGATATCTGAAGAAGTCTACATGTCACAACCACCTGGCTATGAAGACCCCAAGAGGGTAAATTATGTTTGTAAATTGAAGAAGGCTCTATATGGTTTGAAGCAGGCACCTAGAGCATGGAATTACAGGTTGACAACCTACCTCCAAGACCAAGGATTTGTGATGAGTAAAGCAGACACTTCTCTATTCATAAAGAGAAGTAGTACAGAGGTAATCTATTTGTGTGTTTATGTTGATGACATCATCATTACAGGCAATGATGTCAATGGGATTAGACACATCAAAGGACAGATGATGAAAGAATTCAAGATTAATGATCTTGGATTATTGAAGTACTTCTTAGGTCTTGAGTTAGTCTACACGAACTCAGGTATATATATCACTCAAAAGAAGTATGTACAGGATATGGTCAAGAAGTTTGGCTTGCAGGATGCTAAAATATCTACTACTCCAATGGAGGTCAACCTAAAGCTAAGTGCTCATGAAGGAGAAGTAGTCCAAGACATCACAGGATATCAAAGCATGGTAGGTAGTTTGAACTATGCTACCTTGACAAGAATTGACATAGCATATGGAGTTAGTGTGCTTAGTCAATTCATGCACAAACCAAGGGTACCTCACCTAGAGGCAGCAAAGAAGATCTTGAAGTACTTGAAGGGAACTCAAAGTCATGGTTTGTACTTTCCTTATACATCAGATGTTGACATTAAAGTGTATTCAGATGCAGATTGGGCAGGATGCAAGGATGATAGGAGAAGCACATCAGGTTACATTTGTTTTGCAGGAGATAAACCTATTTCTTGGTCAGCCAAGAAACAACCTACAGTGGCATTGTCATCCACTGAAGCAGAGTATAGAGGGCTTGCCAATGCCACCCAAGAAGCTATCTGGTTGAAGCTTCTATATACAGAGTTAGGTCTATACAGTAGACCACCAATCATATTTGGAGATAACACTAGCTCTCTTCACCTTGCAGCTAATCCAATATATCATGCCAGAACCAAACACATAGAGGTTCATTACCACTATGTGAGAGAGAAGTTGCTTAGTAAAGACATTCAATTGACTTATGTGTCTACTAACATGCAATGTGCAGATTTACTCACTAAAGCATTGGATGGAAACAAGCTATGCAGATTCAAATCCATGATTGGATTGCAGAATGTGATTGAAGACTAAAGATGAAGAAGATGAAGATTTAAGCCAAAGTGTTTGGCTTGAGGGGGAGCTGTTGGTGCAAATCAAGCCTTCACCTTTGGCTTGGACCCCTTGAAGGATATCTCCATGAGAAGCAAGAACCATAGGAACATAGTCTTATGTGTTATTACATTTTACTCTTTTGTAAAAGTCGTGGAAAAAGTGGTTGAAAGATTGAGGGAATATCTCAATAAACTTTTAGGTGAAAGATTCTAGGAGATTGATTTGAATTCAAATTCAAATCACCATCCAACTCCTATAAAAACTACAAGGAAAAAGTCGCGGGTGTCCTTCACTAATCCCGAGGCTGTTCTGTACTATCCATTGAGTGTGTAAGGTCTTCACCATAGCCTACACCTCTGAGTACCATTGTGTTATGTTTATCATGCCAATGGGAATGTACATTCATATGATATAATACAAATACTTACATTCATTATCTCTGTTGTCTCTGAGTCATCTACTCCAAGTCTGTCAACTTCAAAGGAGCATATCTCAGGATCTACTAAACCAAATCAAGTGATTCAACGCACATTGAATTCAGCTCAAAGTCTACTATACAGCTACAAAATTTCAAGGTCATTGGATCAGCCATTACAGAGAAATCTCAGTCGAGGTGCACACTGGTCTGTGTCTTCAGAATTCCTAAAATATCGGGGGTAACTACAAGTTTGCTAAATTGATTTCTCAGTGAGTAGTTTATCATTTCTTCTCATTCCACTTGCAAATGGTAGCTTGTTAAGCTAATTTAATATGTCCAGAAGGAATTAGATCAATTGTAAGTGTGCTGGTCACACTGAGTGAAAGACTGAGCAGGTATCACTACAGAAATAGAAAGCTTTTCTTGATTTTTGAAGTGCCAAGTTATCTGTTTTGATTTGGTCATTACACATATCATTTGCAAAGTACATATATGCTTTCTTGGTATCATTTGGAAGCTCAAGGTGTGTACTAAGCATTTCTGGAATCAAAGAAGGGCTGGTGTGAAGCAGGTATAGCTGCACCAACTCAATCTTCTGAGTGCATCCAACCATCACTCCCAACAGGTACACCCAGCAAAGTCGTCAGTATGGGCATCGGTACACCCAACAGAGTCAATGGTATGGGCGTCAGTATAAGCATCGGTATTACCGATGCTTATACCGATGCTCATACCGATGCCTATACTGATGATTATACCGGTGCCTATACCGATGACTATATTGGTGCCTATACTCGCGTTATGATTTTGACGCGCATATGGACTGTGACACCGACATTGCAGAGAAATTGTTCCCGTTCATTTTCTTTGGTAACAGCCTTGGTATACCCTCGATATGTTGTATTGATTGAATCTTGGAAGACCTCTTACCACTTCATGGTTGCTCATGTCCTTGATCTTGGGAATGTTGATATGTCCAAATGTTTTGTGCTACAAATCGATTTTAGCAATCCTCTTGTTTCCAAATTGAATAAACATCACCTTTTCATGTGATTGCTGAATGTCCAAAGTGAACATCCTACCTTCTTTCCTTCCTTGAGCAACAACCTTGAATCCTTCTTTTGGATTCTGTATAAAGCAACCTTTTTCATTGAACATAACATGATATCCTTTCTCTACTATTTGTCTTACTGAAATCGAATTCTTTGCAATAGTAGGAACATGAAGAACATCTGTCAATACCTTCTTCTCTCCAAGCTTGTTACCTCCAACATGCTCAATTGCATGTTGAGTTTCATCACCAGTCTCCACACATCCTTTTCCACTTGGAGCTTGTAGCTTTGTGAATAGATCTCCTTGACATGTCATGTGGTTGCTGCAACCTGAATCTATAAACCATTTTTTATCATCACTTCTCAGGTTGTTGTACTCATGCTTCATGGCAAGCATGGTTTGCTTGTCTCCTTCACTTGTACTTGCATAGTTATTTTGGCTCCTTTGGTTGCCTCCATTCAGCCTTCCATTCTTTTGCCAATAATCATTTGCATAATTTCCTAGTTTACCACAATGATAACATGTTATACCTTTATGAGGATTGTATGAACCTCGACCTCTTCCTCTATTTCTTCCTCGACCTCTTCCATGTGTGTTGTAATTTGAGTTGTCCTTGTTGTCCTCCAAGTTGTGTTGGCTAGAATTTGTGTTGTTGTGGCTTCTCCCTTTTCCTCTTGAGCCTCCTCTTGAGTTTTCTTCCTCTACCTCGACCTACATATAACATTTGACTATGGCTATCCTTACCTTTGTTGCCTTCTCCTTGTTGAGAAACCTCTTCAGCCACAAGATTTGGTATAATCTTGTTGAATGTTGGTAGAGGGTCTCTATAAAGAATGTTTGTGATGAGGGGCTTTCACTTCTTTTCACTCCTCAATCCATTGAGGGCTATTTGGACGATTTGTTCCTCTTCTATCTTGCATCCAACTGATGCTAGCTGATCTAGAAGCTCCTTGATCTTCAATGTATACTCACTAATGCTTTGGTTTAAACTTTTCTTCATGTTTTTGAGCTTGTTCTTGAGTTGCATCCTCCAAGACCTTGTTGAGGTAGCATACACCTTCTCCAGTGCTTCCCAAACTTCCTTGGCTATCTCTAAGCTTTGCATTTGTCTATCTTCTATTGGCCTAATCATATACATATTTACCTATTTAACTATATGGCAGGTGTTTACTCGGTGTCACTTAGGTCAAGAGATATGTTCAAGTTTAATGAAGTATTACTGTCCATATGGTTCTGCGGCTTGATACCTAGACATGCCATAATTATATGATGAAGATACTAAGGTTTTGCTAGTAATGCGATCTTTTATAAATTCTTCTTCTTGTTGTTCTATATTAGCTACATTCTTCTTAGATTGAGTGGTACTATTTATTCATAGACATTGAAAATAAATGGTCCTAATCATGAATGTAAAATACTTGCTCAAAGTAATCTTATAAAAATATAAGTAAGAACGGTAGGATAATTCTCCAAAATCCTAATACAAGATTAAGCTTAACGAAATTGATATAGGAAAAGTGGAAGAAGTAGCATGTATGCAACTCCAATCTCCCGATTCCAATTGCTCGTAAATACTCGTCAATGCTCTATAAAAGAATTCATTAGAAAAAAAACATAAGTATTTTTTATGAATCATAAAACACACTCATGTTTTACTTTCAATTCGTATCATAGAGATAGATACACATACATTTATTCATTTCTTTATGTATACATCCATGTTTTTTCATACATACAGACACATGTACACACTCTTCATGCACATGAATACATGCTTCTAATTCATTCATGCACATGCATCCTCATTAATTCTCATGCATATCTACATCATGCATACATCATGCATATATTATGCATTCTCATGCATACATACATCTAATATCATGCATACATGCAACTTCATCATGCATTCTCATACACACATGCATCTAACATGCATACACATGCATACATTCACCTAATATCATGTATATGCATTCTCATTATATGCTTACATCTTACATACATACACATGCATCCTCAGATCATGCTTATCATGCACATGCATACATAATCTCACATGTATTCACACATATTCTCATGCTCTCATCACTAACATGCATGCTCTTACATGTATGCACACACTACTTTCATGCATATATGCACACATCCTTCTCATGCATAAATGCATCTCACATGCATATGCACACTTATGCACATGCATGTTTCTCACTTCTCTCTCATGCATGCACATATGCACACATGCTTACATCAATATCATGCATACATGCATTCTTCTACGTCATACATGCACATGCATACACTCATCATGCAAACATGCATCTCTCATAATTATGCTTATACAATAAACTTATACATTAATTCCTAGTTATCTCTCTCTCTCTCATTCTCTCTCTGTCTCTCTCTCTCTCTCTCTCTCTCCCTTGTAAGCTATGACATTAAGGTCTACCGTGTGCTCTTGAGCTTTCTGGAAGGAGGAGAGTTGTGACTCTCTCTCTCTGTCTCTCTCTCTCTCTCTCGCATGTCTTGTATGCTTGCGGGATCTATGCCATTAGACTCAGCTTATCCCAATCTAACTTCTCTTCTCTAATTGATGGCTGACGAATGTCAGAGAGTGACGTGAGAGGATCTAGACGAAAGAGAACTAGCACGAATATGGTTGTAATCCGCAAGCTCTTTCTTCGTTCTTAGCTCCCTTTCCAGGTACATATCATCAATGGGGTGCCGACCAAATGAACAAGGCTCATGAGGAGGATAAGTTATTCATGGAAGAGAGAAGCTGAGGAACAATCTCATCATGAATGTATCTATCGGTGTCATGGAATCTCGATACTCTAACTCTGTGAAAATAATCAAAATGATCTAGTGTAGGAGGTATCCTTCAAGGCAGGTGCTCTTCTCTGTACGCATAGCCATATCGGTCCTCTACTACAACATCCATCTGTTTCTCTCTGTCTCTCTCTCTATTTGTGTCTCTCTCTCTCTCTCTCTCTTTGTCTCCCTCTTGCGCATTGCGTGCATCCGATTTCTCTGCTACCGAGAGGAGGGGAAGTCATCTCTCTCTCTCTCACACTCTCTCTATCTCTCTCTCTGCGTGTGATGTTTGCTTGCATGCAGAAGCCGTGAGAGGGGACAAGATGGTTTTGCTCTCTCTTTCTCTCTGCATATTACACGTAACAGCTGGAAATGAAGGAGAAAGAAGCAAAAAAGAAGAAGAAGTACATGCAGAAGAACTCATTAAAAAATACGATAGAATGCATACATATACCTATATATATCCACACATACATGCGCACACACCATCTACTTTTATTAGCACCCAAAAATATGCTTTAACTCACAATTCACCCACACCACTCTTTAACTCACAAATCACTCACACCACTCTTTAACTCAAAAATCACTCACACCACTCTTTAATTCATACTTTCACTAGTTAACACACACTCTTATTTTAACACACATCTTTTATATTTTTTTATTTTGTAAATTTGTAATGCTTTATTTTATCATAATTATGGTTTCTCCTTTAATCATATATTCGTTAAATTAACTAGATCAAACACTAACCACATATATTTAATATTATTAATTCAAATATATTAATACTAATCTAAATGGAACATATTTTAAATGAAGAAACATATCCATACACCATTAAAATGACAAACTTGGTATGTATATTAATTGGGTAATTCCTCATGATCCAGTATATCTGATATAATTAATTTGGTCATTCTATATATCCTAGATATATCCCATGGTCATGGCCTTGGCACGGTTTCATTAAGAATAGATAAAGCAAAGCGAGTGTGGATTTCTAACACAATAACATTTAGGGTAATATAGTTAGGTTTAGAGTTATATATCCAAATATATGTTCAAGGCACACTCATTTTCGTAGTGTTAAATACTTATATGCTCTGACATAGACTAATTCAATTCAATGTATACTCTCTCGTGAATGCAAATCAACATGCTCACACTTTAGCTCATCCTCCCTTTGAACAAATTGTCAATGCCTATGCTCCTCATATAAATATATATCTATCTACCCATTTACTTCAATGCACATATGGGCACATGCTTAATTATACCCATACTCACATAAGCAAGGTTCAATACATTTATTCTTAGGGCTTGTATCCATTCAATCATATACAATATCATAAACATAAAGAATTCATATGATGAGGTCCGATTAGTTTACATCTTCATTGTTTTGCTATCTGCAGGAAATGGAGAGAGATTAGTCCAATAAAAAAATCGTAGCAAAGGTATTTGAGAGAGTTTTTAATCTAAAAACAATTTTTTTAATTTTCA
>CM035443.1:12120772-12210772 GCA_020310875.1 Ceratopteris richardii
GGTATTTTGGCCATTGCCCAATATCTCCATGGCATGCTTTTGAGATTGCCTTTACTATGAAAGGATGGCCTCGTTCAATCTTTCCATTTGCTTTTGGGTTGTAGGCTATCATAAGAGACAGACGAATCTCATGTTGATCAAAGAACTCTCTTGCCTCTCTAGCATCTAGCTGACCTCGATATGCTACTACTTTCTCAATATATCAAAATCTGGATAACACTTCTTCTAATAGAAATAAGCATACATTATAGGTAGTATTAGATCAAAATGCTCAAAATTCAACATGATTGGTTAAATGTTCACTTGTGTACTATATACCTCATACCACTACTGCTTTTGGGCAAAGTCAACTGCGTAGCACATGTGCTCACAAAATCTTCTACAATTACATACATACTTGACCACCAATAACTTTCACGAATCTTTTCATACATCGCTACAAAACCATTATGACCAGCACATAGGCTTTCATGCATATTCCTCATAGCTTGTACCGGTAAATTTCTTAATCCTAACACTCTTTGTGGATTTCTCAGCTTCCCTTTAGCATGTCCCCAAAGATATCCATCTTTCAAAAATAAGTTAAAAAATGTCTTCCTAATGTTTCAAAATGCCAGCTTTGGATAGGCTGAAATGCACTCAGATAATAACCTATATCTTTCTATTCTCCCTCATATTCTTAATCTCTGAATCGCTTATTCAAAAAGTAGATGACTCATAATGAATCAAGTTTATTTCTCTATCCATTGCTTCTTTATCATCATCAAATTTTGCTGTCAAGAGCATATCAACAACAATATTATGCTTTCAAGCAATATGGATAAAAGCTGGGTTGATAAACTTAATAAAAGCAATCCATTTCAACATTGCAACATCAAGAGATGAACAATTAGCAATCAATGCTATTAATGGAAGACAATCAATTTTAACAATTACATTGGCTCCAATAAAATATTCTTTATCTATTTTTAATTCAGTGACAAATCCCTATCGCTCTCTTTTAATCCGAAGATAATTTCTCTATGTATCATGAAAACTTTTCGCTCCAAAGCGAACTTCATATCTTTGCTCTTTCTCATCATCCTGTCCAATGACCCAACCTATAACAATAGGATTAGTATCAGTGGTTAGGATTACAAGCTTATTTCAAGTGGTCCTCTATTCCATCCTCCATATCATCTTCTATCATATGTTTGTACTAGAGAACAATCACGAGCTAGCAATGGATAATCTCCAACATTAGGAAAAAAAGTGAACCCTGCATGGGCCTTGTAAGGATTCCTAATTTTTAGGGATTAAGCTTAATCTTGTTCTTTGTTAAGGGGACAAAGTGCATTTAATAGAGCACTTTTTGGTAGGCTGAAGTAGGCTTTTTTTTAGGCTGAGCTAGGACCTTCTCTCTCTTCTGCACATAGAGAGAGAGAAAAACCACTTTCCACCTCATCAAATCCGTCCATCTTTATGAATAAAAAAATGAGTTTTCTGAAAAAGTCTCTTTTTTAGCTATTCTTTATTCAAAATGGCCCATACTTTTATGTATATGTCAGAACTTAATTTTTTTAGACTTATTTTTATAAAAAATACTTAAAAAACATACTTTTCAAAATCCCTCCAAAAGTTAAGTGCCACATCATCAAACTCGTAACTTTGGTTGCCCCAAAACATGAATTTTTGAAAAAAAACTCATTTTCCCTCTAACATACTGAAAAAAGTCATTTTGACCTATCCACATACCAAAACACACTTTTTTTCTTGCACATAGCTACTGTACTAGCCATTCCAGCCATCTGTGTGCTTCTTCCCATTCGGTGCTGGAGTTTTGGAACATCATGGTGCTCACATGTATTATGAACATGACACCAGCACCAGCGCGTGCTCCTCACTCAAAGAGTGTACATGTTCGTGTTCCTACAGAATTTGCACCAACAACTAGAGGTAGCAATGACATAGATTCTCAAAATGCACGACGTGCAGCTGGAGAGAAGAATATTGATCTTTGGGTCCATGGTGCTTTGTATCCCTTGGATCCAATGGCTAATGTTCATCCTAGATTCCATACTATCTCCACATTTCTACAATTCCTTGGTTCCGGTGAAGATGGACTCCTAGGCTATTGCAAGCGATTGTCTAACCATTCTACATCTATAGCAAATTATTGGATGCAACAATGTCATCACAACCATTTCAAGATACACAGTTTAGAGAGTGCTATACACACTTTCGAAAGTGCTATCAAATCTTTGGATGAGCACAATAATAGACTCAAACAAGATGTGGAAGAAAAGGAGAGCACAATTACAAATTTGAAAGCCAATCTTACACAACTAAAAGAGACTCCACTTGGGATGAGATTTAGGAAACGACCATTATCATCCTTTCAAGCTCTTTCAACTGGTGGTGGAGCACGGAAGCGACGTGTTTACGCACTTAGGTATGTATTTCCTTTGTTTAGTTATGTTAAAAGACTTTTAGATTGAGATTCTTATTGTGCAGGTCATTTGTTGAAGATGCGAGTGCTTCCTCAACAATGGAGGATCAATTGAAGTTTCTGAATTCTTGTCTTAGCAACAAACATGTGCTTATGATCTTGGAGTCACCAATAGGAAATCACATCAAAACCCAAGTGATTAAAGATTTTGCAGGCAACTTAGAAGATATTATTAGTCCTAGTGAGGTACAGATGGTATGTGATGAAGCAGGTGTTAGTACTAGAGCGTACACTGCATTGTACAATCTTTTGAAGCAGGCTCTACAAAACAAAGGTATTTTCCAGAGCATTTTTCCATGCCCTTACAAGGTATCTGTGAGGAAGAAGATAACCAATGAGGATGTAGCCAATACTCTTGGCAATTACCTGCATATAGAAGATGTTATGCCTGCATCCATTTATCATTCATCTACATCAAAGAAAGAGTTGAAAAACACATCTAGACAGGGATTCATCTACACAAAGTACAACAACATAATTGTCAATTTGGAGAGGCTCCAAAAGGAAATGGTTAAATTTTACAAATCCACACTTCAAGGTATATCCATTGTTTTGATAATGACATTCATAGTATTTTTAATAATATAATGTTTGTTATTTGATGTAGATTGTGGTTCCAAACTCAAGTTTGTATTGAAGCTAGACGAATGTCAAATCAGAAAGGGACGCCGTATGGAGAGACTTAGTGTGACACTCATGAACGAAGCTATGGCCCATGCTATTATTGATGATAGTGAAGAATCTACCCATCACTTTACATATAGTGTCCAATCAGAGAAAGATATATGGTGGTTAGGTGCTATTGAAGTACCTAAAGAATCCAATGATGTTCTTACATGGATTTTCAATAGGATCCCATGGATCACAGAGGTGATAACTTCTCAAATTCATGGTGCCAAAATCAATGTAGAAAGCCTTGGTGATTTTGAAGTAGAGTGGCACTTAGGTGGAGACTTAAAGACTATCAAATGCATGTTAGGGTGCAAACAAGGTGCATCTACTCTCTATCCTTGTCCATATTGTACACGAGGTTATAAAAGAACAAAGAGAAAACAAAACAACATAGATGATTTAGTTGATGACACAGATGCAACTCCATCTGCTGAATGGGATACACCTTTAATGAGGTGTCCCATGTTAGGTACACCTAATCGTGACATGTCAGATAAGGATTGGAATCCCATTATTCCATTCCCTTTAGTCAATGTCCACTTTTGCACCTTGCATGCCTTCATGAGAATTTTTGATAGACTATTGAAGCTCCATATAGAATACGCATTTGCCATGAAGCCAGTTGATAAATCTATTCAAGCTATAAAGAAATTGGAGGAACTTCTTAATTCAATTGGTTGTCATGGTGGAAATGTAACCCTAGTTGTTAAGAAAGTTGGAGAATCTCAAGATAGCTTGCAACAAGTGTCAATGACAGGGAATAAAGCAAGACATTTTTTTAGAAGAGGTACTAGCACTCAAAATAATGAAGGTTATGAGCTGTGGAAAGACCTATGCATGATCACATCAGACAATGACTCTCAAGTTGATCTTTGTAATAAGAGAAAGAAAGTTTGGTCGAGCTTTGATAAGGTTGTAGGCTTAATGGGTCTGACTAGGTCTAGTGCTATTCAACGTCAAATGTTTCAAGAAACATTAGTGGAGTTCACCAAGTGTTTCATTCAATGTTGGGGAGAGAGCAATATAACACACTACATTGTAAGTGTAATCTTCTTCTACAAGTGTTCATTGCACTTACCTTTTTCCAATGTACTTAACAGTTTTTAGCATATTTTGTTTGCACATGGAGCTTTTTTCATGCATCGATATGGGTCATTAGAGATTTTCAGTACCCAAGGAATGGAAAAGTCACACTACAAAGCGAGGGGTGTCTACTTCAAAAACACCCGACATGGTGGTGGCCCAATGCAATCAAACTACATGGAGGAGATGTTTAATTGGTTTTACCGCACTACATTCTCGAGAAAGTTTTTTGTGGAACGACTTAGGGATTCAAAATTGGCAAAACTTGCAAGAAAGATGCAACACAACATTGCCAGTGAGAAATGGAAGTCATCGTTAGGTCCTCTTCATCATGCTCAGTGGCGTGCAAGGAGACAACGAGAAGGCTCAGCTTGGAAGTAAAGTGAATTCGCTATTTCCCATTATGTGGTAATACATATGATTATTGTAATCTTGATTTCAATGTGTTATTATTTAATATATAATATTCTGTATGGTTTTAAACAGGTTTTGTCCGTTCTAGTGTGAACAAACAGTTTTTTAAAAAACTCTATAAATAGAGAGAACTCACTTCATTTCACACTTTTTGCAACTCAAGAGAATGGCACGCACCAAGCAAACTGCAAGGAAAGATCGCGTCTTCTTTCCTAGCCCTCATCTAGGGACACAACGCCCACCATGGTTGCAACCCCCCCAAAGGCCTCGAAGTGGTTCCCAGAGCACATCTGTGCCTGTGTCACACGATGGCACACCACCTGGGAGCAATTCAGTGCGAGAAAATGAAGTGTCCAATATACAAGATTATTACACTCCAGGACGATCAGAGGCCATTTCAGATGATGAGCCACCAACAAGGACACCCATCAAATCAAGACCCAAACAGAAGTTGATCAGAAGGAGTGTACCAGAGAGCGACGAAGAGTCATCCCAAAATGAGGAAAGCAACAATCAACCACCATGGAATGATATGCAAATACCAACGAGCCATAGGGTGACACATGGAGGTAAGACACTTCCACAAGGACAAGGGCAAATACCAACAGAGGAGGAAAGAGAGCAAAGTCAACAACCACATCAACAACAAAATGTGCAAGATGAAGCTGGGCCCTCACATCGTGTACATCGGAGAAAAAAAAACTATCAACCTCGATGTCGACCTCAACGCCAGCCAAACATACCTCCCAACCCAAGAGCTCCACAAAGACGAAGGAAGCACTGCAGGGCTTTTGCAGAGATACGACACTACCAAAAGTCCGTTGAACTACTCATACCACGAAGAGCTTTTGCAAGGGTAGTGAAAGAGGAACTACAAAGCTACCAAGCAGGTCTAAGAATACAAGGGATAGCACTTGAAGCACTTCAAGAGGCAGCTGAGGCCTACCTCATCTCCATGCTTGAGGACTCTAACCTCTGTGCTATCCATGCCAAGAGAGTAACCATACAACCGAAGGACATTCAGCTAGCAAGAAGAATTAGAGGAAATAACCCATGATGTGTATATTATACCCTATGATAGGCTACTTTGCGATGTAATACAATGGATAATAGAAAATTTTGTTTTGACTTATATTCTTTGTCTCTTTTTTCTCTCTCACTCTCTCTCTCTCTCTCTCTCTCTCTCTCTTTCAGTCAGTTATATATGGATTCAGTTAAACATGCATGCACTTGCCTATTGTTTTATGACTAGATATGTTCCTTTTCTACATACTGGTGTGCAACATGTCCTTTTCATACCAAAAAACCCCCAGCCACAGAAACGCGGGATTCAGCCCTGCAAAATTTTTGCAGGGCTGAATCCCGCGTTTCTGTGGCTGGGGTTTTTTTTTGCAATATTTGGTCTTTGCTAAGCATAAGACATATGGTAGAGATGCAATGGTCTAGGTATTAACAGGTTATACCCTATAGGAATTGAGATCTTTAGCTACTAAAGGCTGAGTTTATACCCTACTGAAAACTTCTGGTCCTGATAATACCAAAACCAATTGAAAATCTGAAATTACATAGTTTCCTATGTATTATCGCACCTAAAAACACTAGATAAGGCCAAAAAAGCCCCAGCCACAGAAACGCGGGAAACAGCCTTGCAAAAATTTTGCAGGGCTGTTTCCCGCGTTTCTGTGGCTGGGGCTTTTTTGGCCTTTTTTAAGCATATAATCATACAGAGGACCAAAGCACAATACAAAGACCCCCAATTAGATACAATTTGTGGAGAGAAGATAAGTTCAATTTTTTAGCACATTCATATACAGAACTAGACAAATGATGAAAAAAAAAGTTTGTATTATCAAGACATTACATCATTTCTCAGCTGCCTTCAATTTCTCCACAACTTTCTTTCTCCTTTGGAGAGATTGAGGCAGCTGGTAAGTCAATACAGATCTTGATATTACATGGGGGTCTTGCATTCCAAGACTCATGGCGATACCTATTTGCCCTAATACTTTTCCTCTAAAATTAAGTCCTAAAGTAGTTACAACTAAGGATTTCCTAACCAAAATGACACAATTAGTGCCTTGGGTAATTGTACATAAACACAAAATCTTGCTAAGGGCCTTCAAGCACCAAGTGATGAAGTGCCCATCGGGACTGTAGTCTTTGTGTATGATAACAAAATCATCCTTTGGCAACTTTCCGATGTAGTTTGCCAAGGATGCACCACTCCCACGAGAAGCTCGATCCCCACCAGACCTTGCTGCGAACTTGTCGAGCTCAATTGCTTCCTGTTAAGAACAAATGAGAATTCAAGCTCTTACAATGTTAACTTAAAATTATCGATTTATTTAATTCAATTACCACTTACATCATGAAGCTTGTCTTCTTCCTCCCCTCTTCCAGGGGCATCAAGATCAATGCTAGAGTGGGCCATGCCACTCTACTCTGCTACATGGGATGTAGGAATTTTTTGCTTCAGTATCCTCTCCTGTGCTGCACTGAACTCCTCCTCTGTAGTAGAATTGTTGTCATCATTTAAAATATCAGCACACACCATTGATATGGTGTCTGCCACAGAATCCCCAAGTGGGATGAACTTCTTTTCAAGTATGTCAGATGTGTTGTCAAGTGGAACATCTGACATTGTGGAGAAAATACTAAAGCATTCATCTAGACGTAGACCGAATGCCTTCTCAATGTCATGGAGTAAAATAAATTCCTCTCCATCCACAACGATGCAGGAGAGATATTCAAGTTCCACCTCTGGTAATGTGGGCTCAGAGGGGTTGAGATTTGAAGGGGGGGCCTCCTCCATGCTTGATTGCACATGTAGTTTATCCTCAACACCACCAGGGAATTCTTGGTGGATTGTAATGCTTTCTTTGGAAAAAATTATGGCCTCTGGTTGAGGCTCATTCTTCTCCTTAACAAAACCCCCAGTGGCAAGGTTGGGGAGCTCAACAGGTGTAGGTTCCGGCTCCTCATTAATAATAAAATATGTTGTTGCAGTGTAGGATAGGTACTTTGTACCCATCCTCTTCTTTTTGTTAAGTTTTTTTACTAATGGCACAAAGTCATCTAGTAAGTGCCCAACAGTTTCCGCAATTGCCATGAAGCACTTAAGGCACTTCATGAAGGCTTCATCGCCTCTATGTATGTAGAGTAGAAGGTCACATGGAACCCATTTACCCTCATAAGGCGGTATTTCTATAGAAAAACGCAAGATGTAGTACTCAAGGAACTCTATGATTTCCTTGAGCACATCAGAGTTCAGTTGAATTGTTCTGTCTAGATCAGGGACCCTAGACAGTAGGTCATACAAGTGGTTCTGACCTTTGAACTCAGTTGATTCCAAGAACTCATTGAAGAGTTCACGTGGACGTTTGAGTTGCAGGGTACTGGAGGATGCGGCAGCCATTGCGCGTGATGCTAGCTTGTGTGCGTACTCTGCTAGTGATTGTAGCTCTTCTTGGTTGCAAAAGTGAGAAATGAGAGAATAAGTGTTGCTTTTATAGTAGTTTCAAAATTTTAAAGTGAGTGGGATCCATTTTAAAACTAAAACTGATACCTTCAAATAAAACAATCATGCACAGAACTCTCAGAAAAAAAACTTTTGCTCATAAAAAGATTGAATAGAATCATTAACCAGAATAAGATACACGACAACACAATAGAAAAAAAAAATTCTCAGAACTTTAAAATTATAATAAATTGCCATTGGAAAAACCAGAGATTTGGCAAATTGTACATCATATTGAGATCAAAAAATTTTACATGCTACATGTCTTGCATGTTAAATACATTGTTGCAGATGTAGGATTATAAATGGAACATAGGTGTGTGTACACTGTAGCACTCAAATAGTCCTTGAGCTATGAAAATGAAAGTTGAGTTCCATCCACACTCCATTCAAGGAGGACTTTAATTTTATCCTCCAACCTCTTACCAATCTGCAGACAAATAGAAAACTTTAAATGAACATATTTGAGTGTAAGAATTTGTATAAACAAAAGAAGAAATACCATATGCTACTTACCTTATGCCCTTGTATTCTGAACTTTGATTGATCCAGATCCTCAAATCCCATGATTACTAGATGTTCTCTCACGTTGGCAAGAGTCCAATGATGATTTACTGAAATAACTTCCATTTCATTGTTGGGTAGATTTATCTTAATTTCAAATGAAATTAAAACACCCTCAGAACTTTGTAATGGTATCCATTCACCAAGTTTACACATCCAACGATCATAATAGAATCTAATGTACAATGAAGTACGATGTTTCAAGTATCGAAATCCTATGCCTGTTGCACCAATTTTACAAATGTATCTATCCCCTTTGGTGCATCCTTCTACAAGTCCCCATTTTTCACCTAGCAAACACTCTACCTGCTCATACGTGATATCTTTTAACATGAACATTGTTGACGTCTCTAGAATTGTGAATATATGAAATAAATGTACAAAACAATGAACAGGAACACACCAGTGTAATCCTATAGATCTTGAAACTCTTGTAAATTTCAAAGAGTTGTGTATGTCCATCACCATCTTATGCTTCAAAGATGTTAATGTCCATACATCAGGTTGTGGCCACTCAAGCTTTAAGAGAGAATCTACCTTAATCATCTCTAACTTGCCAAAATCATTTGATGAAGAGGGTACAACATATGTATGTGTGTAAAAGAAAACTCTCTCACATAATAGCTGAGCAGGACGGGCTTGTGGAAAGACTATCGACCCAACATCTGCATGCAATGCTTGGAAAGTACCTGTAAGACTATGAAGTGGTTGTTCTTCCACCAAGGTAGAAGGAAATATGTCTACAACAAAAAAATACACAACTTAGCTAGGTATATTCTGAAATTTGGACAAAAGTCAATGAGTAATACTTACAGTTGATAGGATATCTCATTTTGTTTGAGTTTTCCAATTTCATGGTTGACATTGTGAACACATGTTGTACAATGGCAACAGTTTCACCATTTTTTGAGCTTTTTGAAGCCTAGTAACTTCGCTTTCCAATGAAGATCCAAGTTTCCACGATCTCTCACACGGTGAGGACCAACACCAGAGGGTTGCATGTACACCCATGCACCTTTGCAGAACTCCTGTCCTAACCAAAATCCTTTTAGAGCCTTGATATTGTGACATTTTATCGCGATAACCTCATCTTTTGGACGTCTATGAGATTTAGGTTTCTCCATTGGAGATCAGGCTATGGAAATGACAGTAGGAATTCAAAGAAGATGATGCATAGAGAAAGAAATGGAGATGCAGGAGCTGCAATGGTGTGCTAGGGAGAGAAAGTAGTGGAAAGAGATGACTTTTTGGGACCTGGGTATGAAAATGGGAGGTTTTGGAGGGAGAAAGTTGCATTTTGAGTTATTTTTGAAAAAGTCACTTTTTTCACTTCAGTTCATGCACGGATTTTGATTTAGAACCCAAAAATAGCACTTTTGATCCTAAAAAGTGGTTGGGGGACCATTAAATGGTGTTATGATGAGTTTTATAACTTTTTGAAAATTTTGAATTTTTGGGCCCAGGTAAGTTACGAGATTCCTTTCTCTCTCTAGAGGCAAAACCTGAACATAGGGGAATCCTGTCCCCTCATCCCCCTTCAACCTAGTGATTTATAGGCTATAGACTGTGTCCACCACCCTCCTCTCATTGGTCCATCACTAATCACTCCTTAATCCAAAAGGCCCATGCAGGGTTCATTTTTTTCCCTAATGATCGTTTTAGTCTCTAAAACAAGAGGTAGAGGATTTCTAGAAACCTCTACTTGTATTTGATGGACAACAAGTCCATGAAGTGTACGAGGTATATTAACATTATGAGTATGAGAATTATTATCATCATCATCATCGAGCAAGTATTATTGTATATCAACAGTAATTTGATTTTATATATGGTTTTTGAATAAAAGAATAACATTACTTTATAGAAAAAATACATTCCCAAGCATTATCATGTTGACCAAGTGGTGGTGCATGCCCAAAAGTACCATACTCTACCTCATGTTCAATACATTCCAATCATGGTCTTCGATATGTGCCATAGCAAGTGTCACACCAACATATAATATGGTCTTGATAGTAAAATTCATCATAATTCCTATCGGAGGACACTTGTGAAGTCGTTGCATGGGTAGGAGATGGTGGAGTGCCCTCTGATTGATCAGAATCTGATTATAACAAGAAACAAAAAAATATATCACTTATGTCTATCAAATATATTTAAAATTAAAATTTTGATATACTTACAATATTAGTCCTTGCACGATTCGGAGACTATGGTAGAGTTCCATCTGATTGATCCAAATCTAAAAATAATGGTATTTGATATTAATAAACTGATTATTTACATACATAAACATTCACATATATGTATTTACACATACACAAATATTCACAATGAACATGCATGCATGTGTATGTGTGTATGTATATATGTGGATATGTATATGTGCGTTTACGTTAGATGTATGTATATATGTATATGTATGCATATATGTATGTGTTTATGTTTGCATGTATATGTGTATGTGTATGTGTGTGTATATATGTGTATGTATTCTGATTCCTTTTTTTCTTTTTGAGATTGAACTAACATGAAATATTCTATGGCGGAAAAAAATAAGAGCCAACCTAACATACCACTTGAGACGTGGTAGTTTTTTGGTAGACAACTACATCTTCAAGAGTCATTTCCTCAGTAGAAGGTATACAATATAATAGTTTATATTTATGATTCTCATATATTTTATTATTTTTTTACGCTTAATTTATGTATTTATTTTTTCCTTAAATAAATAGGCTACTGTTGGAGTTAGATGTCTGCGGAAGCACGCGAACAACACAAGGAAGAAGAAGAAGCTTGGAGCACAACACACAATACTGAATGTATTACCAGAGAATGTACAAAGATTAGTAGCCCATTAGGGCAATAGGCGTATATACAAGCCGGGGGAAAAAAACCTCCTAAAGAGGGAAAAAGTGCCCCGGCGATCCTAGTGTGTTCACACACATCACTACCTAAATATATCAACAAATACCCCCTGGGAGTGATGCGGTGAACAAGGAGCTGGCACTCATGTATAAGGAAGTGCCAAGCTATGTGGAAATCACTCCACAAAAGGAAGTAAGCCCAAAGCTTTGCGGAAAGCTTCAAACTTCTCCCTAGGCAGAGCCTTCATGAAAAGGTCTGCAATGTTCTCCTGCGTGGGCACATATGCCAAGCTGAACTCCCCAGCAGAGAACCTCTCCCTGACATAGTGATAATGCACCTCAATGTGCTTAGTGCGAGCATGGAACACAGGGTTCGTCGCAACTACCAATGCGCTCTGACTATCAGTGAAGATGGTGGTGGCAGAAGACTGGCCAACACCCAAATCAGCCATAAGGCATCTGAGCCACACACACTCACCAGTCGCTGTGAAAGCTGCCCTATACTCAGCCTCACAACTGGAAGTGGCCACAGTAGGCTGCTTCTTGCTCAACCAAGATATACATGAGCTACCAAGCATGAAGCAAAAACCACTGGTGGACACACGATTGTCATAGCAACCAGCCCAATCTGAGTCAGAAAAAGCATGCAAATTTGGCGGTAGTGATCCCCCCTTGGGATAAAACAACCCAAGTAGCCGAGTACCACTCAAGTAGCGAAAAGATACACTTAACTGCCTTCTTATGCGTGACTCCTTGGCTATGCATAAACCTACTCATCTATAAGACAGGTAACTGAATATCTGGCTGAGTAATGCATAAGTAAATCAAGCATCCAACAGCCTGCTGATAGAGAACAACATCAAATGCATCTCCAGCACCATGAAGACTCAATCATAAACCTGTCTCCATAGGAGTGGTAATAGGCTTACAGTCCTCAAGGCCAAAACACTACAATAATGTGTCAATATATTTTGTTTGACACAAAACCATTCCACCATCAACTTGCATAAACTGAATGCCCAAATAGTGATACAAATGCCCCAAATCAGACATCTCAAATGAGGCATGCAAATCAGCCTTAAAATCAGCAATATGCTTCTCAATAGGACCAGTGAGCAGCATGTCGTCAACATAGACAACAATGATTAGAAGCACATCATTAGCACGCTTAACATATAAGGTGCTTTCAGTTGGACTGTTGTCAAAACCATGTGCAATCAGATAGGCATGTATCTTTTCATACCAAGCACGTGGTGCTTGCTTTAAACCATATAATGCCTTCTTTAACCTCCACACCTGGTTTTCATGCCCTTTCTGCACAAAGCCACGGGGCTGAAAAACATACACTTCTTTATGCAAGTCACCATTCAAAAATGTTGTTTTAATGTCCAACTGATGTACATTCCAACCATGATGGGCTGCAAGTGCACAAATGCTCCGAACAGTAGTCATACGGCATGTAGGTGCAAAGGTCTCATCAAAATCAATGCCTCTTTCCTGTGCATAACCCTTTGCAACAAGCCTAGCCTTATACCTGTCAACTGTACCATCAGGTTTACACTTCAGCTTGTATACCCACTTAGTGCCAATGGCCTTTTTGCCAGGAGGCAAGTCACATAAAGACCATGTACCATTCTTCATTATAGCATCATATTCTGATTGCATAGCAGCCATCCAATTTTCTGAATTCTGTGCTTCATCAAAAGAAACAAGCTCATTCTCATCACAGAGACTAGACGCAGCCATAGCATAGCAATCTGATGCAAAGGAGGCACTATGAGAGCCTGACCGAGTACGATATGACAGAGGTGCATATAATCTGCTGTCACGCAAAGTCTGCACCAGCCATTTTGGCATAGTTTTTGCCTGCTCAATATCAGCTCTCTCATCAACAAGTGTATCATGTAAATCTGCATCAGAAATGGAATGATCTGCATCATCATATGAAACCTGCAAAGGCTGAGAAGTTGCCTCATTAGGACCATCACTAGACTGTCCACCTGTAAAAAGAGGCATCAAAGTATCATACATTTCTTTGGAGCTAACAGATGTCTCCTTAGTACATGAAAGCAATGGTTGAATAGCATCTTCCACAAAGACAACATCACAGCTAACCGGAATGCGTTTAGTCTGTGGATGATATAGACGATAGCCTTTACTTTCAGAACTGTACCCAACAAAAATACATTTTACTGCCCTATCATCCAATTTTCTGTGATGTTGTTTAGGCACTAATGCATATGCCAAACAACCAAAAACACGTAGATGAGCAACAGATGGCTTGCGGTCATTCCAAGCCTCATATGAAGTGATAGACTGCAGCGCTTTAGTGGGACATTGTTCAGTACATATGGTGCACACATGACAGCCTCAAGCCAGAAACTATGTGGTAAAGCCTGACCCTTGACCATGCACCTCGCCATCTCCATGAGTGACCTGTTCTTCTGTTCAGCAACTCCATTCTGTTGAGGTGTATATGACACTCTACACTGGTGTTTTATCCCACGTTCAACCAGAAATGCATTAAGATCAGAAGACATATATTCCCCCCCTCGATCAGAACGCAGGGTGCCCATTTTACATGCTGACAGATTTTCAGCCAAAACCAAAAACTCTTTAAAGCACATGAACACTTCGGACTTTGCTTTGAGTTGATATACCCATGAATGCCTGGAAAAATCATCAATGAAAGTCACGAAGTAAAGGTAATTCCCAGAAGAGGGTGTTTGCATAGGACCACAGACATCACTGTGTACAAGCTGCAATTTTTGCGTAGCCCGAACTGAACCATCTTTTGGAAAGGATGAATGCTGCATTTTGCCCAAAATATAGCCTTCACAAACATGTTTTCTAGGTGCCTCAAGTTTGGGCAAAGAGGACACCATTTCAGATTTCTGCAGGCATAGCAAACTAGCAAAATTCAGATGACCAAAGTGTGCATGCCAAAGCTTTGCATCTGACATAGCCTGAGAATCATGAACTGCACATGCCGAATCATTCACAGATCTTTCATAGTCTATGAGCTTATAGAGCCCACGGCATAAAATGCCAGAAGCAATAATCATGTCACCATTGATAGATCATGAACTGTACACCTGTCATCAACAAATTTCACAACCAAGCCAATCTTGGCTAATGCAAAAACTGATAACACATTCTTCTTGATCCCTGGCACAAATAAAGCATCTCACAAAGTGAAAGAACTACCATCAACAGTAGTCAGAATGATCTTACCAACTCCCATAACAGGATAAGAGGAGTTGTTGGCACATGTGACAGTATTCCCTGTAGGGGCAGGCTCGAGTGAAGAGAAGAAACTGCACTGCGAGGTAATATGTTTGGTCGCCCCACTCTCAAAGTACCAAACATCTGAGTCTACTGCAGACATGCACTGATCATGAGAAGATCGGTCAAAACTGCAGATAGTAGTAAACGCCCATTCTTCTTCCTGCACAAGATTTGCAGACTCTGTTTTTTGTGTAGAGGCCTCTGCAACAACCATTCCAACCTCTTTCTTCTTTGCCTCTTTAGCAGCCAATTTTTGAAAGTTCTTTATAATATGATCATTCCCTTTACAGTACTTACAAAACAATTTCTGCTTTTCTGATTTTTTCTCATCTTTGTCTTGGTTCTTTGAATGTGCAGCATTTGCAAATTTCTGCTTACTAGTAGAAGAGCTCCATTTTCCTTTGCTCTTCTGACGAGCCAGGAAAGCTTGATCTGCAACACGCATGATGGACCTGTTCTGCCTGCAATGATCTTCCTGCAACAAAACAGAGACTAACTCCTCAAATGACAAGGCATTTGGATTGCCTTTCATCATTAACCGAAGAGTAGAAGCAAAACTCCGATATGAATCAGGAAGACCATTCAGAACGGTCTGCACAAGTGAGCTATCTGGTATAACCTCGTCAGCAGAAATCAACTATTCCTTTAAGTCTTTGATCTTTGTTAGGAAACTGTCCATGGAATCATCTTCATTCATGTGCTCACTCTCCAACTGTTTCCGGAGATAAGCAACACGAGCCTCATTCCTACCTTGGTACAATGTGGTAAGTGTATCCCAAGCATCCCTAGCTATTCTACAAGAGCGTATGTGAGGAATAATGGCACGTTTGACAGACAAAGCTATCATGCATGTGTCTGGGCATCTCTGCCATCCCAACAAATCTGCTCTGCAGTAGGTGCAACAGAAACAGTAGCACGAATAGGAATCTGCGAAATATCATCTTCTACACCATCTTCATCAGCTCCAACACCTGTATTTGCAGTACCTGTTGTTACAGGTGTAACAAGACGTCTTTCAACACCCTGCACAATGTTCCACAATCCTTTTGCAACCAAAACATGTCGCATCATATAAGCCCATAATGGGTAGTTGGTACCATCCAACTTATCCTCAATAGCCAATATACGGAATACATCACTGCTTTCAGCCATGGCCGGTGACTAAAATACCTTGATGCAGAAAATTGACTGTATCTCAAAAAGTTGAACAGAATTGCCCAGACGAGTTCTGCTAGACCTGTAGCAGACTTCGAGACGCTTAAATTGGTGAACACAAACTGGTATATACCTTTGGCTCAAAAAAGACGAAATAGCCTGCACAAGCACTACGATAGTGCGTTCGGAAACACGCTGAGTATGCTCACCAAAATTCATGCGATTTTGAGATTGTAAACGGAGGAGTGTCAACGGCACCCTAGAAGAAGCGACGACCTGCTCTGATACCAATTGTTGGAGTTAGATGTCTGCGGAAGCACGCGAACAGCACAAGGAAGAAGATGAAGCTTGGAGCACAACACACAATATTGAATGTATTACCAGAGAATGTACAAAGATTAGTAGCCCATTAGGGTAATAGGCGTATATACAAGCCGGGGGAAAAAAACCTCCTAAAGAGGGAAAAAAGTGCCCCGGCGGTCCTAGTGTGTTCACACACATCACTACCTAAATATATCAACAACTACTACAAAGACGAGAGTTGAGTCGGGCCACACTTCGCACCTAGGGCAAATGGGCCATCATGGTTTTGTAGCTACATTTGTAAGTCTATGTGTCATTGTGAGTATATTTTTTACTTTAATTAAAATGCAAGAAACTAATCCTTTTTATTACACACTTATAAATAGATTGTGGCATCACTTCAGAGTCTCCAAGAACAAGTTGAGGACCTAACACATCGACCAACACAAGTTGAGATGGGACTTTCGGGCATGTAGGCACACTCCTCCAAGAATTACAAGAATGAATCGAGGATCTTCAAGAAAATCAAGGGAGTAATCAAGTGAATCAACGGCCTAGTACATCCTTCATGAAGGAACCCAAGATTTGCATGCCAGAAAATTTTGATAGGGATTGCAAGAAGTTTCACGGATTTCTTTTGCAAGTTAAATTGTACATTTGTATACAACCTGGTAGGTATCCTGATGAGGCATCCAAGGTCGGGCTTATTGGAACCTTGCTCTGTGGCCAAACATTATCATGGTTTGCCGTGATCTTGGAGAAGAACATGGTAGTACATCAAGACTATGAGGGGTACGTAGTGCCACATTTGAAGATGTAGACATGAGTCAAGTGGCAGAACCACTCCTAGAGATGAGTCTATGCCTAAACCTATGTAGATAGATGTAACTAGGTTTCAACCTCTAACACCACAAGAGAAAGAGAGAATGAAACGTAACAAATTATGCCTCCATTGTGGCAACCTTGGACATATTGCATTTATTGTCCCAACAAGAGAACAAACTCCAGAGTCACAACCACCCTTGTAGATCAGGGAAACAAGGAATTCTAGTTGTAAAAGAGATAGTAGAGCTAGACCATGATATGAGAAAGGGTCTCACAATTCCAACTACACCCATAGAAAAATGTCTTGCCCTTGTCAATTCAATCATGCCTAAGAAGACCCTTTCCCTTATAGCCCTAGCGGATTCATGAGCCTTCTCATGTTTCATCGATGAAGGATTGGTTAAGAAACATGGAATTCTAGTACTTTGAAAGAACAAACTAGTAGTAGGTAAAGTAGTAGATGCACTACCTCTAGAATCTGGGAATATAACCATGGAGACCACACCACTAGGAGTACACCTTGGTGACCATGATTCCCACATATGTTTCAACACGATATCGAGTCCAACAAATCTGGTTATCATTGGAATGCCCTCATTAAAGAAACATAATCCAAACATTAATTGGAAAAAGAATAAAATCACCCATTGAGATATCCAAAAGAACTTGACATATGTTGGCGACAACGTCTTCATACATGCAACAAGGAAGGAACGGACATATATATTTTATGCCATACCAACTCAAGAGCCCAAGAAAGATGATTTAGTGAAGCTACCCAACCAATATCAATGTTTTCAAGATGTTTTGAAAAGAAGAATGAGATATCCTCCTAGGGCATCGACCTTATTATTGTGCCATAGAACTTCAAGAGGGAGCAAAACTGCCTTTCAAACCAATCTATAGACTATCCCCAAAGGAACTGATAGAATTACACAAGAATATTGATGAGAATCTATCCAAGGGGTTTATCAAACACTTGAAGTCTCCTACAAGATCCCCTATTCTACTTGTAAAGAAAAAGGATGGGACTCTACAAATGTGTGTAGACTATTGTGGGCTGAATGAAGTCACAATAAAGAACAGATACCCTGTATCACTTATATGAGAGCTCTTGAAATGCCTGAGAAAAGCAAATTTCTTCACAAAAGATTGACCTTAGAGGAGCTTACAATCTTGTGAGGATCAGAGAAGGAGACGAATGGAAGACAACTTTTCAAACAAGGTATGGGCATTTTGAATATGTAGTTATGCCATTTGGTCTCACAAATGCTCGAGCTCTCTTTCAACATATGATGACTTATTTCTTTGGAGAATATTTAGATGAATTTGTGGTAATATATCTCGATAATATCCTGATATTCTCCAAAAATCTAGAGGATCATGAATATCATGTAAATATAGTCCTACAGAAAGTAATAGAAAAAGGTTTATACAAAAAATTGGAGAAATGATCTTTCCATCAGGTAAAAGTGGACTTCTTAGGGTACATTCTATTAGACAAAGGAATCTTTATGGACCCTAAGAAGATTGAGACAATCCTTGATTGGCAACCACCTTCATGTGTTCGAGATGTATAATGTTTTCTAGGCTTTGCCAATTTTTATAGGATATTCATTAGAGATTACTCGAAGATAATGACACCTCTTACCAAGCTTATAGGAAACGTGAAATTCACATGGACCGAAGAAGCAGAGAAATCCTTTGAGACCTTGAAATCCACATTCACCACTGCTCAAGTTCTAGTTCATCCTAATTCTATCAAGCCCTTCTTCCTAGAGACAGATGCATCAGACTTCGCCCTTGGGGCCATTTTATCCCAATATGGAGATGATAGACATCTGCATCCAATTGCATATCATTCAAGGAAATATTCCCCTTTATACATTAATTATGAAATCCATGATAAAATAACTTTTTGCCATAGTTAACACATTTGATACTTGGCATCACCATCTAGAATGAGCAGCTCATAAAGTTACTTTGTATACAAATCACAAGAACTTAGAGTATTTTATGACCACTCACATCCTCAACAGAAGGAAATCTCCATGGAGTAACATTTTATCCAAGTTCAATTTTGTCAGGGAAGCCTAATATCCAATTACTTCAACAATGTCATGACAACCTTGCAGTAGGACATTTTGGAGTGAACAAAACAATAGAACTTATATCAAGGGATTTTTGGTGGCCTCAAGTGTGGAAGGAAGTCAAAGAAAATATCCAAACATGTGACACTTGCAATAGATCGAAGGTACCATGACATAAACCTCATGGCCTCTTGCAGCCTTTACCTATTCCAAAAAGGCCATGGGGTTCATTATCGATGGATTTCATCACATATTACCAAGGTCAGATAAGTATGATGCCATTCTTATTATAGTAGATGGATTTACAAAGATGGCACACTTCATTCCCACTACCAAGGCAATCACAAGTGCAACGACTGCTAGAAATTTTCTTAGATATATCTTTAGGCTTCATGGATTGACTGATGATATTGTTAGTGATCGACGTCCATAATTCACATCCAACTTTTGGAACCGTCTTTGCAAGCTCCTTGGTGTGCAAATTAGACTATCCATAACCAATCATCCATAGACTGATGGACAAACAAAATGGGTGAATCAAGTCCTAGAAGAATATCTTCGTTGCACCATCAACTATCATCAAAATGATTGGTTTGAGCTTTTACCCTTTGCACAGTTTGCCTATAACAATAGTGTTCATACATCTACCAAGTAGGCTCCCTTCTTGGAAAATTATGGACAACATCCAAGGATGGATATACAACTCTTAAATCATGTAAAGAACCCAACTACCAAAAAAAAGGCCCAATATCTCATGAATATTCACAAGGAACTGAAGAAAGAGATAAATAGATCTCAAGAACAATATAAGTATTATGCAGATTAGCATCATGCTCAAAATCCATCCTATCACATTGGGAATAAAGTGTGGTTACTTAGAAATACTTCTCAGACTTTGAGGCCAACTTGTGCAAAGCTAGAACATCAAAGATTTGGTTCATTCACCATCTCGGCCAAGACCAATCCACTCACCTTCAAACTCTAGTTACCAAGTACCATTCAGAATACATCTATTCTTCCATGTATCTATGTTGGAACCATATTAGATTTCACCATTGAGGGAGGAGAGAGCTAGTCCTTCACCACCTATCCAGATTCATGATCATGAAAAATTCAAAGTTAAGCATGTGCTAGATTCAAGAATGTCCTGAGGAAGATTGGAGCACCTTGTTCATTGGAAAGGATATGACATTAGTGCTCGCACTTGGGAACCTGCAGTGAACCTTCACAAGGCAGGAATGAAGGTTCAAGAATTCCTGAAGAAAAATCCAACAAAGCTGAGACCAGAGATCATGACCACTCCTCGTGGAACTTGTCGCTTAAGGGGGTGATGTCATGGACAGAGGGAACTATCCTGAACCTTAGATTCCATATGACTTCTATGTATCATGATTGGTTTAGAATTTGGAGAAACCAAATCTTCCACTGTGTCCGAAATATGCTAGAACCCTTAGATCGACTATCTTCTTGCTTGATTCTGATATCCAAAGATCATATTTCACATTGATGAAATCATTGATGACATCATCAATTTGTAACTACCTTTGATGAACTACCCTTGAACACCTATATAAGGAGGGGTTGGCCATACACATACTCAGTCTTGCCAATACCCATCTTGGGAGCTCAAGGAATCATGAATTTCAAGTAAGGACTCTCCAAGTTCTAGTTCAAGTTCTTGTCTTGTTCCTTGTTCTTGTCTTTTCTAGTCTAGTTCTTGGACATCCTGTCTCGTCCTCTTGTAGTCTCATAATATGAGATCTTGTAGATTTATTTCCCATATCTAGTTCTTCTCCTTGAAGGGAATTCTTATAATCTTGATATCTTGTTTCATACTTATGATCCGAGGTTGTGGGATCTTGTGTATTATCTCTAGACAATTTATTCATACCTATTAGTCCTAGGTTGTGGGATATCTTGTATTAATCACATATTCTTGTACTATTTTCCCTACATGGGTGTTCTTGTGATCAGAAGTGTATTTCCAAAATCTTGTGTAGTGCACTGAGAGAGCACAATCTAGCGCTCCCCTGACAGGGGAATTTGTTGATATATTTATGTAGTGATAGGTATGAACACACTTAGGACCCTCGACACACTTCTTACCCTCTTAAAGAGGTTTTGTTTGTGGTCTTCTACATATACCTATGACCCTAAATGATCACTTATCTTTGTGCATTCACTTGGTAATACATTATGTATTGTGTTGTGCTCCAAGCTTCTTCTTCTTCCTTGTGTTGTTCATGTATGTATGTTTGTGTGTGTATATGTATGTATGTGTGTATGTGACAAACATATATATATATGCAAAATTACATGTAATTGTTCGCATGCATACTCAGTTCAATTATTCACATAAGCTTCACGTGCACACACACACACATACATACATACACACACACACACACACACACACACACACACATATATATATATATATATATATATATATATATATATATATATATATATATATATATATATATATATATATATATATATATATATATATATATATATATATGTATATATATATGTGTGTGTGTGTATGTGTGAAAAATGAGATGTAATCTTTGACATGCACTGATAAAGAAATCCCACAACTCTATACTGATAGGTATGAATAACTGGACCAGAGATGATACAAGACCTCCCACACCCCGAGAATGATACGTTTGAAGCAAGATCTATGGCTTACAAGAACTCCCTTTAGGGAGATGATCTAGATACAAGAAATAACTAGAGAAGATCTCATACTACAAGATTACAAGAGGACAAGGCTAGATGTCCAAGAACTAGAATAGACAAGACTAGAACAAGGAACAAGACAAGAAGTCGAAGTGAAACTTGGAGTCTACTTACTTGGTAGTCATGACTCCTTGAGCTCCCAAGATTGGTATTGGCAAGAATGAGTACGTATGTGCCCAACCCCTCCTTATATAGGTTTTCAAGGGTGGTTCATCAAAGGCGTTTATGAATTGATGATGCCATTTATAATGTCATCAAATAAAAACATGATCTCTGGATGTGAGAATCAAGCAAGAAGATAGTCCATCTTAGGGTTTTGGCACATTCCAAATGGAATGGAAGCATTGCTTTCTGCTAATTCTGACCCAATCATGAGATATAGAAGTCACATGGAATCTAAGGTTTTGGATGGTTTCCTTTGTCCATGACATCACCTCCTCCTCAAGCGATGAGTTCCACGAGGAGCAGTTATGTTCTCTGGTCTCGACTTCATTGGATTTCTCTTATGGAATTCTCGAGTCATCATTGGTGTTGTCTAAAGGTTCCCAAATATCCATAAGGATCCCTTCCTCTTATACAATGTATCCTTAAAACTCCACTTTTGTCCGATGGAAATCACACCTCCAATTTTCCATAAAAACCTTTTTCTCTTAGTTTCTCTAGGACTATCTTCACGTGATATTCATGAACCTCTAGACTTTTTGAGAATATCAAGATATCATCAAGATTTGTTGCCACAAAATCATCTAAATAATCTTGAAAGATATCATTCCTCATATGTTGAAAGATAGTTGGAGCATTTGTGAGAGCAAATGGCGTAAGTACATATTCAAAGTGCCCATACCTTGTTTGAAATGTTGTCTTCCATTCGTCTCCTTTTGAGATCGCAACAAGACTGTAAGCTCCTCTAAGGTCAATCTTCATGAAGAACTTTACTTTTTTGATGTGTTCCAAGAGCTTTGATATAAGTGGTAGAGGATATCCGTTCTTTATTGTGACTTTATTCAACCCATGATAGTCTACACACATTTAGAGAGCTCCATCCTTCTTCTGTACAAATAGAACAGGGGCTCTTCTAGGAGACTTTGAGCATTTGATAAACCCCTTGGCTAGATTCTCATCAATATTCTTACGTAAAGCTGTAAGTTCCTCTATGGATAGTCTATAGATTGGTGGGAAGGGTGGTTGTGCTCCCTCTTGAAGTTCTATGGCACAATCATAAGGTCTATGCTCTAGGAGGATATTTGCCTTCTTCTTTTCAATAACATCTTTAAAACCTTGGTATTGGTGAGGTGGCCTTAGGATCATCTTTCTTGGGCTCTTGATTTGGTATGGCATAAATCATATATGTTGATTCCTTCCTTACTGCATGTAAGAAGGCTTTGGCTCCAACATATATCGTGTTCTTCTAGATATAAAAACAGGTGATTTTATTCTTTTCCCAATTAAAAACAAGTGATTTTATTCTTTAACCAAGGCATTTCAATGATAAGCTGATTTACTTGACTCGATATTACATTGAAACATATGTGGGAATCATGGTCACCAAGATGTACTCTTAATGGCATGGGTTATATTCCTAGATGCTAGATGTCCTCCATCTACTGCTTCAGGTACTACTAGTTTGTTTTTCTGAAATGCTGGAATTCCATGCTTCTTAACCAATCCCTCATCAATGAAGCATGAGGACGCTCTTGAATCTACTAGAGCTATAAGGGAAAGTGCCTTCTTAGGCATGATCAAATTGAAAAGGGCAAGAAATTTCTCTTTGGGTGTGGTTGGAATTATATGACCCTTTCTTATATCATGTTCTGGCTGTATGGTCTCTTTTACAACTAGACTTCTTGTTTCCCTACTCTACAAGGGTTGCTCCAACTCTGGAGTTTTTTCTCTTGTTAGGGCAATTAACTACAATATGGGTTTCCACAATAGCAGCATAATGTGTTATCCATCCTTCTCTGTTTCTCTTGTGATGTTAGAGGTTGGACCTAGTTACATCTATCTAGATGCATCATCGGGGTATCTATCAAGCTACATATAGATGTACAATTTGAGTTATTGAAGAACCCTCAGAACTTCATGCGATCACCATCGATCTTCCCTGGCATGCAAATATTGGGTTCCTTCATGAAGGATGAATTAGGATGTTGGTTCCGTTGAATGCTTCTTTGATTTGCTTGAATATTCTCGACTCATTTTTGTAGTTCCTGGATGAGTTTGCCTACATGCACTAGATGTTCCATCTCCACTTGTATCTGTTTATGAGTTACATCCTTGATTTGTTGTTGAAGAATCTAAAGTGATGCCACAATCTGTTCATAAGCCCTCTCCGTGATGCTTTGTCTTGGATAGAAACTAGTCTTTCCGAACTGTCAAGGGAGCACTAGATTGTGCTCTCTGAATTCACTAGACAAGATTTCAAAAATATTCTTCTGATTACAAGAATATCCTTGTAGAAAAAATAGTACAAAAATATGTAGTTGATGTTGATTTGTTAAACATCACAAGAAATGAAATAATGTGACACTAGAACACCTCTATGTTCACCATTAACTCAATGCTTCTCCAAACTTTGAAGACCAATAACTTAAACTAAGAACTTTGCTTCTTTAGAAACTTCTAGTTACTAAAATGACATACCTTCACTCTTTTACTTATTTCTCTTAGTACAAATATTATTTCTTGAAGATATTTTGGTGTATGAAAGTAGAAGAAAAGAGCTTTCCAAGAAGCTATTAGTTCCAAGAAACAGACACTACACATGATGTTATGGCCTTCACAAGATGACTATGTATAAGCTGCCAAAACTAGAAAATTTGCCTATTTTGATAAAAATTATGTCTCTGTAATGAAAATTTGATGCCTAGCATTGACTTGCAACAAGAATTCGATGCCAAGCATCGAATTCATGTGTTTTAGGCAACTTTTTTAGCACCTAAAGTACCCCGTAAACCACAAGCATGAAGGAAAGAACTTTTGTGTGGAAATTCGATGCCAGACATCGACTTCATGCTGAAACTCGATGCCAGGAATCGAGTTGCTCCATAAAGCTCATATTTTAAGGAGATTCAACAACAGGTAAAACTCAGAGAATGAAAACAATGACTTGTCAGCACAAACTTGATGCCAGGCATCGACTTGCTTGGAAAAGTTGAAGTTTTGAACTCATCACACAATAGACAAAGCATGGTGATGAAAGGGTCTCATACACAAAACTTTACTTAGTTCTTCTCATAGCTATGAAAAATGCAAAAGTTTATAGGTGCTTTCCCACACCGAGAAGCCTGATTATACTCAACCATAGAAAATGAACTCGTTCTCAGATTCTCTCTCTCTTGTCTCTTTCTCTCTCTAATTGCATTAGTTGATACAAACTAACATAGATTTTTCTCAATCTCATGATTGAAAAAATTCTAGAACTAAGGTTACATCACATAGGGTGTGCTTTTCTTCACAATCTTCACATAGGTTGTGCTTTTCTTCACAATCTTCACATAGGTTGTGCTTTTCTTCTAGACTTTGACCGTGAATATATGTCCAACTTATGATTGGTTCTCTAACAGCTCCCCTTCAATTAGTAATTGACATTCTTTGTTTCTTCATATCTTCCTCTTTTCTTGTTACTCCTGCCATACTTTGTGTTGGAACAAACCAATCACAAATTGGTGATTACAAAGAGATTGAAGCAAGTTCATAATCAGACTGAAGTGGAAAAAGGCACTTGAGAAAGTGAAGAGATCTCAAAAGTGAAGTTTGTATACATATGTACATTACAAGTGGAAATTCTTGTAATCTGAGTATAGATATTCCTTAGGATGATAAGCAGTAATGTAATAGACGTGGGATGAGTCTAAAACCATATGTATATAATTCAATGACGTAAAGAAATAAGTATGAGAGTCATTAGAAGCCAAGTGTCATTAAGGTAGATGTGTAGAGAGTCATCTTCACGAGTTAGCGTCGAATCTTTCTCTGATTTCTCTCAGTCTCATCATGTGGATCAGAAATCCTTTTGTACACATCTAATTTGGAAGTTAATGAAGCTATTTTCAGATTTTTATGATCCAATTCCTTTTCTACTGTGAGTATGATCAATAGGAACATTTGTATGTAGAATCTACAGATAGACTTCTCAGAGTCACACACTTTTCCGTGTCAATGTTTTGCTTAGATCTCAGTGCATAGTGTAAATTTTTTAATGTTTTCCAAATCTAAGTTAGAAGGTAAGGAAGCTATGGCTAAAAGGATTTAGCAAAGCCGGATCTGTGCTGTGAGAAATCAACTTAAGAAGTTGACCATGTCAAAGTCACCATTTATGGAAGACAGTTTTTGACATACCTTTGATCTTAAGGATCAAATTAAAGTTTTAAGGATTCTTTTGAAGAAATAATGGTTGATATGCTTGCATAGAGGTAGTGGGGAGATTTATGCATCATTGGTTTGAAGAAATCTGAAGATATATGCAGGTATTGAAGTCAATTTCTGAAGCAGAATTTCTGAAGAAGGAATTTCTTCATTGAGAGAAGTGCTAGTGAAAGTTTTGGTAAATGAAGACAATATTTGTGTAAATTTTGATCCATAACTGATGTAGAAGTGTTCTTAGATTAGTATAGATCAAACCTTTGGAGATTAAGAGGTCTCCAATAGTGGTATCAGAGCTGAAGGTGTAATACAAGTGAAGTAAAGGCATTGGAAGTCTCGACTGCTGCAGATATTCAAGTTCCTTCTATTTGAAGGTGGACAAGGACAAATTCTTGCAGATAACTTGCAGAAGTACAAAGTACGAGTTCAAAGGATCAAAAACGATTGAAGTTTCATATCAAAGGTACACTTTATTATCATAAATAATAATAATTGCAGACACAGAAGATCAAAGATGGGAGAAAGCTTGTAGATTGATAAGTTAGATAGGGAGAACTATCCAGCTTGGTCCATGAGGATGGAGGCACACCTCATGAGCAAATATTTAATGGCATTCATTACAAAGAAGAAGAAAAGCCTTAGTTTGTAGATCCTAGTATTCCAACTAGAGAAGAGCTTGCATATTTGAAGACCTAGATGAGAAAGGATGCTCAAGCTAGGAGTATCATTTACATGGCTGTAAATGATTATCTTCTACCTCACATCAAAGGTTTAGAAAGTGCAACAGATGTGTGGAATGCCTTGGAAGAGCATTTCCAAAACACAACCAAGTCAAGGAAGTCCTCATTATGGGCAGAATTCACAGCTTTCAAGAAGAAGAGTTCACAATCAATTTTTGATTATGTGGCAAGGATGAAGGATATTGCTGATAGCTTGGGTGCAGTAGATGAAGACATTGAAGAGGATAAGTTAGTAAGGCAAATACTTATAGGTCTGAGAGGAGATGAGAAGTGGAAGCCTTTCATATTTTCCATAGAATTGTCACTTGATCACTTTACTCTTGATCTTAATCAATTGCTAGGACACATGCTAACTTTTGAGCAGGACATTAAGGGAGACAATGATAGGGGTGCAAGCCAAGCTATGTACTCCAAGGACAAGAAAAAGATTGGCAAAGGGAAGCAATCAACTGATGATGAAGGGACCTCAACTCAAGCTAATTTTACAAAAGGAAAGATGAATTTCAGAGGTAAAGGAAGAGGAGGTAAGAACAAAGATAATAATAGAGCCTGTTGGATTTGTGGCAGAACCAATCATTTAGCAAATGATTGTTGGTATAACAATCAAAATGGTGGAAGCAATAATCAGAGTTTTAATCAAAGAGGTAGAGGAGGCAGAAACCAAAGAGGCAACTTCAGAGGAAGAGGTGGTAGGACATCATATGCTAGAGGAGGTGGAAGAAGTTTTCAATCTCAGTCCTACAACAATAATTATTATAACTATGCATCAGATCAGAAGGATGATATGACTCTTATCTTAAATGCAACTCATGAAGGAGTAGGAGAAGATCAAAGAGTGTTTTATATTGACTCAGGATGTAGTAATCATCTGAGTGGCAAAATATCATTGATGACTCACATGGAAGCAAAGGTGAATGGACATACAGTTCAAACAGGTGACAATAGTAAGCATACGGTGGAAAGTATTGGATCAATGAAGACAAAGAATGGAAGTATACTCTTGAGCAAGGTACTTTATGTTCCTACTATTCCTAAAAACTTGATAAGTGTAGGGCAAATTGTGGAGAAGGGATATGAAGTTAGATTAAAAAATGATGGTGTCTATGTGCAAGATCCAAATCAGAGATATAGAAACATCATTGCAGGTAAAAAGGAAGGAAGGTTGTTTACTCTCAAAGTCCAAAGTAATGTGGGACATGCCTTATTTTCTTATGGAAGTCAAAAGATGTCTGAGTTAGACCTATGGCATAAAAGGCTAGGTCATTTCAATGAGAGAGCCATAAAGGAAATGTCAAGGAATGATGTGGTCTTGGTTTGCCAAATATTGAAGGGCAACACATGGTGTACAAGTGTGAAGCTTGTCAATTAGGTAAAGCACACAAAAGTTCTTACAACAAATTAGGATACAAGTATTCAAACATGCTTGAGTTAGTTCATACAGATGTGTGGGGACCTTCAAGGGACTATAGCATAAATGGATCCAGATATTATGTGTTGTTTGTTGATGATGCAACCAGATGGTTTACTTTATATGTAATCAAGGACAAATCAGAAGTGTTCAAGACATTCAAGCATTATCATACTTATGCAGAAAGGATTACAGGACAAAAGCTCAAGAGGTTGAGATCAGATGGAGGGGGAGAGTATTTCTCTAAAGAGTTTGATGATTATTTGTGGAATGCAGGTATAAAAGGAGAAGTAACTTGGAGGTTCTCTCCTCAACAAAATGGAGTTGCAGAAATAAGAAATAGAACTCTTGTAGAGTTTGCAAGAGCAATGATGAAGGAAAAGAATTGTCCAAACTACCTATGGGCAGAAGCTATCAACACTGCAACATATCTTGTGAATAGGTTACCTTGTAAAGCTTTGGATGGAAGAACTCCTTATGAAGCATGGTGGGGTAAGAAACCTACTCTTGATCATGGTAAGGTATTTGGATGTTTAGCATATGCTTATGTTCCTTCATAATTGAGACATAAGCTAGAACCCAAAGCAGAGAAGTATGTGTTTATTGGGTATGATGATAGACAGATGGGTTAGAGATTGTGGAGTCCATCCACAAATCAATTTCTTGTTACCAAAGATGTTACATTTGATAAGCAAAGCACATGGTATATAGGGTTAACAAATGATTATGTAGGTGCTGAACAAATACAAAGAAAAGGGAAGACAAAAGTAAGTGTGTATGAAGAAGATATTGATGATGATGATTATAAAAGTAAATTGCAGGATAATGTTGAAGATGGGCCAAGATTTGATCCAGAATCAACTGTGGCTGAGACTTCAAGAAGTGCAGAGGTCAGAAGATCCTTGAGAGAAAGGAAAGAGCCTATCAGGTATAGCTATGATACATCTTTCCTAACAACAAAAGATTATGCTTACTTTGTGATGACAGAAGAGGATCCAATCACATATGAAGAAGCTAAAGGTAAACAGAATTGGGAGAAGGTAATGCAAGAAGAGTATGATGCTCTACTTGAAAATGAGACATGGGATTTAGTGCCAAGACCAAAGAATCAAGGTCATTGGATGTAAGTGGGTATATAAAACAAAAAGTTTTGCAGATGGTAAGGTGTCTAGATACAAGGCTAGACTTGTGGTCAAAGGTTATGCCCAAACCTATGGGGTAGATTATGATGAAACCTTTAGTCTTTTTGCTAAGATGTCTACAATTAGATCATTGATCGCTATTGCTGCTTCTAAAGGATGGAAGTTATTACAATTAGATGTGAAGAATGCATTTATGAATGGATACATTGGAGATGAAGTGTACATGGAGCAACGAGAAGGCTTCATGGATTCAATTGGATCAGATTATGTGTGTAAGCTCAAGAGAGCTTTGTATGGGTTGAAGCAAGCTCCAAGAGCATGGAATTATAGGCTTGTTAAGTTCTTGGATGAATGTGGATTTCAAACATCAAAGGCAGATAGTAGCTTGCTAGTGAAGCCAAGTGAAAATGGATACATATACATATGTATTTATGTTGATGATATTATTGTCACAGGTACAGATGCTCAAGGAATCAATGAACTTAAGAAACAAATAGAGAAGGAGTTTAAGATAAGTGATTTGGGAAACTTATCTTATTTCTTGGAATGCAGATTGTATATACTCAACATGGAGTATATGTTACACAAGAGAGGTACTTGAAGAATCTTTTGGTCAAGTTCAACATGGAGGATTGCAAGCCTTCAAGCACACCATTGGAGGTAAATCATAAATTGAGTAGGTATGGAGGTGATTATTGACATGAAGAATTATCACAGTTTGGTAGGTAGTTTAATCTATGCTACCTTGACAAGGCCAGATCTATCATATGCAGTAGGTGTGTTATCACAATTTATGCATTGTCCAAAGAAGACTCATTGGATTGCAGCTCAAAGGGTACTCAGATATATCAAAGGAACTCTAAGTGAAGGTTTGTACTATGGATTTACTTCTGATACAAGAATCAAAGTATTTAGTGATGGAGATTGGGCAGGTGATTCAGATGATAGAAGGTCTACTCATGGGTATCTCTGTTATATTGGAGATAAGTTAATTTCTTGGTGCTCAAAGAAGCAACATACAATTGCTTTTTCATCCACAGAAGCTGAGTATAAAGGAATGGTAGAGGATGCAAAGGAAGTGATATGGTTAAAGACCTTGTTGAAGAGTTTTGGAATTGATCAGAGTACTCCAATTATTTCTGGAGACAATATGAGCTCATTGTATTTGGCAGTAACCATGTTTTTCATGCCAAGACTAAGCATATAGAGATTCAATATTTCTTGAGAGAAAAGGTACTTGATAAAGAGATTGAAGTGATGTATACTCCAACAAAAGAACAAGTTGTAGATATGTTAACAAAAAGCTTGGATGGACCTAAGCTACAAAGATTCAAGGAGATGGCAGGAGTGAAGAAGAATGGAATAATCACAATTAGTGATTGAGTGGGAGCTATTGGAACAAACCAATCACAAATTGGTGATTACAAAGAGATTGAAGCAAGTTCATAATTAGATTGAAGTGGAAAAAGACACTTGAGAAAGTGAAGAGATCTCAGAAGTGAAGTTTGTATACATATGTACATTATAAGTGGAAATTCTTGTAATCTGAGTATAGATATTCCTTAGGATGATAAGGAGTAATGTAATAGACACGGGATAAGTCTAAAACCATATTTATATAAGTCAATGATGTAAAGAAATAAGTATGAGAGTCATTAGAAGCAAAGTGTCATTAAGGTAGATGTGTAGAGAGTCATCTTCACGCGTTAGCGTCAAATCTTTCTCTGATTTCTCTCAATATGATCATGTGGATCAGAAATCCTTTTGTACAAATCTAATTTGGAAGTTAATGAAGCTAGGTTCATATTTTTATGATCCGATTCCTTTTTTAGTGTGAGTATGATCAATAGGAACATTTGTATGTAGAATCTGTAGATAGACTTCTTAGAGTCGCGCACTTTTCCGTGTCAATGTTTTGCTTAGATCTCAGTGCGTAGTGTAAAGTTTTTAATGACTGAGCATTCAAAATCTAAGTTACAAGGTAAGGAAGCTATGGCTAAAAGCATTTAGCAAAACCGGATTTGTGCTGTGAGAAATCAACTTAAGAAGTTGACCATGTCAAAGTCGCCATTTATGGAAGATAGTTTTTGACATACCTTTGATCTTAAGGATCAAATTAAAGTTTTAAGGATTCTTTTGAAGAACTAATGGTTGATATGATTGCGCAAAGGTAGTGTGGAGATTTGTGCATCATTGGTTTGAAGGAATCTGAAGATATGTGCAGGTATTGAAGTCAATTTCTGAAGCAGACTTTCTAAAGAAGGAATTTGTTGATTCAGAGAAGTGCTAGTGAAAGTTTTGATAAATGAAGACAATATTTGTGTAAAGTTTGATCCATAACTGATATAGAAGTGTTCTTAGATCAGTATAGATCAAACCATTGGAGATTAAGAGGCCTCCAACACTTTCGAATTTGCTAGTCTTCACACCATCCAAGCTATTTGTCATTATATTTGCTATCCGATCCTTTGTAGAAATGTACTCCACTTCAATTTCTTTCTCCATTACCTTTTCTCTTAGGAAATGATATTGTATCTCTACATGTTTTATTCTTGCATGAAATACTCGATTTTCTGCAAGATAAAGTGAACTCATGCTATCTCCATGTATTGTAGGTATACCTTGATTAATGCCCAAGATTTTGAATAATGTATGCATCCATATGATGTCCTTAGTTGCTTCTACAAGTCCTTTGTATTCAACCTTCATTGATGATAATGCTACTGTATGTTGTTTCTTTGAACACCAACTTACAAGCTTATCACCAATGTATATCATGTAGCCATGAATTGATCTTTTTTCATCTTGATTACTTGCCCAGTGTGAGTCACTATAGACTCTCAACTTCAAATCTGAAGTAAAAGGATAATATAATCCTTCCTTTATAGTTCATTTGATATATTGAGAACTCTTTGAACTTCAATACAATGTGGATCCTTTGGACAATGCATGAATTGTGGATAGAACTCCTACTGCATAACTAAGATTAGGTCTTGTTAGTATAGCATAAATCAAACTACCTACAAGAGATTGATGCTTCCTAATATCTTTGTATTCTACACCATCATATTTACTAAGCTTGTGATTAATTTCAAGTGGAGTTGAGGCTTCTTTGCAATTTTCCATACCAAACTTCTTCAATAGATTCAGAAGATACCTTTCTTGTGATACTTATATGCCATGATTTGTATAGGTGACTTCCATACCAAGAATGTATGATAGCTTTCCTAGATCACAGATCTTGAATTGTTTTTCAAGTAATTTCTTTACCTCCTTGATTCCTTCATCTGAAGTACCTATGATTATAATGTCATCTAGATAAATACAAACGTATATTGTATCCTCATCTATTCTTTTGATGAGTACACTAGGATCTACTTTTAAACTTTTATATCCAAGATCATTGAGATACTTCACCAACTATAGTTTCATGCTCTTGGAGCTTGCTTCAATCCATAGAGTTCTCTTCTCAACCTACAAACAAAATTTGGATACCTAGAATCTATAAACCCTTGAGTTTGTTCCATGTATACCTCATCTGATATATATCCATTCAAGAATGCATTCTTTATATCCAATTGACTTAGAGACCATCCTTTTGAAGCTGCAATAGCAATGATTGTCCTTATAGTTGACATCTTAGCTACAGGACTAAATGTCTCATCATAATCTATGCCATAAGTTTGGGCATAGCCTTTCACCACCATTCTAGCTTTCTATCTAGCTATACTTCCATCTCCAAGCTTCTTCAGTTTATAAACCCATTTATTTCTTATTACCTTCTTAGCATTTGGTTTAGGAACAAGTTCCCATGTCTTGTTCTCCTCTAGTGCATTGAATTCTTCCTTCATTGCTTCTTCCCATTGCTTCTTACCTTTTGCTTCATCATGGTGCTGAGGTTCTTCATCATCTTTGACCATATATGCATAGTTCTTTTGAGTTATGTGGGAAGTATCATAAGAATACCTTTCTCGTTGCCTTCTTGTCCTACTTGACCTCCTTGGTTCACATTCTTCATGTGTGTCTGGATACACCTCTTCATCAAATGCAAGATCATCTTCATTTCTTCTTGTTAATCCACTTCTGGATGAACTTGCTTACATATACTCTTCATCTCCATTCACCTGCACACTTGATTCTCCTTTCTCACATCTTCTTACCTCTTTTTCAAATTCTGTAGCTCTATGAATTTGATCTGCATACCAACTTTTTTTCATCAAACGTAACATCTCTAGAAAAAAGAAATTGTTTGGGTGGAAGATTCCACAACGTGTAACCCATCTGCTTTTCATCATAACCAATGAACACATATTTTTCTACCTTTGGTTCAAGTTTATTTCTACGTTGTGATGGCACATAAGCATATGCAATTGATCCAGACACTTTACAATGATCTAGTGTTGGTTTCTTACCCCACCAAGCTTCATATGGAGTCATTCCATTTAGAGTTGTACATGGTAATCTATTCACAAGATATGTAGCTATATTTACAACCTCAACTCAAAGATAATTTGGACAATTCTTCTCCTTCAGCATAGCTCTAGCAAACTCAACCAAAGTCCTATTTCTTCTTTTTGCTCGACCATTTTGTTGTGTTGTATACTCATCGGTTATTTCTCTCTTAATACCTGCATTCCAAAGATAAAAATTGAACTCTTGGGAGAAGTATTCTCCCCCTCCATCAGACCTCAGTCTCTTTAGCGTTTGACCTATGAATCTCTCTACATATGCATGAAAATTCTTGAAACCTCGGAGCACTTCTGATCTTTCCTTCACAACATATAGAGTTATCCATCTTGTAGCATCATCAATGAAAAGAACATAATACCTTGAGCCACTAATAGATCCTTCTTTTGTTGGTCCCCAAAAAATTGTATGAATGAGCTCTAGTACACCATCATGTTTGAATCCTTTCTTTTAAAATGGTAACCTGTATGCTTTACTCATTTGACATGCTTCACATTTATAAATCATATGTTGACTCTGCACATTTGGTACTCCTAGTACATATTGATTTGCAACCATAGCTTTAATTCCTCTTTCATTGAAATGACCTAGTCATATTCCAGAGATCAAGTTCTATAATCACTCCTTCACCACGTTTGAGCAAAGCTTGACCAACGTTCCCTTGCACTCTCAAAGTAAAAAGTATGCCTTCTTTCTTACCAGAAACAATCTAATTATATCCATTCTCTAGATCTTCAACAAACACTCCATTTGTAAACCTCACTTGAAAACCTTTTTCAACTATTTGTCCCATACTAATCAAGCTTTTAGGTATTGTGGGAACATATAAAACATTGGTTAGAAAATATGCTCCACACTTGCATTTTTGGTTTCCAATTAAATTTACACTATGGCTTATATTATCACCTGTTTGAACTGTATGACTAGAAATACATTTTTCTGATTTTGACATCAATTCTATGTTTCCTAACAAATGATTAGAACATCTAGAGTCAATGTAAAATACCTTTATATCTTCTTTGTTTGATGTGTCGATTGAATTCATCATCATTGACGTATGACCTTTATTCTCTGTGTCATTTGCATTTGTAGTGGGTGATGTTGTAGGATTGATTTTATCCCCAACTTCTTCCTCCACTATTTTGTTTTTTATTTGATCCTTGCTGCCAGCAGTCATGAGCCAAATGATTATTCAATCCATTGATCCAACAAGCCTTCTTATTGTTATTTTGATTACCTCTTCCTCTTCCAAAGCCTCTTGCTCTTCCTTTGCCAGTGCTTCTACCTCTTGCATAATAAGCTTGAGAACTCGATTCCTCTTCATCCTTTGCTTTACATTTATGTCCTTTCTTCTTATTCTTCATGTACATTGAAAAAATTGTCCTTTATCTCCATCTCCTTTCAAGTCTTGCTCAAATATGAGCATCAAACCAAGCACTTGATTCAAATCTGGAACATAGTGATTGAAAGAAAGTTCCGTTGACAAGACAAAAGGTTTCCCCCTTTCATCTCCTCTCAAACCTGCAAGCAATTGAGCAATCAATTTGTTATCTTCAATATCTTCATCTATGGATCAGGCTATTTGCTAGATCCTTCATCATAGTGACATAATAACTAATACTTTGACTTTTCTTCTTCTTGAATGTTGTAAACTTTGACCATAGACTTGCTTTCCTTTCATTGGTAGTAATTTGGAAATGCTATTCCAATGCATTCCATATATCTTTAACTGATTTCAATCCTCTGATGTGTGGTAGCAAATGATCTGAGATTGTATTGTAGATGTAAGCTTTTGCACTTGCATCCTTCTTTTGCCAATGCTTTAAAGCATCAAGTTCCTCTTTCTTTGGTCAGCTTTCATCTTCAAATACTGGCTTCTCTTCTTCACCTGTTATGTACACCATGAGATCCTTACTCATAAGTAAGTCTTCCATTCTAATTACCCATGCAAGATAATATCTTTGTCCAATTTGTTAATGGCGATGTGATTTGCCATAATTATTTGCTTCTACTTCAACCTATGAGTTTAAAGGCTAAAGAATAATAACTTTTGGAGTTCTTTCTGTATGAATATACTTTTGAAGTAACCTTTTGATGCCTTGTGTCTTTTAATGCTTCAGCTTTCAAACTTTAATGAAAGCTTTTCAAAAGCTTCTTGTACCTTTGATGCCTTTTGCTCTCCAGAACCTTTCTGCTCTGATACCACTTGTTGATATTTGAAACATCACAAGGAATGAATTAATGTGACACTAGAACACCTCTATGGTCACCATTAACTCAATTCTTCTCCAAAATTTGAAAAATGGTAGCTTAAACTAAGAACTTTGCTTCTTCAGAAATTTCTAGTCACTGAAATATAATACCTTCACTCTTTTGTATTTCTCTTAGCACAGAGTTTATTTATTCAAGATCTTTTGATGCATGAAAGTAGAAGAGAAAATCTTTCCAAGAAGCTATTAGTTGAAAGAAACCGATCACTACACATCAAGTTATGGCCTTCACAAGATGACTATGTGTAAGCTGCCAAAACTAGAAAATTTTCCTATTTTGGTAAAATTATATCCCTCTAATGAAAATTCAATGCCTAGCATCGACTTGCAATAAGAGTTCAATGCCAGGCATCGAATTCATGGGTTTTAGGCCACTTTTTTAGCACCTAAACTACCCCATAAACCACAAGCACGAAGGAAAGAACTTTTGTGTGGAGATTCGATGTTAGGCATCGACTTCATGCTAAAACTCAATGACAGGCATCGAGTTGATCCACAAACCTCATGTTTTTGAGGAGATTCAACAACAGGTAAAACTGACAAAATGAAAACAATGACTTATTAGCAAAAATGCGATGCTAGGAATCAACTTGCATGGAAAACTTGAAGTTTTGAACTCATCACATAGTAGACAAAGCATGAAGATGGAGGAGAGAGTCTCATACACAAAACTTTACTTAGTTCTTCTCATAGCTATGAAAAACTTAGAAGTTTACAGGTTCTTTCTCACTTGGAGAAGCCCGACTATACTGAGTCATACAAAATGACCTCCTTCTCAGATTCTCTCTCTCTCTCGTCTCTTTCTCTCTCTCATCACGTCAGTTGATACAAACTAACTTATATAGATTTTTCTCAATCTCATGGCTTTTGAAAAAACAATAGAACTAGAGTTAAGTGTAACTTTATAATTATAGTACAAATGTGAAATTGTCCCTTCACATAGGCATGTGCTTTTCTTCTAGACGTTGACCTTCAACTTAGGTCCAATTTGTGATTGGTTCTCCAACAATTGATACAAGAGGTCTCACAACCCGCGACTTATAGGTATAGATAACTCAATTAGAGATGATATAGGAGATCCGACAACCTGGGATCATAGTTCTTGAGCAAGATATCTGGATTACAAGAAATCCCTTTAGGGAGATGAACTAGCTACAAGAAATAATTCGAAAGGATCTCGTACTATGAGATTACAATAGGACAAGAGAGGACGTCCAAGATAGAAGAGTAGACAAGACTAGAGCAAGAGATAAGACTAGAACTAGAACTAGAACTTGAAGATACTTGGTGACCAAGACTCCTTGAGCTCCGAAGACTAGCATTGGCAAGACTGAGTATATATGTGCCAAGGCCTCCTTATATAAGATTAAAAAATGATGGTGTTATAATTATGATAAAATCTAAGTATGCTAAATATATTTGTATGGACTAAACCCCTAGTACAAACCATGAAATTGAGTAATGCCTTGTGCATAGCTCATTTACAGTGATCATATTCAAGTTTGGAGTCTTTTACCTGATGGTTATAGTGTGCATATCGATTTTTTATGTTCAGCTTCACTAGTATGTCGCTTAGGCACAAAATTTACATACACAAAATTTACATATCCTATGGAGACCTTTATGCACTACATGTTACAATGGAATAACATAATTCCTTGATTGGATCTTACAATTCAAATACCCCATGGAGACCTGTATGCAGTATATCTCACAATGGAATAACATATTGCCTTAATGTCAACCAACATGTTTTTTTTAAAGGAAATATATATATATATATATATATATATATATATATATATATATATATATATATATATATATATATATATATATATATATATATATATATATATATATATATATATATATATATATATATATATATATGTGTGTGTGTGTGTGTGTGTGTGTGTGTGTGTGTGTTTGTGTGTGTGTGTGTGTGTTGGCATTAGACGTCTATGGAAGCATGTGAATAGCACAAGGAAGAAGAAGAAGCTTGGAGAAAAACACACAATACTAAATGTATTACCACTAGAATGTACAAAGATAACTAACCCGTTAGGGTTATAGGCGTATATACAAGCGGGGGGAAAAATCCTCCTAAAGAGGGAAAAAAGTGAGCCGACAGTCCTAGTGTGTTCAGACAGATCACTACCTAAATATATTAACAAATCCCCCTAGGAGTGATGCAGCAAACAAGGAGCTGGAACTCATGTATAAGGAAGTGCCAAGCTATGTGGAATCACTCCACAAAAGGAAGTAAGCCCAAAGCTTTGCGGAAAGCCTTTGTGCCTACAATGTTCTCCTGCGTGGGCACATATGCCAAGTGGGTCTCTCCAGTAGAGAACCTCTCCCTGACAATGAATGATAATGCATCTCAATGTGCTTAGTGTGAGCATGGACACAAGGTTCCTTGCAACTGCCAATGCACTTTTACTATCAGTGAAGATGGTGGTGGTAGAAGACTGACCAACATGCAAATCAGCCATATGGTGTTGGAGCCATAGACACTCAATAGTCGCTATGAAAGTTTCCCTATACTCAGCCTCACAACTAGAAGTGGCCATAGTAGGTTACTTCTTGCTCAACCAAGATACGCATGAGCTATAGAGCATAAAGCAAAAACCACTAATGGACACACGAGTGTAATAGCAACCAGCCCAATTAAAGTCAAAAAAGCATGTAAATCTGGTGGTAGTGATCCCCCCTTAGCATAAAACAATCCAAGTACCTGGGTACCACTCAAGTAGTGAAAGTAGCTCTTAACTTTGTGTCAATCCTGGGCAATGCATAAACCTGCTCATCAGTGAGACAACAAACTAAATATCTAGCCATGTTTTCTGGATACCATAGGTTTGGGCAAAGAGCACACCATTTCAAATTTCTGCACACATAGAAAACTAGCGAAATTCAGATGACCAAAGTGTGCATGCCAAAGCTTTGCATCTGATATAGCTTGAGGATCATGTACTACAAATGCTGAATCATTCATAGATTTTTCAGAGTCTATGACCTTATACAACCCATGACATGAAATGCCATAAGCACTTATCATGTCGCCATTTGGTAGATCATGAACTGTACATCTGTCATCAAGACATTTCACAACTGAGCCAATCTTGGCTAATGGAAAAAATGATAACAAATTCTTCTTGATTCCTGGCACAAATAAAGCATCCGACAAAGTGAAAGAACTACCATCAGCAGTAGTCAGAACGATGTTACCAACTCCCATGATAGGATAAGAGAAGTTGTTGGCACATGTGATAGTATTCCATATAGGGACAGGCTTGGGTAAAGTAAAGAAACTAGGGTGTGAGGTAATATGTTTGTTTGCCCCACTACCAAAGTAACAAACATTTGAGGCTACTACAGACATACACTCTTTAGAAGAAGATGGGTCAAAACTACAAACAATAGTAAACGCCCATTCTTCATTCTGCACAAGATTAGCAACTCTATGTTTGGTGTAGAGGCCTCTACAACAACCATTCCAGCCTCTTTTTCTTTGCCTCTTTTGTAGCCAATTTTGGATAGGTCTTTGTGACATGATTGTTTCCTATCAGCAGAAATCAACTATTCCTTCAAGTCTTTGATCTTTGTTAGAAAAATATGCATAGAATTACTTTCATTCATATGCTCACTCTCCAACTATTTTCGGAGGTAAGCAACATGAGCCTCATTCCTAGCTTGGTACAATGTGGTAAGTGTATCCCAAGCATCCTTAGCTATTCTGCAAGAGTGAATGTGAGTGATAATGGCATGTTTAACAGACAAGGCTAATGCATGTACCTGAGCATCTCTACCATCCCAACAAATTTGCTCTATAGTAGGTGCAATAGAAACCATAGCATGAACATGAATATGAAGATATCAACATCTTCAATGCCATCTGCATCAGCTTCAACACCTATATTTGTAGGTGTAATAGGACATTTTTCAACACCCTGCACAATGTTCCACAGTCCTTTTGCAACCAGTACATATCACATCATATAAGCCCACAATGGGTAATTGGTACCGTCCAACTTATCTATTGGCACATGACAACCATTAATTGATGATTTGGAGAAAGGTTTGTCAGAGAATGAAGACTTGTATATACATGTACACTAAACTTGTAATTAACTCACTTATTCCTTTGTTATGGTTATGAGTTTGTACATATATACCTATATATACAAGTAGAATGCCGGGACAAGAGAGAGAGATGATGAAAGAAAAGTTGTAAGAGTCTTTAGACACTTAAAAGATGATGAAAATATAGTTCGTCAATCAGATGTAGTGTTTTCTTGAATAGAAAAATCGCACCCAATATTTTGCTCAATGCTCCTTCTATGTTTATCATTTTGTGAATGAGTTGTGTACAAATTTCCAGATCCTAATTGTGATTATCTAAGAGAGTTGAGAGTAGGAACATTTCATGTGTAAATGTGAGGAAGTCTCAGTCTATAGTTGAATGAGTTGTGTACAAATTTCCAGATCCTAATTGTGATTATCTAAGAGAGTTGAGAGTAGGAATATTTACATGTGTAAATGTGAGGAAGAGAAGACTACAGTACGTGCAAATTCGATGATAATGTTTTGGTCATTTTGCCTTCCACAGTGTAAGGTTTTGAGCAACCAAACACTCATCCTTTACTTGCAAGGTAAGCTACCTATGGCTAAAAGCATTTTAATAAATGGGTTCTACTTCGAGAGAACTATGCATTAGAAGTTGTAGGTGTCAAAGTCAATTATATAGAAGTACAGTTTTAGACACAGGTAAATTGTTTGGACTAAATCTCAAGGTTTACTACCTTTTGAGAAACTTGGAGAAGATGTGCAGATACTAGAGGATACTTCACACAAATTTACATTGGAAACTTTACACATTTGATCAGTTTATAAGTGGATTAAGTGAAGCAGACTTTCTCTGTGTTAAGTTTGTTCATAGTTAGTTCAAAATTTTGGTAATCTGGTATTGGTCTTCCAAAATTGGTTGAGGTTTTGAGTTGTTCTTGATATAGAGGTGCTCTAACATCAAGGATAACTTATTCTTTTGGAGATTAACACTCTCCATCAATGGTATGAGAGCAGGAGTCATCAAAATTGAAGAAAGGAGGACCCCGATTGTTGGAGTTATACAAAAATCAACTTTTGAAGATTCAAAAGGTGAAAGTTTGAAGTGAAAGCTAGAGAAGAATGCCTGAAGTTATCAAGAAGATCAAAAGGAACTACATTCAAAGTAAAGATACATTTATTTCTCACAAAGCGTGAAGCATTTAATACATAGGTGACGAAGAGATGGGAGGTTCTCTTCAAATAGAGAAATTGGATAGACAAAACTATGCTACTTGTTCTATGAGGATGAAAGCTCATCTTATGAGCAAAGACTTGATAGGTATTGATATATTTAGGTAGTGATGTGTGTGAACACACTAGGACCGCCGAGGCACTTTTTTCCCTCTTTACGAGGTTTTTTTCCCCCGGCTTGTATATACGCCTATTGCCCTAATGGGCTACTTATCTTTGTACATTCTCTAGTAATACATTGAGTATTGTGTGTTTGTGCTCCAAGCTTCTTCTTCTTCATTGTGCTATTCACGTGCTTCCGTAGACATCTATCTCCAACAATTGGTATCAGAGCAGGTTGTCGCTTCATCTAGGGTGCCGTCGACACTCCTCCGTTTGCAGTCTCAGAATCGCACGAATTTTGGTGAGCATACTCAGCGTGTGCAGGCTATTTCGTATTTTTGTGCCAAAGGTATATACCAGTTTCTGTTTGCCAGTTTAAGCGTCTCAAAGTCTACTAGAGGTCTAGCAGAACTCGTCTGGGTAGTTCTGTTCAACTTTTTGAGATATAGTCAATTTTTTGCATCAAGGTATTTTAGTCACCGGCCATGGCTAAGAGCAGTGATGTATTCCGTATGTTGGCCATTGAGGATAAGTTGGATGGTACCAACTACCCATAGTGGGCTTATATGATGCGACATGTTTTGGTTGCAAAAGGATTGTGGAATATTGTGCAGGGTGTTGAAAGACGTCCTGTTACACCTGTAACGACAGGTACTACAAATACAGGTGATGGAGCTGATGAACATGGTATCAAAGATGATATTCCGCAGATTCTTGTTCGTGCTGCTATTTCTGTTGCACCTACTATAGAGCAAATTCGTTGGGATGGCAGAGATGCCCAGGCACATGCATTGATAGCTTTTTCTGTCAAACGTGCCATTATTCCTCATATTCGCTCTTGCAGAACAGCTAGGGATGCTTGGTGTATCAAGCTAGGAATGAGGCTCATGTTGCTTACCTCCGAAAACAGTTGGAGACTGAGCACATGAATGAAGGTGATTCTATGGACATTTTCCTAACGAAGATCAAATATTTGAAGGAACAATTGATTTCTGCTATGAGGTTATACCAGATAGCTCACTTGTGCAGACCGTTCTGAATGGTCTTCCTGATTCATATCAAAGTTTTGCTTCTACTCTTCGGTTGATGATGAAAGGCAATCCGAATGCCTTATCATTTGAGGAGTTAGTCTCTGTTCTATTGCAAGAAGATCAATCCAGGCAGAACAGGTCCATTATGCGTGTTGTAGATCAAGCTTTCCTGGCTAGTCAGAAGGGTAGAGGAAATGGAGCTCTTCTACTAGTAAGCAGAAATCTGCAAATGCTGCACATTCGAAGAACCAGGATAAAGATGAGAAGAAATCAAAAAAGTAGAAATTGTTTTGCAAGTACTGTAAAGGGAATGATCATATCATAAAGAACTGTCCAAAACTGGCTGCAAAAGAGGCAAAGAAAAAGGAGGCTGGAATGGTTGTTGCAGAAGCCTCTACACCAAAAACAGAGTCTGCTAATCTTGTGCAGGAAGAAGAATGGGCGTTTACTACTATTTGCAGTTTTGATCCATCTTCTCATGATCAGTGCATGTCTGCAGTGGACTCAGATGTTTGGTACTTTGACAATGGGGCAACCAAACATATTACCTCGCAGCGTAGTTTCTTCTCTTCACTCGAGCCTGCCCCTACAGGGAATACTGTCACATGCGCCAACAACTCCTCTTATCCTATTATGGGAGTTGGTAAGATCATTCTGACTACTGCTGATGGTAGTTCTTTCACCCTGTCAGATGCTTTATTTGTGCCAGGGATCAAGAACAATCTGTTATCAGTTTCTACATTAGCCAAGATTGGCTTGGTTGTGAAATTCGTTGATGACAGGTGTACAGTTCATGATCTATCAAATGGCGATGTGATTATTGCTTCTGGCATTTTGTGTCGTGGGCTATATAAGCTCATAGACTATGAAAGATATGTGAATGATTCGGCATGTGCAGTTCATGATTCTCAGGCTATGTCAGATGCAAAGCTTTGGCATGCACGCTTTGGTCATCTGAGTTTTGCTAGTTTGCTACGCCTGGTGTCTTCTTTGCCCAGAATTGAGGCACCTGGAAAACATGTATGTGAAGGCTGTATTTTGGGCAAAATGCAGTGTTCCTCCTTTCCAAAAGATGGTTCAGTTCGGGCTACACAGAAATTGCAGCTTGTACATAGTGATGTCTGTGGTCCTATGCAGACACCCTCTTTTGGGAATTACCTTTACTTCGTGAATTTCATTGATGATTTTTCCAGGCATGCATGGGTATATCCACTCAAAGCAAAGTCCGAAGTGTTCATGTGCTTTAAATAGTTTTTGGTTTTGGCTGAAAATTTGTCAGCATGTAAAATGGGCACCCTCCGTTCTGATCGAGGGGGGGAATATATGTCTTTTGATTTTAATGCATTTCTGGCTGAACGTGGGATAAACACTAGTGTACAGTGTCATATACACCTCAACAGAATAGATTCGCTGAACGAAAGAACAGGTCACTCATGGAGATGGTGAGGTGCATGGTCAAGAGTCAGGCTTTACCACATAGTTTCTGGCTTGAGGCTGTCATGTGTGCAACATATGTACTGAACAGGTGTCCCACTAAAGTGCTACAGTCTATTACTCCATATGAGGCTTGGCATGACTGCAAGCCATCTGTTGCTCATCTGCGTGTTTTTGGTTGTTTGGCATATGCATTAGTGCTTGAACAACATCGTAGAAAATTGGATGATAAGGCAGTAAAATGTATTTTTGTTGGGTACAATTCTGAAAGTAAAGGCTATCGTCTATATCATCCACAGACTAAACGCATTCTGGTTAGTCGTGATGTTGTCTTCGTGGAAGATGCTATTCAGCCATTGCTTTCATGTACTAAGGAGACATCTGTTGCTCCAAAGACATGTATGATACGTTGATGCCTCTTTTTACAGGTGGACAGTCGAGTGTTGGTCCTAATGAGGCAACTTCTCAGCCTTTGCAGGTTTCATATGATGATGCAGATCATTCTATTTTTGATGCAGATTTACATGATGCACTTGTTGATGAGAGAGCTGATATTGAGCAGGCATAAACTATGCCAAAATGGCTGGTGCAGACTTTGCGTGAGAGCAAATTAGATGCACCTTTGTCATATCGTACTCGTTCAAGCTCTCATAGTGCCTCCTTTGCATCAGATTTCTATGCTATGGTTGCGTCTAGTCTTTGTGATGAGAATGGGCCTGTTTATTTTGATGAAGCACAAAATTCAGAAAATTGGATGGCTGCCATGGAATCTGAATATGATGCTATAATGAAGAATGGTACATGGTCTTTATGTGACTTGCCTCCTGGCAAGAAGGCCATTGGCACTAAGTGGGTATACAAGCTGAAGCGTAAACCTGATGGTACAATTGATAGGTATAAGGCTAGGCTTGTTGCAAAGGGTTATGCGCAGGAAAGAGGCATTGATTTTGATGAGACCTTTGCACCTACATGCCGTATGACTACTGTTCGGAGCATTTGTGCACTTGTAGCCCATCATGGTTGGAATGTACATCAGTTGGACATTAAAACAATATTTTTGAATGGTGACTTGCATGAAGAAGTGTATGTTTTTCAGCCCCGTTTGTTTGTGCAGAAAGGGCATGAAAATCAGGTGTGCAGGTTAAAGAAGGCATTATATGGTTCAAAGCAAGCACCACGTGCTTGGTATGAGAAGATAGATGCCTATCTGGTTGCACATGGTTTTGTGAATAGTCCAACTGAAAGCACCTTATATGTTAAGCGTGCTAATGATGTGCTTCTGATCATTGTTGTCTATGTTGATGACATGCTGCTCACTGGTCCTATTGAGAAGCATATTGCTGATTTCAAGGCTGATTTGCATGCCTCATTTGAGATGTCTGATTTGGGGCATTTGCATCACTATTTGCGCATTCAGTTTATGCAAGTTGATGGTGGAATGGCTTTGTGTCAAACGAAATATATAGACATATTATAGCAGCATTCTGGCCTTGAAGACTGTAAGCCTATTGCCACTCCTATGGAGACAGGTTTACGGTTGAGTCTTCATGATGCTGGAGATGCATTTGATGCTGTTCTCTATCAGCAGGCTGTTGGATGCTTGATTTACTTATGCATTTTTTGGCCAGATATTCAGTTTGCTGTCTCACAGATGAGCAGGTTTATGCATTGCCTAGGAGTCACGCATTGGAAGGCGGTTAAGCGCATCTTTCACTACTTTAGTGGTACTCGGCTACTTGGGTTGTTTTATCCCAAGGGGGGATCACTACCGCCAGATTTGCATGTTTTTTCTGACTCAGATTGGGCTGGTTGCTATGACACTCGTGTGTCCACCAGTGGTTTTTGCTTCATGCTTGGTAGCTCATGTATATCTTGGTTGAGCAAGAAGCAGCCTACTGTGGCCACTTCCAGTTGTGAGGCTGAGTATAGGGCAGCTTTCACAGCGACTGTTGAGTGTGTGTGGCTCAGACGCCTTATGGCTGATTTGGGTGTTGGCCAGTCTTCTTCCACCACCATCTTCACTGACAGTCAGAGCGCATTGGTAGTTGTGAGGAACCGTGTGTTCCATGCTCGCACTAAGCACATTGAGGTGCATTATCACTATGTCAGGGAGAGGTTCTCTGCTAGGGAGATCAGCTTGGCATATGTGCCCACACAAGAGAACATTGCAAACCTTTTCACGAAGGCTCTGCCTAGGCAGAAGTTTGAAGCTTTCCACAAAGCTTTGGGCTTACTTCCTTTTGTGGAGTGATTTCCACATTTCTTTGCACTTCCTTATACATGAGTGCCAGCTACTTGTTCACCGCATCACTCCCAGGGGGGTTTTGTTGATATATTTAGGTAGTGATGTGTGTGAACACACTAGGACCGCTGGGGCACTTTTTTCCCTCTTTAGGAGGTTTTTTTCCCCCGGCTTGTATATCCGCCTATTGCGCTAATGGGCTACTTATCTTTGTACATTCTCTAGTAATACATTCAGTATTGTGTGTTTGTGCTCCAAGCTTCTTCTTCTTCCTTGTGCTATTCGCGTGCTTCCGCAGACATCTATCTCCAACAATAGGATACATTACCAGTGAAGAAGAAAACTAGGATTTAAAGATTCTAGTGTTCCAACTAGGGAGGAGCTCACATATTTAAGGACATGGATGAAGAAGGATGCTCAAGCAAGGAGCATTATCTACATGGGAGTCAATGATTACTTGCTACCTCACATTAGAGGACTTGAAAGTACAAGTGACATATGGAATGCTTTGGAGGAGCATTTCCAAAACACTTCAAAGTCAAGGAAGGTATCTTTGTGGGTAGAATTTACCACATTCAAGAAGAAGGCTTCTCAATCCATTTTGGATTATGTAACAAGGATGGACATTGCAGATGCATTAGGAGCAGTTGATGAAGATATTGAAGAGGATAAATTGGTAAGGCAAATCCTCACAAGCTTGAGATGAGGTGAGAAATGGAAGCCATTCATTTTGTCTACTGAATTGTCACTGTATCATTTCACTCCTAATTTGAATCAATTGCTAAGACATATGCTAACCTTTGAGCCGGATGTCAAAGGTCATGTTGATAAGAGTATAGGTCAAGCAATGTATTCAAAGGACAAGAAGAAGATTAACAAAGGCAATCAACAATTGAATGAAGATGAAGGCTCTAATAGTGAAGCTAACTTGCTAAGAGGAAGATGAGGTGGCAAAGGTAGAGATAGAGGTAGAAGCAATAAAGATGGAGTCAAAGCTTGTTGGATTTTTGGTAAGACTAATCATTTATCTCATGAATGTTGGCATAATAATCAAAATAATGGAGGATATAATCAGAACTTTAACTCAAGAGGAAGAGGTAATAGAAATCTGAGAGATAATTTTAGAGGTAGAGATAGTAAAGGTTTCTTTGGAAGAAATGCAAGGAGAGGCTTCCAAATTCAATCCTACAATAATACCTACTACAACTATTCTTTAGATCAGAAGGAGGATTCAACGTTAATCATGAATGCAACTTGTGAAAGAGAAAGTGAAGATCAAAGAGTCTTCTACATTGACTCAGGGTGTAGCAATCACCGGAGTGGTCAGATAGCTTTGATGACTGATTTGGAGAATAAAGTAAATAATCATGTGGTTCAAATAGGTAATAATACAAAGCATGATGTGAAGTCCATTGGATTAGTGAAGTCTAAAGATGGAAGCACTCTGTTGAGTAAGGTTTTGTATGTTCCTACAATTCCAAAGAATCTGATAAGTGTAGGGCAAATTGTTGAGAAAGGTTATGAAGTAAGGTTCAATAATTATGGAGTTTTTGTGGAAGACCCTAAGAATGGGTATATAACAAATTGTTTTAGGGAAGAAAGAAGGAAGGCTCTTCACATTGAAGATTCAAGGCAATGTTGGTCATGCCTTGTTCACTTATGGAGGATGTAAGATCTCTGAGTTAGATCTTTGGCATAAAAGGCTTGGACATTTCAATGAAGGAGGTATTAAAGATATGATTAATAATGGTTCAGTGCTTGGGTTACCTAATGTTGCAGGTTAACATATGACATACATATGTGAGGCATGTCAATTAGGTAAAGCTCATAAGCAATCATATAATAAGCATGGTTTTGTTGATGTATAAAACACCACAAGAAATGAATTAATGTGACACTAGAACACCTCTATGGTCACCATTAACTCATTGCCACTCCAAACTTTGAGAAATGATAGCCTAAAGTGAGAACTTTGCTTCTACAGAAATTCCTAGTCACCGAAATGACATACCTTCAGTATTTTGCTAATTTCTCCTAGCTCAAGTATTATTTCTCCATGAAACTTTATAGGATGAAACTAGAAGAGTAGAGCTTTCCAACAAGCTATCATATGCATCAAACGGATCTCTAGAACTCAAGTTATGGCCTTCACAAGATGACCCTGTATGACCTTCCAAAACTGGAAATTTTTGCCTGTTTTAGTATTCCTGATGTCCAAAAATAAAAAATTCGATGCCTGGCATCGAATTTCAGTCCAAGTCGATGCCGGGCATCGACTTTGAGCTTTTTTAGGCCCTTTTTCTGCACCAGAAATACTCTCTTTTACACACACATGAAGAAGACCACTTGTATGCTAGAAGTCGATGCCAGGCATCGACTTTATGCTCAAACTCGATGCCAGGCATCGAGTTGCTCCACAAACTTCATATTTTTAAAAGATTCAACAACAGTTAACACACAGAGAATGAAAAAACAAGATTCGATGCCAGGCATCGAATTGCTCAAAAAACTTGAACTTTTGAATTCATCACATAGTAGGTAATCATGGAGATGATGGAGAGAGACTCATACACAGAACTTTACTCAGTTCTTCTCATAACTATAAAAAACTCAGAAGTTTTACAGGTGCTTTCTCACTCAGAGAAGCCCGACTATACTCAGTCATACAAAAATGAGTTCTTCTCACTTTCTCATTGTCTTCCTCCTTCTTCTTCTCTCTCCCCGCGTCAGTTGATACTAACTAACTTATATAGATTTTCTCATTCCCGTGATTTTTAAAAAACTTCTAGAACTAAAGTGAACTAACTTTACAAGTATGATACACTTGTGAATTTGTCCCTTCACATAGGCATGGGGTTTTTCTTTCTAAGATTTGACCTTCAAATATATGTCTAATTAGTAAGTGTTTCTCCAACAGCTCCCCCTCAATCACTAATTGGCATTCCCTGTTTCTTCATATCATCTTCTTTTCTTTTACTCCTGCCATGCTTTTGAATCTGCTGGTCTTCACACCATCCAAGCTCTTTGTCATTATGTCTGCTAATTGATCTTTAGTAGAAATGTACTCCACTTCAATCTCCTTCTCCATTACCTTTTCTCTGAGAAAATGATATTGTATCTCTATGTGCTTTGTTCTTGCATGAAATACTGGATTTGCTGCAAGATAAAGTGAACTCATATTATCTCCATGTATTGTAGGTGTACCTTGATCAATGCCTAAGCTCTTGAACAATGTCTGCATCCATATGACTTCCTTAGCTGCTTCCACAAGTCCTTTGTACTCTGCTTCAATTGATGATAATGCTACTGTATGTTGTTTCTTGGAACACCAACTTACAAGCTTATCACCAATGTATATCATGTAACCATGAGTTGATCTCCTGTCATCTTGATTACCTGCCCAGTCTGAGTCACTGTAGGCTCTCAACTTCAAATCTGATGTAAAAGGATAATATAATCCTTCCTTTATAGTTCCTTTGATATATCTGAGAACTCTTTGACCTGCAATCCAATGTGGGTCCTTTGGACAATGCATGAATTGTGACAAAACTCCCACTGCATAACTAAGATCAGGTCTTGTTAGTGTAGCATAAATCAAACTACCCACAAGAGATTGATACTTCCTCATATCTTTGTAGTCTGCACCATCATATTTACTGAGCTTGTGATTAACTTCAAGTGGAGTTGAAGCTTCTCTGCAATTTTCCATATCAAACTTCTTCAACGAGTTCAGAAGCTACCTTTCTTGTGACACATATATGCCATGATCTGTATAAGTAACTTCCATTCCAAGAAAGTATGATAACTTTCCTAGGTCACTGATCTTAAACTCTTTCTCAAGTAATCTCTTTACCTCCTTGATTCCTTCATCTGAAGTACCTGTGATTATAATGTCATCTACATAAATACAAATGTAGATTGTACCTTCCTCTGTTCTTTTGATAAGTAGACTTGAATCTGCTTTTGAACTTTGATATCCAAGATCATTGAGATACTTCACCAGTCTATAGTTCCAAGCTCTTGGAGCTTGCTTCAATCCATACAATGCTCTTCTCAACGTGCAAACAAAATTTGGATACCTGGAATCTATAAACCCTTGAGGTTGTTCCATGTATACCTCATCTGATATGTATCCATTCAAGAACGCATTCTTTATATCCAATTGACTTAGAGTCCATCCTTTTGAAGCTGCAATAGCAATGATTGTCCTTATAGTTGACATCTTAGCTACAGGACTGAATGTCTCATCATAATCTATGCCATAGGTCTGGGCATAGCCTTTCACCACCAATCTAGCTTTGTATCTGGCTATACTTCCATCTGCAAGCTTCTTCACTTTATAAACCCATTTATTTCCAATTACTTTCTTACCATTTGGTTTAGGAACAAGTTCCCATGTCTTGTTCTCCTCCAGTGCATTGAACTCTTCCTTCATTGCTTCTTCCCATTGCTTCTTACCTTTAGCTTCATCATAGTTCTGAGGTTCTTCATCATCTTTCACCATATATGCATAGTTCTTCTGAGTTATGTAAGAAGTATCATAAGAATACCTTTCTGGTTGTCTTCTAGTCCTGCTTGACCTTCTTGGTTCACATTCTTCATAAGTTTTTGGATACACCTCTTCATCAAATATAGGAGCTTCTTCATTCATTCTTGTTAATCCACTTCTGGATGTACTTGCTTGCATATAGTCTTCATCTCTATTCACCTGCACAATTGATTTTCCTTTCTCACATCTTCTTACCTCTTCTTCAAATTCTTCAGCTGTATGACTTTGATCTGCATACCAACTTTTCTGTTCATCAAATGTAACATCTCTAGAAACAATAAATTGTTTGGTTAGAGGATTCCACAATCTGTAATCCATCTGCTTTTCATCATAACCAATGAACACATATTTTTCTGCCTTTGGTTCAAGTTTATGCCTAAGCTGTGATGGCACATAAGCATATGCAATTGATCCAAACACTCTACAATGATCTAGTGTTGGTTTCTTACCCCACCAAGCTTCATATGGAGTCATTCCATTCAGAGCTGCACATGGTAATCTATTCACAAGATATGTAGCTGTATTTACAGCCTCAGCCCAAAGATAATTTGGACAGTTCTTCTCCTTTAGCATAGCTCTAGCAAACTCAACCAAAGTCCTGTTCTTTCTTTCTGCTACACCATTTTGTTGTGGTGTATACCTGCAAGTTATTTCTCTCTTAATACCTGCATTCCAAAGATAATCATTGAACTCTTGGGAGAAGTATTCTCCCCCTCCATCAGACCTCAGTCTTTTAAGCTTTTGACCTGTGACTCTCTCTGCATATGCATGAAAATGCTTGAAAGCTCCAAACACTTCTGATCTTTCCTTCAAAACATATAATGTTATCCATCTTGTAGCATCATCAATAAAAAGAACATAGTACCTTGAGCCACTGATAGATCCTTCTTTTGTTGGTCCCCATACATCTGTATGAATGAGCTCAAGTACTCCATCATGTTTGAATCCTTTCTTTTGAAATGGTAACCTGTGTGCTTTACCCATTTGACATGCTTCACATTTATAAACCATATGTTGACTTTGCACATTTGGTAATCCTAGTACAGACTGATTAGCAACCATAGCTTTAATTCCTCTTTCATTAAAGTGACCTAATCTCTTATGCCAGAGATCAAGTTCTGTAATCACTCCTTCACCATGTGTGAGCAAAGCTTGACCAATGTTTCCTTGCACTCTTAAAGTAAAGAGTCTACCTTCTTTCTTACCAGAGACAATCTGTTTATATCCATTCTCTGGATCTTCCACAAATACTCCTTCATTTGTAAACCTGACTTGAAAACCTTTTTCAACTATCTGTCCCACACTAATCAAGTTTTTAGGTATTGTAGGAACATACAAAACATTGGTTAGCAAATCTGCTCCACTCTTGCATTTCACTTTTCCAATTGAATGTACACTATGTCTTGTATTATCACCAGTTTGAACTGTGTGACTAGAAATGCCTTTTTCCAATTCTGACATCAATTCTATGTTTCCTGACAAATGATTAGAACATCCAGAGTCAATGTAAAATACCTTTAGATCTTCTTTATCTGATGTGCTGATTGAATTCATCATCAATGATGTATGACTTTCATTTTGTGTGTCATTTGCATAGTTGTAGTAGGTGGTGTTGTAGGATTGATTCTGTCCCCAACTTCTTCCTCCACCTCTACCATAGCCTCCTCTTTGACTTTGTCTACCTCTTTGAAAATTACTTTGATATCTTCCACCTCGACCTCTGCTATTGTTGTTTTGATTCTGGTTTGATCCTTGTTGGTTGTGCCAACAGTCATGAGCCAAATGATTACTCAATCCACAGATCCAGCAAGCCTTTTTGTTGTTATTTTGATTACCTCTTCCTCTTCCAAAACCTCTTGCTCTTCCTCTGCCAGTGCCTTTACCTCTTGCATAATAAGCTTGAGAATTAGACTCCTCTTCATCCTTTGCTTTACCTTTATCTCCTTTCTTCTTATTCTTCATGTACATTGCAGAACTTTGACCTTTATCTCCATCTCCCTTCAAGTCTTGCTCATATGTGAGCATCAAACCAAGCAACTGGTTCAAATCTGGAACATAATGATTTAATGAAAGTTCTGTTGATAAGACAAAAGGTTTCCACCTTTCATCCCCTCTCAAGCCTGCAAGTAGTTGAGCAATCAATCTGTGATCTTCAACATCTTCATCTATGGATCCAAGACTATCTGCTAGATCCTTCATCTTAGTGACATAATCACTAATGGTTTGACTTGGCTTCTTCTTGAATGTTGTAAACTCTGACCATAGACTTGCTTTCCGTGCTTTAGTAGTGCTTTGGAAATGATATTCCAATGCATTCCATATATCTTCTGATGATTCCAATCCTCTGATGTGTGGTAGCAAATGATCTGAGATTGTATTGTAGATGTAGGCTTTTGCACTTGCATCCTTCTTCTGTCAATGCTTTAAAGCATCAAGTTCTTCTTTCTTTGGTCGGCTTTCATCTTCAAATACTGGCTTCTCTTCTTCACCTGTTACATATACCATGAGATCCTTACTCATAAGTAAGGCTTCCATTCTCATTACCCATGCGGGGTAATTATCTCTGTCCAGTTTGTCAATGGAGATATGATCTGCCATAGTTCTTTCCTTCTGCTGCAACCTTTGAGCTTAAAGGATAAAAGATAATACCTTTTGAAGTTCTTTGTGGATGAGGATACTTCGAAAGTAATCTTTTGATGCCTTGTGTCTTCAAATGCTTCACCTTTCAAACTTTAATGGAAAACTTTACAAAACTTCTCGTACCTTTGTCGTCTTCTGCTCTCGAGAATCTTTCTGCTCTGATACCACTTGTTGATGTATAAAACACCACAAGAAATGAATTAATGTGACACTAGAACACCTCTATGGTCACCATTAACTCATTGCCACTCCAAACTTTGAGAAATGATAGCCTAAAGTGAGAACTTTGCTTCTACAGAAATTCCTAGTCACCGAAATGACATACCTTCAGTATTTTGCTAATTTCTCCTAGCTCAAGTATTATTTCTCCATGAAACTTTATAGGATGAAACTAGAAGAGTAGAGCTTTCCAACAAGCTATCATATGCATCAAACGGATCTCTAGAACTCAAGTTATGGCCTTCACAAGATGACCCTGTATGACCTTCCAAAACTGGAAATTTTTGCCTGTTTTAGTATTCCTGATGTCCAAAAATAAAAAATTCGATGCCTGGCATCGAATTTCAGTCCAAGTCGATGCCGGGCATCGACTTTGAGCTTTTTTAGGCCCTTTTTCTGCACCAGAAATACTCTCTTTTACACACACATGAAGAAGACCACTTGTATGCTAGAAGTCGATGCCAGGCATCGACTTTATGCTCAAACTCGATGCCAGGCATCGAGTTGCTCCACAAACTTCATATTTTTAAAAGATTCAACAACAGTTAACACACAGAGAATGAAAAAATGACTTATCAGCCAAGATTCGATGCCAGGCATCGAATTGCTCAAAAAACTTGAACTTTTGAATTCATCACACAGTAGGTAATCATGGAGATGATGGAGAGAGACTCATACACAGAACTTTACTCAGTTCTTCTCATAACTATAAAAAACTCAGAAGTTTTACAGGTGCTTTCTCACTCAGAGAAGCCCGACTATACTCAGTCATACAAAAATGAGTTCTTCTCACTTTCTCATTGTCTTCCTCCTTCTTCTTCTCTCTCCCCGCGTCAGTTGATACTAACTAACTTATATAGATTTTCTCATTCCCGTGATTTTTAAAAAACTTCTAGAACTAAAGTGAACTAACTTTACAAGTATGATACACTTGTGAATTTGTCCCTTCACATAGGCATGGGGTTTTTCTTTCTAAGATTTGACCTTCAAATATATGTCTAATTAGTGAGTGTTTCTCCAACAGGTTTCATGTATTCAGAGAAGCTTGAGTTGGTACACACAGATGTGTGGGGACCATCAAAGGACTTTAGCATTAATGGTTCAAGATATTATGTGATTTATGTTGATGATGCTACCAGGTGGATCACCATATATGTGGTCAAAGATAAATTAGAGGTATTCAATACGTTTAAACATTATCATGTGTATGCAAAAAGAATCATAGGGCAAAAAGTGAAGAGACTAAGGTCAGATGGAGAGGGAGAGTGTTTCTCTAATGAGTTTAGTGATTATTTATGGAATTCTAGTATAAAAAGGGAAGTGACTTGCAGGTACTCTCCTCAACAAAATGGTGTAGCAGAAAGGAGAAATAGAACTCTTGTTGAGTTTGCAAGGTCAATGATGAAAGAAAACAATTGCCCCAATTATTTGTGGGTTGAGGCTGTAAATACAGCTACATATTTGGTTAATAGGCTACCATGTAAAGCTTTGCAAGGTATGACACCATATGAAGCTTGGTGGGGTAACAGATGTGCCTTAGATCATTGCAAAATATTTGGATGTTTTGCTTATGCATATGTACCATCTCAGTTGAGGCATAAATTGGAACCTAAAGCTGAAAACTATGTGTTCACTGGCTATGATGATAAACATATGGGTTATAGGTTGTGGAGTCCATCCACAACAATTCCTTGTGTCAAAGGATGTTACATTTGATGAAGTACTTGGTATGTAGGTATAATTAATATTCATGCAGGTGATGAAGAAACTTTGGATCAAAAGAAAGGTAAATCAAAGGTTCAAATATTTGATGAAGAAGAGAATGTGATGAACTAGAAACTTCAAGAAGTGGAGAACTCAGAAGTTCATCAAGGCACAAATGGCAACCTACAAGGTATAGTTATGATACTTCATTTCTAACCACTAAAAATTATGCTTATATGGTGAAAGTAGAGGAAGATCCTTCTACATATGAAGAGGCAAAAAGTAAGGAAAACTGGAAGATAGCTATGCAGGAAGAGTATGATGCATTGATGGAGAATGAGACATGGGAGTTGGTTCCTAAATCAAATAGTCAAAAGATCATTGGATACAAATGGGTTTACACGACAAAGAGGTATGCATATGGAAGTGTGTCTAGGTATAAAGCTAGACTTGTTGTGAAAGGGTATGCTCAGACATATGGTATAGATTATGATGAAAGTTATAGTCCTATGGCAAAGATGACAACTATAAGGACGCTCATAACTATTGCTGCATGTAAAGGTTGGAAACTATGTCAATTAGATGTGAAGAATGATTTTCTAAATGGTTGCATTTCAGATGATGTTTTCATGGAACAACTAGAAGGGTTCAAAGATAAAAGGTATCCAGACTATGTATGTAAGCTCAAGAGAGATTTGTATGGTTTGAAGCAGACCCCAAGGGCATGGAATTATAGACTTATGAAGTTCTTGAAGGAACTTGGTTTTCAAGTGTATAAAGTAGATAGTAGCTTGCTTGTTAAAGCAAGTCATGATTTCTCATTTACATGTGCATATATGTTGATGACGTAATTCTTACAGGTACAAATGAGAAGGGAATACAAAGTCTCAAGAAACAAATGAAGAAAGAGTTCAAGATTATCGACTTGGGAGACTTTTCATATTTCTTGGGCATGGAGGTCTCATATACTCACCATGGAGTATATGTGACTCAAGAAAAGTATTTGAAGAACTTGTTAATCGAGTTTAAGTTGGAAGATTGCACGATAGCACTTACTCTCATAGAGGTGAATCACAAATTGAGCAAATATGGAGGAGACAAATTCAAGGACATGAATCTATCTCAAAGTCTGGTTGGTAGTCTAAGCTATGCTACATTAACTAGGCATGATTTCTCATATGCAGTTGGAGTGTTGTTTATCAAAATTCATGCATTGTCCTAGGAAAGAACATTGGGTTGCATGACAAAGAGTGTTAAGATACATTAAGGGTACACTCAAAGAAGGTTTGTATTAAGGTTTTACATCAGATACAAACATCAAGATATATAGTGATATAGATTGGGCAGGTAATCTTGATGATAGGAGACCAACCTAAGGGTATTTATGTTATGTGGGAGATCAGGTAATCTCTTGGTGTTCTAAGAAGCAACATACAGTCGCTTTTTCATCCACAGAAGCAAATTATAAAGGTATGGTTGAAGCTGCAAAGGAGGTCATATGGTTGAAGGCTCTCATGAAGAGTTTTGACATCATTCAGAGTACACCCACTATTCTTGGAGATAATATGAGTTCATTATATCTAGCTGCTAACCCTGTTTTTCATGCTAGGACTAAACACATTGAGATTCAGTATCACTTCTTGAGAGAGAAGGTGATTGATAAGGAGATTAAAGTCATACATACTTCAACAAAAGATCAGATTGCAGACATGCTAGCCAAAAGTTTGGATGGACCAAAGCCACAGAGATTCAAAGACATGATAGGTATAAAAAGGATGGAGGAAATCACAATTGGTGATTGAGGGGGAGCTCTTGGTACATGACAGCCATCAATTGATGATTTGGACAAAGGTTTGAAGTTAAAAGATGAAGCAAAGACCAATATATGAAGCTTGAAGTTAGTGCATGATTGTTGGGTGTGTGTAGAAGTGTGAGAGACACACAAGAAGCACACACAAGGAGCACAAACGTAGCAATACACACAGAGAAGACGATGGATGGAATAGCTCTCTCTATTGATCGATGAACTGAATTGAAGTAGGAGCTGAATAATATCCCTAAGTACAAAGTACCACCACATATGAGAGTATCAAGTATGTGGTAACATGGGGAAAAAACCTCTAGCCAGCACTAGAGTAAAAAGTGCCCTTGTATAGAGAAAAGGTTCACATCAAAGCTACTCAAGGAACACATAAATGTAACAAACCCCCCTCGAGCGAATGATGTGAACGCATACAGGGAGTGACAGATCAGCCCCCACAAGGTAATAAGCCGAAAGCTTTGCGAAAAGCTTCAAACTTTTCCCTTGGAAGAGCTTTGGTGAATATGTTTGCCACATTATCTTGTGTAGGCACATATACCAAATCAATATCTCCTGCATGAAGGCGCTCTCTCACATAGTGATAATGCACCTCAATATGTTTGGTCCATGCATGAAACACTGGGTTTCGTGCAACAGCCAAAGCACTCTGACTATCTGTGAGAATATGTGTAGCAGCATCAACCTCCATGCAAAGATCCATCAATAGGCATCTCAGCCATATACACTCCACTGTAGCTGTGAAAACTGCCCTGTACTCAGCTTCACAACTCTATGTCACCACTGTAGGTTGCTTCTTACTCAACCAAGATATGCATGAGTCTCCAAGGAAAAAGCAATTACCATTAGTGGACACGCGAGTATCATAACAACCAGCCCAATCACTATCTGTAAAAGCATGCAAGCATGGTTGAACATCTCTGCCATAAAAGAGACCTAATCTCAAAGTTCCTCGAAGATATCTAAACACACGTTTCACCGCTTGCCAATGCTCAGTGCCAGGGCTATGCATGAATCGACTCAACTGGGAAACTGCATACTGTATATCCAGCATTGTGTTGCATGCATATATAAGACATCCCACAGCTTGCTGATAAAGAGAAGTATCAAATGCATCACTGGAATCCTCAACCGAGAACCTGAATCCTGTCTCAATTGGCGTGGAAACTGGCTTACAATCCTCAAAGTCAAAATGCTGAAGTAGTTTCTCAACATACTTTGCTTGATGCATAACAATTCTCCCCTCAACGGATACAAACTGGATGCCAAGATAGTAGCTCAAAAGACCAAGATAAGTGACATCAAAAGTATGCTGCAAATTAGCCATAAGAATGTCAAGTTTTGCATCACATGACCTAGTCAAGAGTATGTCATCAACATAAAGAACAAGCACTATAAGATCAGCCCCATTTTTGCGTACATAGAGTGTGCTTTCAATCAGACTAAATGTGAAGCCAAGAGCAATCAAGTGCTTATGTATTTTGTCATACCATGCACGTGGAGCTTGTTTGAGACCATACAAGGCTTTATGCAAGCGACAAACCATATGCTCTTTCCCTTTCATAGCAAATCCAGGAGGTTGTTTCACATAGACTTCTTCTTGCAAATCACCATTCAAGAAGGCTGTTTTTATGTCCAGCTGATGCACTTTCCAACCTCGATGGGCAGCCAATGCAACCACGGTACGAATGGTAGTCATGCGTGAAGTAGGTGCTAAAGTTTCCTCCTAGTCAATGCCATATTGCTGTGCATATCCTTTGGCAACCAATCTAGCTTTGTAGCGATCAGTGCTACCATCAGATTTTCTCTTAATCTTGTAAACCCACTTTGTGCCAATGACATTCGTTCCTTTTGGGGATTCACATAACTCCCAAGTACCATTCCTATGTATGGAATCCATTTCTGATTGCATAGCACTTATCCATTGTGGATCGTCACATGCATCTTCAAAAGAAAGTGGCTCTTCATTACATGCTGTAGCAATAAGAGAATAATCCACAAAATTATTTGATGCATGGTGAGAGCTTGATCTTGTTCTACCAAGTAAAGGTGCACTCAATTTGCTATCCTGCAAAGTTTGTTTCAGCCACTTCGGCATAGATTGTGCACTCTTGATAGACATGCGTTCATTATGTAAAACATCTTCAATATGTACATCATGTGTGGGCTGAATTTCGTGCTCAGTTTCAGCCATATTTGGAAGCAAATGTTCAGCCATATTGGCTGAAAATTTCCAACAATTTTGGCAATTTTTTGCTGAATCTTTTCAGCCATGTTTGGCTGGAAATTCTCTGCATTTTCAACCCTATTTGGCTGGAATTTTTCAGCCCTTTGAACCTCAGTTGGCTGGTCTATATGGCCATAGTTAAGCGCACCATTTTGGAACAAAGGCATGAGTGTATCGAACACATCTTGTGAGCTAACTGTTGGCAGTTTTTTGCATTCAAGTAGAGGGAAAACTGAATTTTCAGCAAATACCACATCTTGACTCACAATAATTGTGTTTGTCAATGGATGGTACAACCGATATCCCTTACTTTCAGCACTATAACCAACAAATATACATTTCTTTGCCTTGTCATCAAGTTTGTGACGTTGTTGTGATGGCACAAGAGCATATGCCAAACAATCAAACACACGCATATGACTAACCATACGCTTATGACCATTCCAAGCCTCATAAGGAGTGATGACTCTCAATGCTTTTGTAGAGCAGCGATTCAACACATAATTTGCACACATGACTGCTTCCATCCAAAATTTATGAGGAAGATGCTTTCCTTTAACCATACATCGTGCCATTTCAAGTAGAGTTCTATTTTTACGCTCGGCAACACCATTTTGTTGAGGTGTATATGGCACCGTACATTGGTGTGAAATACCTCTTTCATGAAGAAAAGCATTAAACTCATCTGACATGTATTCACCACCACAATCCGTGTGTAGAGTCAAAGGCTTTTGTGAAGAAAAATTTTCAGCCATAGCTAAAAATGCTTTGAAGCAAGAAAATACATCATTCTTTGCTTTCATAGGATACACCCATGTATGGCGAGTAGCATCATCAATGAAGGTAACAAAATATACATGCTTCCCAAAAGATGGAGTCTTGACGGGACCACATACATCACTATGAACAAGTTGCAATTTTCTTGTAGTATGTGTGTGACTATCTTTTGGAAAAGAAGCACGATGCATTTTTCCAAGAATGCAACCTTCACATGCATGTTTTTCAATGGACTCAAGTGTAGGCAAGCCAATAACCATGTCCTTCTTTTGCAAGTAGAGCAAACTATTGAAGTTTAAATGACCAAAACGAGCATGCCAAAGCTCCATTTCAGCCATGGAAGAAGTATGAGCAACTAAGGCATTCGAGGCAGCCCTCTTGTATGTATCCATGCGATACAAACCATTACATAATGTACCGGACATCACGATAACATCACCATTGCTGAAATCATGAACCATACACTTATCATCAACAAAGTGTACATGAAGTCCAACTTTGGCAATCAACGGAACTAAAATTAAGTTCTTCTTGATACGGGGCACATACAATGCATTTTTCAAGAGAATCACACCTCCATTTGCACCTGTAAGCTCAATTTATCCTACTCCAATGATAGGATAAGAGGCATTGTTTGCACACACCACATGTCCTCCTTTAGGTGTGTCTTTCAAAGAGGCAAAAAATCTTTTGCATGATGTTATGTGCTTTGAAGCACCACTATCAAAGAACCAATCCGAATCAACCTCACTCACAACCATACATTTAGAATGTAAAGAAGCATCATAATGACATGTAACAACACATGCCCAAAAATCTTGAGCCATGTTAGCTTCATCATTCTTTGCATTTGCTGAATTTTCAGCAATAGACATGCCCGATTCCTTCTTCTTTTCATTGCGTTTACCAAGCTTTCTACACTCATCAATAGTATGACCAACCTTCCGACAATATTTGCATCTCTTCTTCTTTTGCAAACCACCATCATTAGAGGAATGAGTGGAAGAGGAAGCTTGAGGCTTTGGTTTTGATGAACCAAAAGCTGAACCATACTTGCTTTTCCCCTTTTGTGAGATAGCAAGTGCTTGTGTTCCTTCAATCAAACCACTCCTATTCACTCTAGATTGCTCTTCTTGCAAAAGAAGAGACACAACCTCATCAAATGCATACATATTAGGATTTCCTTTCGCAACCAAACAAAGTGTAGTAGCAAAGCTTTGAAAAGATTCCGATAATCCTTTCAACAATGTAGAAATGAGTGATGCATCCGGAATGATCTCATCTATGTTTGCCAATTGCTCTTTCAAGTCCTTGATGCGTGTCACATACACATCCACTGACTCATTTTCAACCATACATACATCCTCAAGTTGCTTCCTCAAGTATGCAACACGTGCTTCATTACGCACGGCATACAAAGAAGCAAGAGTGTCCCATGCCTGTCGTGATGTAGAACATGACCGAATGTGTGGAACTATATGACGCTTCACTGAAAGCGCAATCAAAGCATGAGCTTGAGCATATTTTTCATCCCATCTAAGCTGCTCCTGTGTAGGTGGAGAAGGAGAAACCATTGTACTCGAAGAAGAAGCTCCATTTGTGACAGTAGACTATGAAGTAGAAGCACCTGCTGGTCTTCGATCTACATCTGCCACTATGTTCCAAAGTTGTTTTGCAACAAGAACGTGCTTCATCATGTAAGACCACATCGGATAGTTGGTCCCATCAAGCTTATCTTCAGTTTGAAGCATGCCAAAGAAGTCATTGTTGCCCGCCATTTCACTAAGGAACAAGAATGTGACAAAATCTTCACTTCGACGAAAACTGAAATGAGTGCTGAAATTTCAGCTCACAAACCGTCACTCTGATGGCAATTTTGACTGCACAAATGGCTTTGAAATGGGGATAAAACCCTAGCACGCCTGGTGGAAATGTTTTCGGGCTGCTGAAATTCACACTTCTATGCTCCAAAGTCGATTTGCACTATTAAAGTGCGCGCGCGCCGCGACGCGAAAAACCGAAACTTTAGAAGAAGCTGAACCTGCTCTGATACCACTGTTGGGTGTGTGTAGATGTGTGAGAGACACACAAGAAGCACACACAAGGAGCACAAATGCAGCAAGACACACGGAGAAGACGATGGCTGGAATAGCTCTCTCTATTGATCGATGAACTGAACTAAAGTAGGAGCTGAATAATATCCCTAAGTACAAAGTACCACCACATATGAGAGTATCAAGTATGTGGTAACATGGGGAGAGAGCCTCTAGCCAGCACTAGAGTAAAAAGTGCCCATGTATAGGGAAAAGGTTCACATCAAAGCTACTCGAGGAACACATAAATGACAATGATTAGAGAATGAAGACTTGTATATACATGTACACTAATTTTGTAATTAACTCACTTATACCTTTGTTATGGTTACACGTTTGTACATATATAACTATATATACAACTAGAATTTCAGGGCATGAGAGAGAGATGATGAAACACAAGTTCTAAGAGTCATTAGACACTTAAGAAGTGATGAGAATATAGTTCATCAATCATATGTAATGTTTTCCTGAATAGAAGAAAAATTGCGCAAAATATTTTGCTTAATGCTCCTTTTTTGTTTATCATTTTATGAAATGCTTTTGTACAAATCTAATTCTATAGTTGAGTCACCTTTGTACAAAGTTTTAGATCCTAATTGTGATCAGGCTAAGAGAATTGAGAGTAGGAACATTTACATATGTAAATGTGAAGAAGAGAAGACTGTAGGAGGCACAAATTCAATGATAACTTTCTGCTCATTTCTCCTTCCATAGTGTAAAGTTTTGAGCAAGCAAGTAGCCATTCTTTAAGTTGAAAGGCAAGCTAACTATGGCTAAAATAATTTGAATAAACGGGTTCTACTTTGAGAGAACTATGCATTAGATGTTGCAGGTGTCAAAGTCAACCATATAGAAGTATAGTTTCAGACATATGTGAATTGTTTGAAGTAAACCTCAAGGTTCACAAACATAGCCAAAACCTCATACAAAGTTTCATTGGAAACTTTATACATTTGTTCAGTCTAAAAGTGGATTAAGTGAAGTAGACTTTTTGTGTGTTTAGTTTGTTCACGATTAGTTCAAAATTTTGGTATCTGGTATTCAACTTCAAAAATTGGTTGAGGTTTTGAGTTGTTCTTGATAGAGAGGTTCTCTAACATCAAGGATAACTTATTCTTTTGGAGATTAACACTCTCCATCATTATCCTCAACTGGCCACATTCGAAATACATCACTACTTTTGGCCATGGCCACTGACTAAAATACCCTAATGCAGAAAAGAAATTGTATATGAAAAAGTTGAACAAAACTACCGAATGAGATTTGCTAAACCTATAGCAAACTTTAAGATGCTTATACTGGCAAACCAAAATGTCTATATATCTTTGGCACAAACAAGCCCGGGAAAGAAACCTCCAAAAGAGGGAAAAAAATGCAACGACGGTCCTAGTGTGTTCACACACATCACTAGCTAAATATATCAACAAATCCCCGTGGGAGTGATGCGGTGAACATGAAGCTAGTACTTATGTATAAAACTTTGTGGAAGCTTGAAACTTCTCCCTAGGGTTCTCTTGTGTGGGCACATATGCTAAACTAATCTCTCCAACACAGAACCTCTCCCTCACATAAATAAAGCATCTAACAATGGAGAAGAACTACCATCAGTAGTAGTTATAATGATCTTAACTACTCCCATGATAGGATAAAAGGAGTTGTTGGCACATGTGATAGTATTCCCTATAGGGGCAAGCTTGAGTGACATGAAGAAACTACACTACAAGGTAATATTTTTGGTTGCCTCATTATCAAAGTACCAAACATCGAAGTCTACTACAGACATACATTGTTCATGAGAAGATGGGTCATAATTACAAACACTAGTAAATGTCGATTCTTCATTCTGCATAAGATATGATCATTTCCTTTACATTATTTGCAAAACAATTTCTTCTTATCTATTATCTTCTCACCTCTGTCATCCATCTTTGATTGTTAAAATTAGTAGATTTTTGCTTACTAGTAGAGGAGCTTAATTTTCCTTTGCCCTTCTTAATAGCCAAGAAAGCTTGATCTGCAACATGCATAATGGAACTATTTGCCTACACTGCTCTTCTTGCAACCTAACAAAGACTAACTCCTCAAATGGTAAGGCATTTCGATTTCCTTTCATCATCAATCGAAGAGTTGTAGCAAAACTATGATATGAATCTAGAAGACCATTCAAAACTATTTGCACAAGTGAACCATTAGGCAAGACTTTGCCAACAGAAATCAACTACTCCTTCAAATCTTTGATCTTTTTCAGAAAACTATCCATGGAATCTCCTTCATTCATATACTCACTCTCCAACTATTTTTGTAGGTAAGCAACATGAGCCTTATTTCTTGCTTGGTATAAAGTTATGTGTATCTGAAGCATCTTTGGTTCTACAAGAGTGAATGTGAGGAATAATGGCATGGTTGATAGACAAGGCTATCAATGCATGTGCGTGAGCATCTCTACCATCCCAATGAACTTTCTCTGTAGTAGGTGCAATGGGAACTACCACACAAATATGAAAATGAAAAATATCATCATCTTCAATGCCATCTACATCACCTTTAGTAATTGTATTTGTAGGTAGTAATAGGACATTTTTCAACACCTTACATAATATTCCATAATCCTTTTGCAACCAATACATGACACATCATATAAGCCCATACTGGGTAATTGGTACCATCCAACTTATCCACAATAACCAACACAAGGAATACATCACTACTTTCAACCTTGACCCCTGACTAAAATATGCAGATGCAAAAAAATCATTGTATCTTAAAAGGTTGATGTTGGAAGCAGTCAGAGGCACAGACGCCACGGAAGCATGTGAAGACGAAGCAGGGAGCCAGGCGGATCAATTTTTTAAACAAATACATTTCTTATTAATTCTCCAAACATTCAACAGTGATTGTTATCTCTAATTGTAACATATGTATCATAGAAAACCACATTTTGTAATCCATAGCTCTATTTTGTGCAAGCCGAGGAGTCCTCCAGCTTGAGGAGCTTAGGTAGAATGCTCGTACCAAATTTCGTTATTTTTAGACATCGTTTACCCTTCCAAATAGCCTCTAGGACCTAATTTTTAACTAAGCCGGTCACTAGATGTGAAACCGGTCAAAACTAGTCTAGAAACTATAAAAAGAGCTAGAGAGCTCATTTTTGTGGTTGGTTCATTTTGGTTAGTGTGAGCATAGAGCTAGTTTGAGCTTGTAAGAGCATTCTTGAGTAATAGAGCTAATTTCCCACCTTCCATTGTGTCTTGCTTGTCTCTTCATTGTGTGTGTGTATGTGTGTGTGCATCTTTGTGCTTCTCACCTTCACTCTCACATCATCTCACGTTCACGATCTTCATATCACTCCTACCTCTCCCTCGGATTGACATTAAGGAGGTGAAGCTTCTTAACGTGGTTCTCACCATTGTGCTAGAACAACACCAAATTTGGCGCCGTTGCCGGGGATCGAGTCTAGGACGAATGTGTGATGGTAAGAGTATAGCAAGAAGTGGCGTTGGAAGGTAAAAATTTCAGTTTTTGTTGTTGTTTTTACTTAGTTTTTAGTGTTTTTCACCTTCCCCACACTCCATCTTCATCATTGCATCATCATCTCCATTTCCAAAAAAATCAGAAAATTCGCCATATCCACCCATTCACCTCATTTCCCCTCATTTGTGCGTGCGGGAGAGCGAGAGAGAGTTTTTGTGTTTGCATGTGCTTGCTTTTTCTTGAGTTTTCTTGCAGGTACAGAGCTTCAGAGCATCAGGAAAGCTTCCAACAGGTAAAAAATGTACTTTCTGTCAGAGATTTCCGAGTGTGGCGGACCATCGCGATGGTCTGCAATTTTCGGTTTTTGAAGGAGGCGACCACACCACTAGATAGGCAATCCCTGCGCATACACGGAACCATTTTTGCATTTCAAAAATTCGTTGTTTGGTGGACCATCGCGATTGGCTCGGACCATCGCGATTGTGTCACACCATCGCGATAGGCTCACGCCATCGCGACGGCTCGGCCGGACCATCGCGACGGTTCGCTTTTTCGGACCATCGCGACGGTTCACTTGAGCCATCGCGACGGTCCACTTGGACCATCGCGATTGTTCAGCTGACCCTGCACCATCGCGATTGGCTCATGCCATCGCCACGACAGTGCCACGTGTCACGATAGACCATCGCGACGGTTCGTTTTTCGGACCATCGCGACAGCCCAAAATCGGACCATCGCGATTGGCTCAAGCCATCGCATCGCGGACCATCGCGACGGTTCATTTCGGACCATCGCGATTGTCCACCGTTGACCGTTGACCGCACCATCGCGATTGTCCGCCTGATCACGCCATCGCGACGGTTCATTTTTCGGACCATCGCGACGGTCCATTCCCACGCCATCGCGATCGTTCACTTCGGGCCATCGCGACGGTTCACCTTTTCGCGCCATCGCGATTGTCCAAATCCCACGCCATCGCGACGGTTCGCTCGGACCATCGCGACAGTCCCAGACCATCGCGATTGCCCACCCCCATCGCAAATTTTGGACCCCAATTTTTGACCAATTTTGAGGGTATTTTTGAAAAATTTTTGGACCATTAGACTCATAGGAGACCCCTTAGCTCATATTTGGAGGAAAATTGGATTGTCAGTTTTTACCCCCAAGGCCTGAACGCTCATAACTTTTTCATCCGAAGTCCGTTTTTTGAGCTTAATAGCGCGTTAGAAAGCTCGTGACGAGTACTACGTGACCTCAACTGTTTTTTTCATAAAGGATACGTCTATTTTTGGATAGACTAATTTGAGGTTCACCTAGTTTGGGACTAGGAAGTCAGGGGGCAAGTATTAAAAAGTTGGGCAAAAAGGGAAGGGACTTAAACGGTGAATATACTCAAGTGTTTGATCATCTCGTGAATTGGTCTAATATTGGAATTTTTCCAGGTCTAGCAAAGGCAATCAAAGGCAAGCGAGCAAGGCAGTGAAGACAGCAGAGCTTGGGAAGCACGGCTTCTTGGGCAACAGGACATCAGAGCAACAGAAAAGCCGACTCGAGGTTGGAAGATTACTCAACCCCCTCAGTCAATTCTTAGCTTAGGCTAAACGTTAGCATTGTGGATTTAAGTCGATAGGAACGCCTCAAGTTCAAGATACTTAATTCTTTCAAGTTTAAGACTACAAGTAAAGGTGTGTGTGACGCGAAAACCTAAAGAAAAGAACATAAGTCTGACGGAACGATAACTCAAAATCATAACGAAAGTCGAATTCCTGACGCATAAATTAAGACAAGAATCCAGAGAAAATTAAAAAGAATCAAGAGAATAATCACAAAGGACCATTGACGATCTAAGTGTGTAATTGAGTGAGCAAGGAAGGAAATTAATGAACCTTAGATCGGGCAAACATATAGGTAAGTCGGACAGAAGAAGCCTTAGATCATCAGAGGCTAGTGTAAGAACCACAGCTCGATCTTGGGCTCAGCAATTGAATAGTAATTATCCCTACGAGTTGAGCTCAGAATCAAGTGAATCAGAAATGGCATTTAGTGCAGACAGACCAGAAGGAGGATCTCATGTAGCATACTTAGAAAAACCAGAAGGACCCTATAGAACGCAATTAGAGTTTCTCCGAACCAACCGACTAGGTGCTCGCATCTATGAGGATGGTTTGCAGAGGCAAGTGGTGCAACTGCACAACCCTGATCAACCCATTGGATTGGAAAGACCAGTGGTGAAGTTTGAGAGAGACGCTTACATAGACAAAGAAGGAACAATGTACATCTTGAGTACGCAGCCAAACGATACTAACGAGTTTGGCACAATTCCATTAGAGACGGAAACGAAATTTCAAGGAAAAGAACCGTTAGAAGAACCTAGGACACCTAGAGGGAAATCCGTATTAACAAGAGTACTCATCCCAGAGTGGATCCCTCAAGATAACAGGAGCACCGAGTTGTTTGTAAATAAAGAGACAGATGAAGCCTTTTGGAGGTACAGAAAGGAACACCCTGGTGAGATAGGCATCATTACAATCTATGAATTCAAGGACCCAGATACACCTGGAAAGGTTGTATACCTGGATGAGACTTCAGAAAGAGTCTTTGTAGTGCCTGAGCGCGCTAAAAACACCTACACATGGAGAGGTGAATTGATATTCCCTCCATCTAGAACGAACATAAATGCAAATCAACAAGGGGCAGGAACTTCCTCAGCCCATGGAAATCAAAGAGAAGGAAATAAAGAGAGACCGGAAGTAAGCTTTAATCACCCCATAGGGAGAGATAGAACAACCACGAACACTAATAGAGCGGAGAGACAAAGAGATCATGGAATACCAGGTGGTAGAGACGATTTTCCTCTACCTAGACCACGCGAACACGCAAGAGTATTGAGACCCACGCAATTAGTGAAATCCATGAAGAATTACTTTGATGGGACAGGAGATCCCTATGACCACGTTGCAAAATTCAAGCAAGTATTAAGAGCAGAACAAGTAGAGGACATGTTCACGCAGTACAACGCATTTGGACTAACGTTAAAGAATACCGCTTTAACTTGGTTCCAACCACTGCAACAAAGGCAATTTAGAGACATCCATCACTTTTTAGAGTCATTCATCACTGAATTCTCTAAAAGTGGGGTTAGACATGACACGTCTTCGTTGATTCATAGCTTTAAACAGACCCCTCAAGAAACAGTTAGACTGGCAGGACGTAGATTCAGACAATATGTTGAACGATGTCCAATGCAAGAGCTACCCTCACAAGCCAAGCAAGTATCACTGTTCCTAGATGGCTTGTTGAGCGCTAAACTACGCTCCTATGTGTACCTAAAAGAACCTAGAACGCTAGAGGAGTGTGTAAGAATATGTATAGACATCGAGGATAACCTAGGAGATGAATTAGAACTCTCAAAGGTCTACAAAGACTCAGATTGTTCTTCTCTAGCATCCACAAAATTGTCTAATTCGATAGAGGACCTAGCAGAAAAAGTGGCCCAAAAACTAGGAGTTTCTAGTAAACAGGTGCCCAAGCTACCTACAAATGTACGTTGTTACGCTTGTGGTGGAAATCATTTGGCAAACATGTGCCCCAATGCACCTCAACCTCACGCCAACCCTAGTGGCCAATATTGCACAATTGAGAGAAGATATACAAATCATACGGCTCAGGACTGCCCATACAACAAACAAACCGTGAGACAGAACTACCCGCAAGCATACCAGCAGCCAGGTAGGTATCAAGGCCAATACAATGCTCAGCCTTATTACTATAGGCCTCCTCAGAACTACCCATACCAGGCCCAACAGAGACCTCAACCCGTCTTGGCTCAGCAGCCACCCCCACCAGCGAATGTCATCTCAGTCAAATACGCTGCTGCAGAAGAGAACCTAAGTAGGGCCTTAGTGCCTTCTTCACCCCTGATCACCGAAAGTGACCCGAACTCCAACAGTTTTGACTCTACTCATGTAACTAGTCCACCCGCTTATTACACGGAGTCACCAGAACGTGTGGAGACATATCATTATGATAGTCCTCCAATGGAACCTAGTTGGGAGCCAGACTATACTAATGTGATGTACGCAAACCCAAACCCACGGCCCCAATTGAGACAACAGAGACCACAGGCCCCTAGAGGACCATGCTTTAGGTGCCAAGGAGATCACTTCATAAAGGATTGTCCACATCCCCCAATAGCAAGGCAATCACAGTACTATAGCATCCAAGGCTTTTGTGCCGACTGTGGCAAAGAGCACGTAATTAAAGATTGTCCTAAGAACCCAGTTAACACTTCAAATGTGACACCGATCAATGTGATAGGTATTGTAAACAACGCAGATGGATCCAACCCTACATACGTGCCTATCCAAGCTATAACCAGAGCCCAGGCACTCTTACAAAACCAACAGCATAATCAAGAGAAAGTAGCCGAAACTAGTGAAGTTGCAGAATCTAGTAGTAAAAAGACGAAATCTTGGAAAGATTCCAGAGAAAGGATCAAGAGAAAGTGGAGTAAAAAGATAAGTGAGTTGGAAGGAAGTCTAAGAGAATCTAGAGCCAAAATACAAGAATTGACCTCACAAGAATTAAACCAAGAAAATCCTGCTCAAGAATCAGGATCAGTTTTAGCGGAACCCATGCCGGAAGATCTAGATATGATGTTTCGTGCATATCAGGCTAGAATAAAAGAGGGACCTCAAGTCACGGAAATGAGTAAAAACTACCCTCGAGCTGATCTAGAAATTGAGAGAACTAAACTTTGCATGAAGATGGTAGAGTTAGCACAAGCCTTGTTCGAAGCCTCTAGGTATCTTAATTGGAATAACATGGCAAAACCGGAACTACACTTTCAAGGACTAATGGAGAGGCTAGAACACTTGATTGAAAGCAGAGAGAAAAAGGATCAGTCTAGGAACCCTACTGTTCCAGAGACACAGGAAAGGAATGCACCATCCCTGTCTCAAGTACCCAATACAGAAAGTCAAGATAACCTATCTTCCATACATAAGTACTCACATGAATTTTTAAGAGAAATACAAGAAGAGAAATGGAGAAAGGAACAAGGAACCCATCCTCCTATTCAAGAAATAAACGACTTGCAGGAACAATTTCCCCAAGACGTCCCCTCTATATACGATGATGTAGAGGTGGAACAACTGAGTGAACCCACAGGATTTGAATCTAATTCTCTACAAGAATTACCTCAGTTCACAGGACCTTGGGAAGCCAAGTCTATTAGTATGAGAGCACCCACGATAATAGTGAGGAATGAAGAATCAGTGATCCCTAGGAACACGGAAGTGATCAAGAACGCTAAAGTACAGTGTAATCTCACCCTGGAGGAATTGTTAAAGGTAAAACCAGAACTGTGGAAGCATGTAGCAAATCAATTCCCTGAGCTAGCTACCACACCCTCTCAGATAGGATCACAGAAGAAGGTACCAGAGATACCCGTGGAAAAGATTGGAGACGTAAGCGAAGGAGAGGAAGGTAACACATATCTTCCAATAACCCATCAAGGCTACACCACGAAAGCCATCTTAGATTCAGGAGCTGGAGTAGCCATCGCTACCACCGCTTTGTGGAAACGTTGGGGTAAGCCAGCACTCAGACCCACCAGGATGAAGCTGCAAATGGCTGACGGACACATAGAAAAACCATTAGGCTTACTAGAAGGCATATCTCTCACCACTTGTGGAGTAGAATTTGAGCATACCTTTGCCATTTGTGACTTCGCGAAAAATCATGCATATGAGATGATATTGGGACGACCCTTCATGCGTCAGTTGCAAATTGTACAAGACTGGGGAACTAATTCTTTGTACTTGCAACATTTAGGAGTGACTACCAAAGTCAATCTTAAAGACTATTCACATAGAGATGTACCCCCAATACAATGGAATACCATCCATAAGACTCCAGTAGAAACGGAATCCGTGCACTCATTAGAATCAGATCCTTCTTGGTCGCATGAGGATACCCATTTATGGATGTGTAAAGTAGCCAAACAAGAGGAAGAACGGTTAGAAGCCAGGACCTTAGGTGCGGAACAACATCCACGAACCCTCCAAGATCCAGCATATGCACCTGTAGTATTCCCAGATGAGGAGTTTGAACCCCATGGTTGGGCAGAGATTCTAGCAACCATGGATGTAGCCATCAATGAAGAACAATGGACACCCCACTGTGACGAGGATGGCTATGACATTTCAGTTTTCACGATAGAGCCAATCATGGGCGATGCAATTTTAGAAGAGTGTGAACCAAACACTGATGCATTTGAGGACGCAAGCGATTTTGATTTAGAATCAATTATCATGGACCCACCCTTTGCATCAGAGGAAGAATATTTCTATGAAGTAGAGACTCACACTCAGAGACACGAGGACATTACGAATGAAGTGAGGTTAGCCACAGAAGTAACGAACAAGAGTGAAGGAACGAAAAGAAAGAAGAAGGAAACCATGTCGGAAAAAGAAGAATCTTTATTTGAAGTACCCGAGAATTTCAAGAAATATGAAATTGAATCGAGCGTGCATTAACAGGAGAGGAATTGAAGGCATTCAAGGGCACAACGAAGAAAGCCAGGAAGCCCAGTAGGACACGGGCAGGTAAGCGCATGCGAGGCACCATCCCTTGCCTCCAAGTGCCAGAGTCGCCGTCACCACAACCCTCTCCCGAGCGACCACAGACAGAAGCTGCGCCCACTGTACAACCTATTCGCATACGGTTGTCCAGACCAGTGGTCACGGAGGCCACCACTAGTACTGCTGCACCTCAGGCAGCTACCACCACAGAACCCCCCACCACAACCGCAGAAGCTCCCACCACTATTGGTGCGGAAGCGTTTTCTTTCCCGATACCACATATGGAGGCCGACCCCATAAACACGACATTTGATTTTGAGATGCCTGATGCATTCTCAAACGAATTCCAGTATTCAGAAGCACAACTGTTCTCCCAGGAATATGAACGTCCCAGCTACCCTACTACGCCGCGAGATTTGCCACAGGGACAAGCTGTGTCGGGCTCTGAAGAAGAAAGAACCGAAACAGACGACGATCAAGGCGACGATGAAGCCAGCCAGGGCTCACATGACGAACAGACAGAGGGCCAAGGCCAACAAACCGACACACACGGCGACACCAGCACATATGAAGATGAGACATTCGAAGCCGCAGCGTACACACTGGCTATAAAGAAATTATATCGTACCATGGAGAAAGTTTGGGCACGAAAGAAGTTAACTGAAGAGGAGAGCCAGGCATTAATTGAACAAGAACTCATCTCCGGAGGATTCGAAGACGCATATATCAGAGGGTTCAGAGAGTTAGTCAAATCCGTAGGCTCACATGAAGCACTCAGGTTTTTACAAAGAAAGCAACTACCACAGTTTGATCCCCGCCGAGTGCGACTACTCTCAAAACCTGGGGAGTATATTCGTGTACCAACAGGAGCCCAATCTTCAGCACAAGCTAGGGAGGCACGCCTCGCCCCCGAACGTTCATTAACCGCAGAAACCATCCTTGTAGATTCGCCACCCCGTACCACCATTGTACATACCACTACTATCCTCAAAATAACATCCACCCCTTCGACTCCCCTCTCACCTCATCTTTCACCAACCCATCCCGTATCACCCGCACACCCACCTGCTTTCCCCACATCCACACCTGTACACAGCAGTATAGCCACAACCTCGTCCTTACCCATTCATACCACCATGCCCACACCCAACCCTCCGCATCCATATGTTAACCCCTTCACCCCTTCATCCTTCCCAGCGTTTCCCCCACCTCTCAGATCCCCATTCCCCTTCCTAACCCCACTAACCTTCTCACCAGTCTCACCTCCCCAACCTACCATAACCCCTATTTTCCCGTTTCACCAAGCTGCTCCAACCATCCCCCCTGTAAACTACTCTACGTTTGTAAATCCTGTATTCACACCTACACAACCACCCACAATCACACCCCTTTTCACAGTCACAACACTAAACACGTCCAATGGCATGGACATATCACCACCCACCTCACCACCACCCACTCCACTCACAGCACCCTCATATTTAGGCACTTCACAATTTTCCACAATCACCACTGCATCCACTGTCCCAACCCCACTTCCCATTCCCACTGCATCTACTCCCACTACATCCTCATTTAGCACTTCACTCATACTATCGCCCACCATAGACACCGCATTTCAACACATGTTCGCATGCATGACGCAAGTCCGCGAAGAGTTTGCATCACTCGGCACCAACTATCAACAGCTGCAGGCGACAACGAATGAACTACAAACGCAGCTTAACTCACTATCAATTGAGAATGCCTCACTGAATACCCGATACCAAGAATTACGAGAGGCCTATCACAAGTTAGAACTAGAAAGTGAGGAGAAAACCAAAGAGGCCACCGCGGATTTGGATAACCTACTTAGAGCCCAGACTGTCCGCAATGCAACGCTTACTAGAAATATGGGCTTACTAAGAAGACACTTAGCCGCAGCAAAAGAGGAGAACCAGAGACTCCAAGAGCAGAATAGAGAGAACTTGGAAGCGGCTTTAGATCATCCAGAACAGCCACTAAGTCCGAGCAGATTCAAGGCAATCCCATCTGAGTCGATGCGGATGCTGCTAGACGACCATGTCAGATTGCTCGAGGACTATGATCGTATGAACGAAGAACATCAAAAGTTAAAGGAAGACCACAAACTGCTACAACTCAGAGAACCAGCAACACAACAGGTACCAGTAGCAGCGGAATTACCAGCGCCTGTGGACCCTGCCCCTGAAGTTTTAGAGGAACTCAACGCACTCCGGGCCCAGGTAACAAATCTTGAATCTAGGATTGCCATCTATGAAGCACCACCAAGGCCAGACTCCCCACCTGAGCTACCAGCTGAGGAAGAAACCGTCACTATCCCGGTGGAGGAGACCTTCGAAGAGGCTTATGAACCGATACCCATCCCAGGCGGACGTGTCACGGCCGAAGGCCAGATGACCTACGAATTACCTACCCCCGCGTGGATGAAGACAGTAGAAGAACTCGGAACGACACACTCGGCCAGAGTAGAGGCACAGCTACATGCCATGGCCATAATTGAAGAGAAAATTTTACAATCACCATTCTTCGCTCAAATGGCCCCGCGACGATACATATCTGGGCATGAGCTTCAGTATAAACCATACTTCATGTTAATGGCAGAATATCAGTTAACCATAGAGAAAGAAACCGGCATGAAACCAACGCATGCCACTCAATTCGAGCCAGAGGACTTGCCACCAAGGGCGCAGAGAGGTGAAATCCTTCAACCAGACTGGCGCAAAGATTTATTGCAAAATTATCCAGAGATGATGAGCACGTGGGTAAAAGCGCCGCTTCACTTAAAATTTAATCCGTGCTGGGGACCAGTACCACGACGCCGCTCTTGGACTGCCTTCGCTATAAAGCTACAGAACAATAAGCAGTGCCAAGACTGGTTGAACTATCCCTACCTCAAGCCACCAGTCGCGTTACCCACAGTAGGCTACATGATGGCGACGATCCGCCACTGGCTCCCTCGATTAAAACATATGGATGATATTGCCGCGCATATGACTGTCAAAATCTTTGACATGATGCAGATGGTCTTTAAAGTCTTCCGACGCATCAAGGCTCCCCATGTTAACACCCCGGGCTTTGAGCATGGCAACTTTGATTTAGTCTATGATATGAGCACAACGCCATCGCTACGGGTGTGTTACGCCTGGCACTGCAGGATCAAATATCTACCGGCATGTTACAAGCAGACATTCGAAGAAATGTTCACCACCGGTTCTTGGGAGTACCATTCAGAAGTATTTATAAGCAGGCCCACACACTTATTGCAATTATTCGCCTGTGAACGAATGGTGTACTCCACACACTATCAGCTCCCACCACCAGATGAGCCGCAACCTATCGACTGGGAGAAACTCGAGGCTGATCTAGCCCGAGGTATTCGTGTATCAGAGCATACCCTCGCTCAAGACCTCCTACAGAATTACATCCGGCAGACCTCACAACAAGGTTCTGTCAGGGACGACAGAAGCGAGAGGGAGGGGGGTGTTGGAAGCAGTCAGAGGCACAGACGCCACGGAAGCATGTGAAGACGAAGCAGGGAGCCAGGCGGATCAATTTTTTAAACAAATACATTTCTTATTAATTCTCCAAACATTCAACAGTGATTGTTATCACTAATTGTAACATATGTATCATAGAAAACCACATTTTGTAATCCATAGCTCTATTTTGTGCAAGCCGAGGAGTCCTCGAGCTTGAGGAGCTTAGGTAGAATGCTCGTACCAAATTTCGTTATTTTTAGACATCGTTTACCCTTCCAAATAGCCTCTAGGAGCTAATTTTTAACTAGGCCGGTCACTAGATGTGAAACCGGTCAAAACTAGTCTAGAAACTATAAAAAGAGCTAGAGAGCTCATTTTTGTGGTTGGTTCATTTTGGTTAGTGTGAGCATAGAGCTAGTTTGAGCTTGTAAGAGCATTCTTGAGTAATAGAGCTAATTTCCCACCTTCCATTGTGTCTTGCTTGTCTCTTCATTGTGTGTGTGTATGTGTGTGTGCATCTTTGTGCTTCTCACCTTCACTCTCACATCATCTCACGTTCACGATCTTCATATCACTCCTACCTCTCCCTCGGATTGACATTAAGGAGGTGAAGCTTCTTAACGTGGTTCTCACCATTGTGCTAGAACAACAGTTGAACATAACTATCGTGTTAGATTCTATTGAACCTATAGCAGCCTTCGAGACACTTATACTAGCAAACAAAAAGATGTATATATCTTTGGCACGAAAAGACAAAATTGCCTAGATAAACACTTTGATAATCCATTTGAGGTAGAAACAAGCTCAGATCTCGATTTCAACTCCACACAAAAAAGTTGTTATGAACTCCTAATGACCCTACGTATGCTCACCAATTTCTTTGCGATTTAGAGACTATGACCGGAGAGGTGTGGACGACACCCTAGATGAAGTGGTGATCTGCTCTGATATGAATCGTTGGAGTTTGAGGTCTATCGAAGCATGCACACAACACAAGGAAGAAGAAGAAGCTTGGGGCACAACACACAATACTAAATGTGTTACCACTAGAATGTGCAATGATAAGTAACACATTCGGGCTATAGCCATATATACAACCTAGGGGAAAAAACATTCTCAAGAGGAAAAAAGTGCCCTGACAGTCCTAGTGTGTTCCCACACATCACTACCGAAACATATATATATATATATATATATATATATATATATATATATATATATATATATATATATATATATATATATATATATATATATATATATATATATATATATATATATATGTTGAGCCCATAAATGTCATGTTGGTCAAAGTCAACTGCAGTCAAAGTCAACAGGTCAAAGTCAACAAGGTCAAGGTCAAAGTCAACAGGTGCAAAGTCAAAGTGCATAAGTGCAGGTGTCAAAGTGCACAGGTAGTGCACAATGAATTGTCCACAAAGGGTAAATTGGAGAAAATAGGTTGCAGGTTGCAGAGGTACTTTCTCTAATTTCCCTAAGGTTCAAAGTGTGTTTTAAAGTGTTTTGGAAGGTTCAGGTGAACCCCCCTTATGTGCAAAAGTGAAGAATTAAAAGGAAATGTGAAGGCATGTGAAGCGGAAAAGTGTACGCACAGGTGAAAGTATGGCCCCCCATTAAAATTTTTGGTTTTAGACTAAAGTCACTACAGGACAAAACAGTGAGTAGTTGGCTGCCACTTGTGAGAGCAATCTTGGGACATCAAAGTGAGCACCAAGATTCACTTGCAGTTAGGAGCGTACGTGATCGGCACACTCAAATCAAGGAAGAGCCATTCTTGGACCAAGGTTAGAGTAAGCAAGAGAGCATAGGCTAAGTGGAGCAAGAGAGGGAAGTGCAAGAGTCACCAGAGTACGTCGCACAGAAGTGGAAGTGCAAGGTGCATAGAGAGTGACCAAGGATTTTGGTGCAGAGAAGTGCTAAGCTATAGTTCCCCCAAGTATCTCAAGGTCCTTTGGCAGTGTACGCTTGCCGACAGCAGGTATTCACTCCTCCCCCTTTGTGGAAGCTTGGTGCAAGGTGTGCACAAGGAGAAGCTTGAAGCACGTGGAGGTTTGTTGCAGAGGAGGTCGGCAGCAAGAGGACATTGGGATATTGGATATTTTGTAATTGGGCACTCTGCGAGATTGTGCACAGAGGTATTGGTGTATCTTGTAATTCAAACATTGTACTTTTCTTACTGTAATCAAACGGCAGAGACTTAGCAAGGTGTATTTTCTCTTTTGGTCCTTCCATTTTCTCCTACAAACCCTCAAACTCCTTCTTGTCAAAGAATCCCCCAACAAATTTGGCACGCACGGTGGGACTTCCAAGGAGCTTTGAGCATAGGAGGCTATATATTGCCATTGGAGGACAATATTCCAGTGTCGACAACATTACTCCAGTGGGCCAAAAGGTGCATACTTTTATCAAGTGTCTCATTTTAAGTGGACTATGCATAGCTCATGACCGCGACCCGGTCACAAACCTTGAGAATCAAGTGCAAGCAGACAAGAAGAAAGACGAACAGAAGATCATCGAGTCCACTTTCATCGACTTCATCGGTAGGAAGCATGGCAGGACAGGTGGACCTAGAAATCTTGCTCTCCAGATTAAACATAAAATTTCCCTCCTTCAAGGGTTTAGCCCAGGAGGACCCAGATGAGCACATTCGACGATTTCTTGCATTATGTAAGACTAGGGGGCTAATGGGCAGGGAAGATGCTTTCTTGATACTCTTCCCAGCCACATTGGAAGGACTGGCAGACAAGTGGTTCAGCCAGTTTGCTGAAAACCACTTTACCACTTGGGATTTGATGAAGGATGCTTTTAGAAATCAATTCCAGCAGGGGAACACAGCAGAGATTATCATAGAAGAGCTAGAGAACTTGAGATTGGGTCCAGAAGAAAAGTTCCCAGAATTTGTGACCAGAGCCAAAGCACTAATGGCCAAACTACCAGATCCACCCCATGATTTTTTTGTCAAGAAATGGTTAGCCAAGCCCCTACCAGTAGCCACTCAATGCAAAATAAAGGAATTAGTATTACCTACAGCCTCCATAGAGGAGTTCATCACCACGGCTACAAGACTGGAGCAAATAAGGCACCAATATGGGACAACTTCTTCACCACCAACATATGGTACAGACATGGAGGATCCAGTGACCCAGCTGAGGAGGGAGTTGGAGGGCTTAAAGAGAAATAAGCCCTACAAAGAGGAGGAGACTGCTGTGGCTCAATTGAGAAGGGAGATTGAAGCACTCAAGCTCCAAAAGGAAGAGGAAGCCCAGGCAGAAGAATTAGCTCAGCTGCGACAGGAGTTGCAGGAGCTCAAAGGAGGAGGCATCAAGAGTGGTCTTTGGTGTTCCATGTGCAGCAAACAAGGGCATATAGTAAGTGAGTGCCCTCTGTTAAGTGTAACTTGCCAATTATGCAGGAAGGTTGGCCATGAGGCCCATGAATGCCAATCAAGAGGAATGCCTGCAACGACATACTGGACCCAAGGAGGACCCCCAACAACCACAAATGTGATGGCTGCACAAAATCAAGGTAACAACTATAACCATAGACAGAGGAATAATTTTGGAAATGGGCCTAGGAGGCCAATAATCTGTTTTAGGTGCGGAGAATGTGGGCACTACCAAAGTAGGTGCACCCTACCAGAGAATGCACCTCCTTGCAGGAACTGCCCTGAGGCCAGAGACCATTATACATATGGTTGTCCTAAGAATCAAGCCTCTTCATCAGGGCCCCATATCCAAATGATTTCTGTGAAGGAAGAAGAAATGGTAAATCAAGTTAAGGTGCCATCACCATCTACCAGGGTGGTGCAGTTAGAGGAAATTGACTCGTTTACTGTGCAGACAAGAAGCAAGGGGATGGCTCCAGTGGACATGGGTCAAGAATCATTGCTTAATGGATTAAACAGAGACAAAGGTGTGTCCGAAGACCTAGCCACCACAAGTGCAGACACAAGGCAAAAGGAAAATTGCACAGGTACCAGTGATGCCATTGGACATGCATTCAGCAGGGCTCATGAGGAGTTGGATAAGTCAAATGGAGCCCAAGCTCTTAAGGAATCAGAAGCCTCCAGACTGCTCAAGTCCATGAAAAAGGAGGTTAGTATTTTTGATTTAATAAAGATGGATGGGAAGTTCAGGTCAGAACTCTTGCAGATAATTGATGAAGCTTCCACTACAAGTTTGGTGGCAAAGACTGCTGTTGTACATGAAGGAAAAATTGTAAGGGAAGCACCCCTGACAGATTATAAAAGTCCTCGGCTGACAGTATCTATCAAGGGTCATGAATTTAAAGGAGTTATTGTGGATCGTGGTTCTGGCATTAACTTGATGCCTGAATATACCATGAAAAAGATTGGACTATACCCTTCACAACCTGCCAACTTCACTGTAACAATGGCAGACCAAAGCATAGTAAGGCCTATGGGAGTGGTTCCTGGAGTCCCAGTCAGGATACAAGGTACTATCTTTAACTTGGACTTTGTTGTTTTAAGGCTGCCACAGGTAGAAGGAAGCTTCCCACTGTTAATTGGGAGACCTTGGTTAAGGCATGCCAATGTGCTGCATGATTGGGGCAAGGACACAATGTGGGTAAAGCAAGAGGGAAAAGAGTTGCAGCAGATAATTTTAGAAGAAGGCCCAGATAATCAGAAAAATACTAGCATGATGCAGACAATCGGTATTTGTATGGAAGAAGAAGTGGTGGACAACCCAGAAGCAGACCTATTTGAAAGAGCAGATTTATATGAAGATGAAAACATGTTGGCTTGGCTCAATGCAGAAGACCTGGTAAAATCCAAAAAGGCCTATACCTGGTAAAATCCAAAAAGGCCTAGCATGTCGTTTCTCCATAACATTAGATAGCTTATCTGATGTTTGAAAAGAGCTTTGCTCATGTAGAGTACTCATTTCATCCTCAAAGTGGCCAATAAGCTTTCCAATACCATCATCATTTATGAAATGTTTATTTTTGTTAACATCTATAATAAAAAGAAATCCAAAAGATGTATAATAATCAATACAATATGCAGACATATCAATACTTATTTTCTCAATTAATTTCTTTTTATGATAAAAATCTATCTATTAATTTCTCTATCTAAACACTTATAATTAATTTCTCTGTGCATCTACGTCAAACAATAAGCTTTCGATTTTAAAAACTGCACAGTTCAATATTTGCATCTTAACCGTACATTTCAAAATTGTATTTAATCAAATGCATCATAATTTTAAAAACAATATGTTTCAGATTTTTTCAAACAAAGGAGTCATAAATCATGCATATCAATTTAAAAATTATAACATGTGAATTTATGCATCTAATTTTTAAATTACTCGAATAGACAAGAGATGTCGAACTTTAACTCACAAACATATGATATTAACAATAGATAAAAAGATTTAAATATAATCGATTCACATCACTTTACTCAACAAGGTAATATGTTCAAAATAAAAATCTATTGTTCAAGAAATGCAATCATCACTAGCATATAAAGAAAAATATACTTTGAAAATTATGGTATTTATTACATTACATGGAATCAATATTTTCTCAACCTTCTTTTTTTCCTCATACATTTGAACTACCTGCAATATCTTCATCCATTGTAACAATATGTTCATCGGTTTCTGTATCATCCTGATTACTTTCTGATTCTTCTCCACTAGGTTGTACATCAATCTCAGCATCAACATTCTCGAACACATTTGTATTATCTGTATCTTGATTCCTGATATCTGTATCTTGATTACTGATATCACACCATTGATGCAAAGCAGGGTCATTCTCAAAAATTGAAGAGCAAATTGATTCTAATTGTTTTTCTTCAACATCTAAACATATACCAAAACATCTGCGTTTCTTAGATAAACTTCTTTGAAGAACAACTCCTCGACAATACAACTCTACAACATAGCTGTCTTCACGAGCAAAACTATTAATGAAATCATCAATGAAATTTTTTTCTATGAATCCATCCAGACCTTTATGATCAAAAATATTTAGATTTGCTTGATCTATTCTATCAATCATCTGATAATTATCCTCTTTGCTAATGTACATAAGCACTATTGCAAAATCCATCTCTCCTTTGATGGAAGGATTACTACTCTGAGTGGCTCCAATTTTGAAAGTCATTTTTGTAGCTGTATGTTGAACTCCTTCTACAAGCATATGGACATAGAGGAAATCAATAAAAGATACTAGAACATATTCTGTCTCGGAGTTCATCGCGTTGAGTGCAAAAATCAATCTGGAAAAGAACGTTGCTGAAATGCATTCCCGACTATGTAAACTGTACAGTTTTGAATCAAACCTTAAGAAAACAATATTGAATGGAAGAACTTGCTCTGCACAACAACTTTCCACCTTGTTCAAATCGAAACCAAATCCATAGATTGACCATGGAATAACATTTGCTGTGGTCTTTATTCCCATTGCAACTCTATACAAATGACTCAACAAAGTTATGGCGGCCTTTGGTAAAGGAGGAGACTTCTTTGCCCTGTTTAATGAGTCTTTCACAAATGTTTCACTGTAACTTTTAATTTTTTCATATTGTACATCTGTGATATTGTATTTCTCACAGAGCTTTTCCCAAGTCAAAACCTCTGTTGTTAAATCAATAAAAAATGCAATTATAGCATTTTTCAAGACACGATCTGTCTTTAATCTCCATGCCATTTCTTCCATGTCAACCATGTGCTTCAATGATTTTGCCTTTTTTAACAAAATTTTCTTCTCTAAAATTGCCTTTTGAAGTTCTAAAATTTCTTTATTGTCCAAACCTGCAATACATCTGAACAATGTCGGACCTAATATAACCGTCCCTGGTGCCTGCTTCAATTGACCACCTTTCACTGCTACCATCTTTGCGGATGTCGATATAACATCTTTTGTTGAATCTCTTTTGTTATTTGACACTTCACCCTTTGTATTAAGTAGTGCCCCTTGACTATACAAATGCATTATTGATATCCAATTCTTCCATTCCTCATCATTACATAAAAGAAGATGCAAATCATTCTTTATAAATCCTTTTTGTAAAGTTTGCTCTGTAGTCTCTACAAAATTCTGAAAAAAAACGTATATTTTAAATAAATACAAGTTTTAAAAAATAATAATATATAGTAACTAAAACACAAAAAATACAAAGAATATAAACATACCTGCCATGATATAAATGCTCTTTTACTTTGATTAACACCTGGAGGAGGTTTGGATGGACATCCATTGGCTTTCCATTGAGATCTAGCTTGTAAAAGTTGATCCACAAATGGTTCCTTCTGTAATGACTTTGCCACCATCAAATTAGCCTCTTTAGATATCTCCCTTGAAATTTTTGGAGGACAATTTACTATAATTTTTGCTTTTCTATATCTAAATTGTTGTCGTAACTGTAATGTCACCATTGGAGAATTAACAGTTTGTAAAGTTTTTGCTGCACTAATTGAATGTTGTCCAGATATTATCCAATACTCAACTTTATCAATATCATCATGAGATAAAGTTTTTAGAGGTATTATCACACTTGGATCAATAGGCATAACAACTGCAAGAACTTCATTCTCTTTCGGAGCCAAGACAAAATCATTCATTAATGTACGCACCCAATCTCTGTTTAATTTCCGATATACATAATTCGATGGTGCTGGAAAACATCTTTTTACATCAACATTAAATACTGCATCAAAACCAAAAGCATAGTATTCTTGTTTTTGAAGTAGTAAATCCATCATTTTATTTTCTTGTGGCTGCACTACTGTATCCTCTGTTTCTTCACTCCTATTATTTAAATGTCGGATTGATACACCTTCATCGTTTTGTACAGACTTTGATGATGATCCTAAATCTTTATTTGAAGAACCTTTCAACTTTCGTTTCTTAGATCTCTCAAATACATCTGAGCTTCTCTTCAAAGATTTTGACTTTTGTGTTAATCTTTTGGCTTCTTTTATAATTTTCACTAATTCTTCTAATGATTTGATCGATTCGACCGATCCAATTGAACCTAATGATCGATCAGACTTTGAGATACTATCTTTCATATCATCCAAACACAAAGTCTCCCATGATAAGGAGAACTTATTCGCATTAATATTCTCACCATCTGGAAGCACTTTACAAGTAAAACATGGTGTGCCTTGTGCATTTACATCTTCTTTAACATGAACAATATTTCCCATATCACCATATGTAGATCCTGCATCTGTCATAAATAAATGTACATCTCCTTTGAAGTTTCCTTCATGATCATAAGTATCAGCAAACCATTTCATGTCTTCCTTGTGTGTCAAATCAAAAGATTTCTGAACCTTAATCCTATTTGAAGGAACCTTCATCCCACTTGTTTTTGATAAATTTTCCATTGAAAATACATTATCGATCACATTGCTTTGAAATTCATTTGTGTTTTCCATTGCTCCTGAAAGTAAAACAAAAAAACTTTTTTTTTAATCACATCAACATAATAACAAACAATATGAATATATTAACATCAAATTTCTCATTCATAGTCATCAAATTTATAATCAATACTATTCTCTCTAATTATCATACTTTATATTTACGAAGTTCGAGCCTCTTAAGTTCGTTCCCATTGTGTTTAAATTTGGAAATATATTTGAGTTAAAAATACTATTCGCTTAGTTGAAAAAGATAAGAGACTTGATTTTAAGCTTTAAGGCTTGAACTTAAGTTCGAGCCTCTTTGTTCTTTTGCACATAAGACACAAAAATCCTAAACTTGACATGGCTGGAAAAGCTGAGGCTCATATCATGTGATCCAACAATCCTAAATTTGATATGGTTGGAAAAGCTTAGAGGCTCGAACTTAAGTTCGATCCTCTTTGTTCTTTTGCACATAAGACACAAGAAATATAAACTTGATATGGCTGGAAAAGCTCCGAGGCTCGAACTTAAGTTCAAGCCTCTTTGTTCTTCTATTCATATCATGTGATCCAACAATCCTGAACTTGATATGGTTGGAAAAAGCTGAAAGGCTCAAACTCCTCTTTGTTCTTTTGCTCATATCATGTGACCCAACAATCCTATAACACATAACAATCATAAACTTGATATGGTTGGAAAAGCTAAGAGGCTCTAACTCCTCTTTGTTCTATTGCTCATATCATGTGACCAAACAATCCTAAACTTGATATGGTTGGAAAAGCTCCGAGGCTCGAACTTAAGTTCGAGCCTCTTTGTTCTTTTGCACATAAAACACAACAATCCTAAACTTGATATGGCTCGAAAAGCTGAGGCTCATATCATGTGACCAAACAATGATATGGTTGGAAAAGCCCAGAGGCTCGAACTTAAGTTCGAGCCTCTTTGTTCTTTTGCACATAAGACACAACAATCCTAAACTTGATATGATTGGAAAAGCTGAGCGGCTCGAACTTAACTTGGTATGGCTGGAGAAGCTGAGGCTCATATCATGTGATCCAACAAATCCTGAACTTGATATGGTTGGAAAAGCTCAGAGGCTCGAACTTAAGTTCGAGCCTCTTTGTTCTTTTGCACATAACACACAACAATCCTGAACTTGATATGGTTGGAAAACCTGAAAGGCTCGAACTTAACTTGGTATGGCTGGAAAAGCTGAGGCTCATATCATGTGATCCAACAATCCTGAACTTGATATGGTTGGAAAAGCTCAGAGGCTCGAACTTAAGTTCGAGCCTCTTTGTTCTTTTGCACATAATACACAACAATCCTAAACTTGATATGATTGGAAAAGCTGAGAGGCTCGAACTTAAGTTCGAGCCTCTTTATTCTTTTGCTCATATCATGTGATCCAACAATCCTACACTTGATATGGTTGGAAAAGCTCAGAGCCTCGAACTTAAGTTCGAGCCTCTTTGTTCTTTTGCACATAAGACACAACAATCCTACACTTGACATGGCTGCAGAACCTAAGGCCTATATCATGTGATCCAACAATCCTAAACTTGATATGGTTGCAAAAGCTCAGAGGCTCGGACTTAAGTTCGAGCCTCTTTGTTCTTTTGCACATAAGACACAAGAAATCTAAACTTGATATGGTAGAGGCTCGAACTTAAGTTCGAGCCTCTTTGTTCTTTTGCACATAAGACACAAAAATCCTAAACTTGACATGGCTGGAAAAGCTGAGGCTCATATCATGTGACCAAAAAATGATATGGTTGGAAAAGCCTAGAGGCTCGAACTTAAGTTCGAGCCTCTTTGTTCTTTTGCACATAAGACACAACAATCCTAAACTTGATATGATTGGAAAAGCTGAGAGGCTCGAACTTAAGTTCGAGCCTCTTCGTTCTTTTGCACATAAGACACACCAATCCTGAACTTGATATGGTTGCAAAAGCTCAGAGGCTCGGACTTAAGTTCGAGCCTCTTTGTTCTTTTGCACATAAGACACAAGAAATCTAAACTTGATATGGCTGGAAAAGCTTAGAGGCTCGAACTTAAGTTCGAGCCTCTTTCTTCTTTTGCACATAAGACACAAAAATCCTTAAGTTGACATGGCTGGAAAAGCTGAGGCTCATATCATGTGACCAAAGAATGATATGGTTGGAAAAGCCCAGAGGCTCGAACTTAAGTTCGAGCCTCTTTGTTCTTTTGCACATAAGACACAACACTCCTAAACTTGATATGATTGGAAAAGCTGAGAGGCTCGAACATAAGTTCGAGCCTCTTCGTTCTTTTGCACATAAGACACACCAATCCTGAACTTGATATGGTTGCAAAAGCTCAGAGGCTCGGACTTAAGTTCGAGCCTCTTTGTTCTTTTGCACATAAGACACAAAAATCCTAAACTTGACATGGCTGGAAAAGCTGAGGCTCATATCATGTGACCAAAGAATGATATGGTTGGAAAAGCCTAGAGGCTCGAACTTAAGTTCGAGCCTCTTTGTTCTTTTGCACATAAGACACAACAATCCTAAACTTGATATGATTGGAAAAGCTGAGAGGCTCAAACTTAAGTTCGAGCCTCTTCGTTCTTTTGCACATAAGACACACCAATCCTGAACTTGATATGGTTGCAAAAGCTTTAAGTTCGAGCCTCTTTGTTCTTTTGCACATAAGGCACAAGAAATCTAAACTTGATATGGCTGGAAAAGCTTAGAGGCTCCAACTTAAGTTCGAGCCTCTTTGTTCTTTTGCACATAAGACACAAAAATCCTAAAGTTGACATGGCTGGAAAAGCTGAGGCCCATATCATGTGACCAAAGAATGATATGGTTGGAAAAGCCGAGAGGCTCGAACTTAAGTTCGAGCCTCTTTGTTCTTTTGCACATAAGACACAACAATCCTAAACTTGATATGGTTGCAAAAGCTCAGAGGCTCGGACTTAAGTTCGAGCCTCTTTGTTCTTTTGCACATAAGACACAAGAAATCTAAACTTGATATGGCTGGAAAAGCTTAGAGGCTCGAACTTAAGTTCGAGCCTCTTTGTCCTTTTGCACATAAGACACAAAAATCCTAAAGCTGACATGGCTGGAAAAGCTGAGGCTCATATCATGTGACCAAAGAATGATATGGTTGGAAAAGCCTAGAGGCTCGAACTTAAGTTCGAGCCTCTTTGTTCTTTTGCACATAAGACACAACAATCCTAAACTTGATATGATTGGAAAAGCTGAGAGGCTCAAACTTAAGTTCGAGCCTCTTCGTTCTTTTGCACATAAGACACACCAATCCTGAACTTGATATGGTTGCAAAAGCTCAGAGGCTCGAACTTAAGTTCGAGCCTCTTTGTTCTTTTGCACATAAGGCACAAGAAATCTAAACTTGATATGGCTGGAAAAGCTTAGAGGCTCCAACTTAAGTTCGAGCCTCTTTGTTCTTTTGCACATAAGACACAAAAATCCTAAAGTTGACATGGCTGGAAAAGCTGAGGCTCATATCATGTGACCAAAGAATGATATGGTTGGAAAAGCCGAGAGGCTCGAACTTAAGTTCGAGCCTCTTTGTTCTTTTGCACATAAGACACAACAATCCTAAACTTGATATGGTTGCAAAAGCTCAGAGGCTCGGACTTAAGTTCGAGCCTCTTTGTTCTTTTGCACATAAGACACAAGAAATCTAAACTTGATATGGCTGGAAAAGCTTAGAGGCTCGAACTTAAGTTCGAGCCTCTTTGTCCTTTTGCACATAAGACACAAAAATCCTAAAGCTGACATGGCTGGAAAAGTTGAGGCTCATATCATGTGACCAAAGAATGATATGGTTGGAAAAGCCGAGAGGCTCGAACTTAAGTTCGAGCCTCTTTGTTCTTTTGCACATAAGACACAACAATCCTAAACTTGATATGGTTGCAAAAGCTCAGAGGCTCGGACTTAAGTTCGAGCCTCTTTGTTCTTTTGCACATAAGACACAAGAAATCTAAACTTGATATGGCTGGAAAAGCTTAGAGGCTCGAACTTAAGTTCGAGCCTCTTTGTCCTTTTGCACATAAGACACAAAAATCCTAAAGCTGACATGGCTGGAAAAGATGAGGCTCATATCATGTGACCAAAGAATGATATGGTTGGAAAAGCCGAGAGGCTCGAACTTAAGTTCGAGCCTCTTTGTTCTTTTGCACATAAGACACAACAATCCTAAACTTGATATGATTGGAAAAGCTGAGAGGCTCGAACTTAAGTTCGAGCCTCTTCGTTCTTTTGCACATAAGACACACCAATCCTGAACTTGATATGGTTGGAAAAGTTGAGAGGCTCGAACTTAAGTTCGAGCCTCTTTGTTCTTTTGCACATAACACACAACAATCATGAACTTGATATGGTTGGAAAACGTGAGAGGCTCGAACTTAACTTGGTATGGCTGGAAAAGCTGAGGCTCATATCATGTGATCCAACAATCTTGAACTTGATATGGTTGGAAAAGCTCAGAGGCTCGAACTTAAGATCGAGCCTCTTTGTTCTTTTGCACATAATACACAACAATTCTAAACTTGATATGATTGGAAAAGCTGAGAGGCTCGAACTTAAGTTCGAGCCTCTTTGTTCTTTTGCTCATATCATGTGATCCAACAATCCTACACTTGATATGGTTAGAAAAGCTCAGAGGCTCGAACTTAAGTTCGAGCCTCTTTGTTCTTTTGCACATAAGACACAACAATCCTACACTTGACATGGCTTCAGAACCTAAGGCCTATATCATGTGATCCAACAATCCTAAACTTGATATGGTTGCAAAAGCTCAGAGGCTCGGACTTAAGTTCGGGCCTCTTTGTTCTTTTGCACATAAGACACAAAAAATCTAAACTTGATATGGCTGGAAAAGCTCAGAGGCTCGAACTTAAGTTCGAGCCTCTTTGTTCTTCTGTTCATATCATGTGATCCAACAATCCTGAACTTGATATGGTTGGAAAAGCTCAGAGGCTCGAACTTAAGTTCGAGCCTATTTGTTCTTTTGCACATAACACACAACAATCCTGAACTTGATATGGTTGGAAAAGCTGAGAGGCTCGAACTTAAGTTCGAGCCTCTTTGTTCTTTTGCACATAACACACAACAATCCTAAACTTGATATGGCTGGAAAAGCTCAGAGGCTCGAACTTAAGTTGGAGCCTCTTTGTTCTTCTGTTAATATCATGTGATCCAACACTCTTTGTTCTTCTGTTCATATCATGTGATCCAACAATCCTGAACTTGATATGGTTGGAAAAGCTCAGAGGCTCGAACTTAAGTTCGAGCCTCTTTGTTCTTTTGCACATAAGACACAACAATCCTAAACTTGACATGGTTGCAGAACCTAAAGTCTATATCATGTGATCCAACAATCCTAAACTTGATATGGTTGCAAAAGCTCAAAGGCTCAGACTTAAGTTCGAGCCTCTTTGTTCTTTTGCACATAAGACACAAGAAATCTAAACTTGATATGGCTGGAAAGGCTCAGAGG